>CM062810.1:843254765-843854765 GCA_031772625.1 Pinus tabuliformis
TCACTGTAGCCCACAAATATTCCTTTCTTCCTAGAAGCATCCAATTTGCTTCAATTTTCTTTCGGCACATGAAAATATACGGGGCTACCAAATATTCTAAAGTGAGAAATAGTAGGTTTCTGACCCGTGAAAACTTCTTCAGGAGTTTTGGAGTCCAACGCTTGATGAGAGCATCTATTTTGAACATACATGGCAGTGTTTGCAACTTTGGCCCATAAGAACTTCAAAAGGCTTTGATCATGAAGCATGGCACGATTGGCTTATATAATATAACGGTTCTTCCTTTCAACAACACCATTTTGCTTGGGAATATATGCGGTAGTAGTCTCCCCCTTAATGCCAGCTTCTCTACAATAGTCATTGAACTCATTTGATTCATATTCAGCTCCATTATCAGTCCTTAATATTTTGATCTTCTTCCCAGTTTGATTTTCGACCAAAGCTTTGAAAGAACGGAACCATGAGAATACTTCGTCCTTCTTCTTCAAGAAATAAATCCAAGTCTTGTGAGAGAAATCATCCACAAAGATAGAATAATATAAATATCCTCCCAAAGAGTTCACAGGCAACATACCAGATAGATCATAATGAACCAATTGCAATATGTCGGTAGTCTTGCTATCACTAGAGGGGAATGGTCCCCTTGTATGTTTTTCTTTGGAACACCCCTTACAAACACCTTCATGTTCTACTCTAAATTTAGGCATACCTGTCACCATCTTCCTCACATTGGGTAGAGCCTTGTAATGTAGATGGGCAAACCTCCGATGCATAATTCAAATTGAAAAGATGTGTTGCAAGACATAGCTGAGTAGCTCCCAATGGACTTTGTCCAACTTGATATAGTCTATCGACCCTGAATCCAAGTGTAAATGCATCTTTGAAATTTTTATTCCACACACGTACCTTTCCATCAATGAATGCCACCTTGAATCCTTTGTCCTCCATTGCTGAGATAGATACCAGGGTCTTCTTTAGATCGAGCACATATAGTACTTCTTGTAGATGAATGGTGTTACCTCGATTCAATTAAAGAGTGACATTCCCAACTCCTTTCACGGGATAGGTGGCATTGTATCCAAGCATAATTTCCAAATTTGTATCCTTTTCAATCAGATTTGAAAGAGCTTCCTTATACCCAGTGAAGTGCCTTGAGGAACTACTATCAATCAACCAATTTCCCAAGGTGTCCGGAGGAGATGTAGTAGAGAGGGTAGATATAAGATAAAATTATTTTTGCTTGTTATCAACAACATTAGATTCATCATACCTAGAGTTTCTTGATCTCTTGGGAGGGCGACCATTTCCATGTTGAGTAGCGGGAGCATTCCCTTTTTCTTTGTTGTTGAATCTGCCATTCCTTTGATTGTTGTTGTCCCTGAAATTGTTGTTGTTGTGGTTGTCATCAACGTGAGGTGTATCCCTTCTATTAGGACACTCCCTAGCATAGTGGCCAAACTTGTTGCAGATGAAGCATCTTCTCTTCCTTCCATTCTTGAAACCCGGTCTTCCTTGACATTGCTTCTTTGAACCTGCATTGTTCTTCTTTTTAGCATGAGCAGAGAATGCAGTAGGATCATTCATATTTGAAGGCATATCTAGTTCCATCATCCTTGTTTCTTCTTGAGAACATCTGGTTAACAATTCTTCAAAACCTGGAATCCTATCGTTGTTAAGAATAGTAGTGTTGAACATGTGCCATGCACGAGGGAGTCCTCCAAGTGAAATGAGAGTAAGCTCCCTATCAGCGATAGCTTCTCCAATCGAAAGATCATTTTTTATCTCAGTAATCCTCATGAAGTCGGATTGAATGTCTTCACCTCTTCCCTTCTTTATATCCTTCAGCTTGCTTTTGAGAAAGAGAACTTGGTTTGCATTGCTAGCTTTGAACATGCCAACTAACCTGTCATATATCTCCTTTGATGTGTTCAAATCAGAGACATAAGCAACTAAATGCTTATGAATAGAATCCCTGATGATCTTCTGCGCTTTGACTTCACCCTTCTTATACTTTGTCTTAGCAACAACGGGTGCATTAGAAGGAGGTTTCAAAATCTTTCCCTGCACATAGTCCATAACATCTTGTTCTTCTAAAGTCAAATCAAGAGACATCTTCCATGAATGATAATCAAACTTATCATGAAGCTTGTCATCAGACTTGAAGTAGGATGTGGAGACCATTGAATCTTGTCCTTGATCAAAGGATCTCACTGATTGCTCTTTTCACTCTTGTTTGGGCTTTGTCTTCACCTCAGCTCTGATACCATGTTAATTTTAGATGACAACGGTATGTTCTATGCTTAAGAGCAATTTTACTTCAATTTTCTTATAGCCCAATATCTATTTCCAAATTAGCAATCACATCAACATGATAGTGAAATGCAGATAGAACATAAACAATAACAGTAGAAGACAAGCCAAGACAAGAGGACACAAGATATGGCGAATGCCAGGGACAAACCCCAATGTGGGGAAACCTTTTGATCAATTCTTCTTATTATTCTTCAAACGTTCAGCAGAGAGAAAGAGTATAATATGAAATATTCACTTGCCCAATCAAAGTGAAATCTGACCAACCAAACAACAACCACAAAAATCCCTAACCAAAAAGTCAATGGTTATGAATAGGGCAGATTTTGAACTCCAAAACAACTCGGTCAAACTAGGTCAACTTGGCCTCCAACAGAAAATCAAATCAGCCCAAAAACAATCCGAAAATATTTAGTCAAACTTGGTCAACAAAAGTCAATGTTGCCATTAAACCCTTTTGCAATCAACGCTGGTCAAACAGTACGGTTTGCCTCGATTTTTGTGTTTAAAAATTTGGCCTGCCCAAACAGAGATATCCCTCACAAAAACGCAATCAAACAGGTCAACGCTTCTAGTAACGCTGGTCAAAACCCTTCCTGCAACTTCAGTCAACGCAGGAAGAGAAAAGAATTGTCCTTCTCTGCACGTGTGGAGCGCTTCCTCAGAAATCTATACCCAATCATGAAAGGAGAGAGAGATATGTGAGTGAAGTGAAGTGCCTAAATGAGGAGGAGGCTCCTATTTATATGCAATGTTGTGGGCTTGAGGGTCTAAATTAGATGGTTTGTCGACCTTGATAATTTTTTCGTAATAGAAATAAATTCAGAATTCGACTTGTACATGTCAAAATGAGATGATCTTTAGATCAATCCTAAACCTCTTAGAAAGAGGAATCCAATAAAATATCAACTGCCTCATATGAGCTATCCAAGGTGAAGTTTGTCCCTAGTTGCCAAATTTAACAATTTCCCTTGGCTAATGGCCTCATTTGGATCATTGCATCAAAATCAAAGAAAATTTTTCCTTTGATCTACTTCTCCCCCTCAATTAGGTCAATCACACCATTGGTTGATCAATTCCATCCCCTTGACCTAAATTTGGGTCCACTTGGTTCTGTGTGGTCCCACAACCTATTGAAGTTAATTTCACAAAGATCACATAAAGACCAAGTCTCCATAAGGATTTCTAAGCTTAGAAAATATCTCTTCAACATACATTCCCAAACCCTAGCCTCAAGAATCCTTTTAGCCCTTCTTAGAGAGCCTAGCACCTTGCTTCCCAAGCAAGAAAGCCATACAATTGAGTCTCTCTTGTGAATAGGCCTTGGAAATCACCTTTCATCCTTTCATTGATATATTTACCATTGTGATTCCTCATATACCCAATCTCCTCCCATCGGCGAAAACCTGTAAAGATCAAGGAGCCTTAGTCGAGGTGACAGTGGGTTATCACTCCATTGTTGCCATCGACCTAATAGTTTCTCTATAGGATCCCCTCCGAGGACCCCTGCTAGTGTGAGCGGTAACATTTTGGCGTCATTGCCGAGGACACGAAACGTGTGCTTTGTTCCCCATACGACACATTGACATATCATATTGGCGACTCCATTGGAATAACGAAGCCCCAGGTCTTCATTGAGCTTCAAAGTGAATGCTTGTAGGGTGAAGCAAGCATCTATCAAGGCACTTTAATTCACCCTGGCGACTCCATTTTAATCCTAATATGCAAGATCATGAAAAATGGACTATTGTGAAAGAGAGATTAAACTTGGTCCTACATTTGCAAAACTCAATGACCAAGACATTTAAGAACTGCAAAGGGATGTGGATAAATATGTTGAATTTTATCAATATATGGATAAGTAATTCATGCTCAGGTTTCATAAGTCAACACAAAAGCAACTCTACATAATTGGGTGTTCCTATGAGAAGGATCCTATTCGTCTCCTTAACTTTGCTGGCCTAACCTGTGCTTTTAAGATTCTAACTTACCTAATCACTAACAAATATTATAATCAATCACAAAGCTCCACAAAGGGTAATAAATTGTATGATCAAGGTGACATTGAAGAAAGTTCAAGTGTGAAGGATCATCATCAAAGTGATGAATATATGGAAGAGTGGAATCAATCTGACGAAGTTGGAGAGGACCTTGAGGACCTAATAGTGAGAAAAACAATTAGTCTCCCTTTAGTCCACATGATGAAAAGGATGATTTTGTTGACACATGTGTTGGGGAAGATGAGGCTATGGAAAGTGAAGTTGAGGCTGACCTTACCTTTCTCAAAGATGTTACTCCTGACGACTCTCCTTTTAAAAACCCTAGGGAAGGTGATCCGTTAGCCCCTTGGAAGATTACATTGAATATTACTTTCGCATTGAAAATGGGAAATGGGAAATTGTGGGTCCTCAATTTGATCTTGCTCCCATTTATGATACTGACAAGGAGGATGATGTTGAGACTGGTCTTCCATTTCTCCATTTCTCATAGCTACAACATGTCGTTGGTACCTGCATGGCTTCTTCTTTCTCTAAATGATCTTCTAGCGGGAATGTGTCTCTCGGCATCCTGTAATATGTCACGAAGCGAAAGCGTGTTGGAAATAGGACTGAGAGGGGGGGTGAATCAGTATTATTAAATTCTCTTCAATGTACCTTCCAGATTTATAATATAATTTATTCTTCAGATGTTGACCATTAATATGTATGTCAGTACCATATAATAATGAACAAGAACAAGAAAAACAGACAGTCACACCAAAGAACACCAGATATAAGGTGGAAACCCAATGTGGGTGAAAACCACCTACTGCAATATGTCTCTATCTTCATTCAATTAGAAACTTCTTTTTACAATAATTCTGTACTGGTGCAATCCTTTACCAGTACGCAGGCTGCAACCTGCAGAGAGCTACAACCCTCTCTCATTATCCAGACTCTCCTGGAAGGGAGCTACAACCCCCTTAGCTCTTGTACTAGCTGAGCTACTAGTACGTAGGTGCTCACCTACTGAAGGCTTCAACCTTCTCTTTTCTTCCAGGGACCACGTTTCATAAATTTTTAGACTGGATCCATGAACATCAAACAAACATCAAGTACATGTGCATCAACCAATCTCCTTTCCACAATCAACTACTAAATCAACCACTAGCTTCTCAGAATGCAGTAACCAGAAAACAATACTAGTAACCAGACACCAATTATGAACCCAGAACACTGCAGTAATAGACAAAAGCAGCTAAAATAAGTTTCAAGAAAATTCCGCAACTTCACCAATAGAAATATGCGGATATCGGCACTTCGTCCGTGTCGAGCCTGCGGACCTCCGCACCTGCACTTGTCGCTGGACTGCGCACCTCCGCACCTGAACTCGTGTCTGAACTGCGCACCTCCGTACTGAACCCATGTCTGTACTGCACACCTCTGCACCTGAACCAGTGTCTGAACTGCGCACCTCCACACTGAACCTGTGTCTGTACTGCGCACCTCCGCACCTGCACTGTGGTTCGCCTGCGGACCTCCGAGTAGAGCCAATTTATCAGTCCTCCAATATGCCCCAGACTGTCAGATCCACAGATCTGATCATGCGTCAAAGTAGATCTTCCTTCTAATGCTCAGATCTCTCCTTGATTTAGCTAACACTCACCAACAAATCACCAGAATTTTAGACCTTGATTTTCTTTAGATATTTCACATGCATGAGTGCCTAGCCAAATGATCTCCTTTCCTTTTTATAGACAAGCCCTTACTCAAACCATGGACCAAAACCATAGAAAGCCAATACAAGGGACCCAAAACCGGGGTTCAATACTTTAGAAACAAAAACCACGGACCAAAACCATAGGATCAAAATCGTCGGACTAAATACCATGGATCAATCATAAAATTTCCCACGTGCGCGCGCTTCTCTGCATGAAAGTGTGTGAAATTGACGTCCGCACTTTTTGTTTGGAGAACCTGCAGGTATGTCCGCACTTCTTGTTCGGAGCACCTGCGGGTCCGCAGCTTTTGATCGGCGCACCTGCGGGTATCTCATTTTCTATTATTTTGAGAGCCTGAAGTAAGATTTGCCACTTGAGTGAGTTGCCATCAAGGACAACACTTATGCCATAGTGCCACACCTGTGTCATAATGCCAACAATCTCCCCCTTTAGACTTGATGGCAACCCCAAGATCCTCAAAGTCATTCTCCCCCTTTGTCATCAAGGGCAAAGGGTTATGCTCCCCCTGAGAACATGCTGAAAACTCTGTTCTACTGTGCTGATCGTGCTCCCCCTGATTGTAAGCCAGATCTGCAAAAAAATGTTCTTTAAGAACCATAATCCACCATACATCATAAATGACCTCCCTATCACCAAAAGACTCTATACATACATTCATCACCCAACCAAGTGAGGATCATCCAGAAATTTACATATAACAACCAAGAACATTATATCATTCATCCCAGGCATAGTGGGGAAACCAAAATAGGCCATTACATAACCTTGACAAAAGAAATATAAGACATAGAGACAAAACATTAGTAGCATTATTCAGATCAGCATCCATGTTCTTCTTCTATATTTGCTCCTCCAAGATCTTCTACCATAATGCCAACAATGCATATTTAGAAGAATATATGCTCCCCCTGAACCTGTGCCAACTGGTCTCTGACCAAACCATGTACGCGTATACCCCATATGAAATTCGCGTACAACAGACAAGATTCAACAGCAAGATGATGCATCAACTACTCTCAGCTTTTGCTTGAGGTATTCAAATGTTTCCCTCGGCAGTGGTTTGGTGAGTATATCAGCAACTTGTTCCTTAGAGGGAACATACTCCAACTTGACCTTTTGTTCAAGCACTTGTTCCCGAAGAAAATGATATTTGATAGGTATATGCTTGGTCTTTGAATGCATGACTGGGTTCTTTGAAATGCTGATTGCACTTGTATTATCACATAGGATGGAGATAGGTGGAGTACAAGTGATTTGAAAATCCTGCAAAGTTTGCATCATCCAAAGAAGTTGTGTGCAACAAGATGCAGCAGCCACATACTCTGCTTCAGCTGTAGATAATGCTATTGAACTCTGTTTCTTGCTGAACCAAGATACTAATCTAGAACCCATAAAGAATGCACCACCACTAGTGCTTTTTCTATCATCCACGCTTCCGGCCCAATTTGCATCTGTATAAGCATGAAGTGTGAGATCTGTATCTCTAGGATACCATAAGCCATAGTTTTGAGTTCCTTGAAGATACTTGAAAATTCTCTTTACTGCCTGAAGATGAGTTTCCTTTGGATTTGCCTAAAATCTTCCAACCATTCCCACTGCATGCATGATGTCTGGTCGGGTACCTGTTAAATAGAGCAGACTTCCAATCATGGATCTATAGGTTGGTTGATGCACTGCTGCTGAATCATCATTTGCACTGAGGCTGCATCCTGTAACCATAGGGGTACAAACTGGTTTCGAATCTTCCATGCCATACTTCTTCAAGATCTGCTTGAGGTACTTGGTTTGAGATAAAAAGATACCGCCTTCATTTTGTTGGATTTGTAAACCAAGAAAATATGTTAGCTCTCCAAGCAAGGACATTTCGAATTCTTTTTGCATCACCAAGGCAAAGTTTTGACTCATAGCTTCTTCATTGCTGCCAAAGATAATATCATCTACATACACAACAAGTATTAGCAATTTGTCATTTTCAATTTTTATATAAAGATTGCTATCTGCTGATCCTTTTGAAAAACCTTGTTGATGAAGGTATTTGTCCAAACGATAGTACCAAGCCCTTGGAGCCTGTTTAAGACCATAGAGAGCCTTTTTTAGTTTGCATACAAGATTTGGATCATTCCCAAGGATGAATCCATCTGGTTGCTCAATGTACACTTCTTCTTCTAAGTCTCCATTCAGAAAGGCTGATTTCACGTCCATTTGAAATACTTTGAACTTCTGAAAGCTAGAGAGAGCAAGGAACATTCTGATGGCCTCAAGTCTAGCAACGGGAGCAAAAGTTTCTTCAAAGTCGATTCCTTCTTGTTGAGCATATCCTTTACAAACAAGTCTGGCTTTGTTTCGAATAACTTCCCCATTTTCATTCAACTTGTTTTTGAATATCCATTTTGTCCCTATGACATTCTTGTCTTTTGGTCTAGGAACCAACTCCCAAGTGTTGTTCTTTTCAATCTGCCCAAGTTCTTCATCCATTGCCTTGACCCAGCATTCATCCTTACATGCCTCTCTTACATTTTGTGGTTCAGTGGAGGAGAGTAATGCCAGATAGCTTGAAGCTTCTGCAATTGTTCTTCTTGTTTGTATGCCTGCCTCTTTCTGCCCCAGAATTTGAGTTTCTGGATGATTCTTCTGAACGTATCTGGATGGAGTCTTCTCTTCTATCCTTGTCCATTCTTCTGGTGCCTCTTGAGCTTCTTCTTCATCATAAGTCTGATTGGATGTTGAAGGATAGTGCTCATCATCTTCAAAATCTTCGTACTTCACTTGCCTAGGAATGTTTCCTTCTTCATCCACCACTACATCAATGCTGTCAACAATTCTTCCAAGTCTTTTATTGTAACACTTGTATGCTTTGTTGTGGGGAGAATATCCAAGGAGAATGCCTTCATCTGCTCTAGGTTCAAACTTGCCAATATTTTCATCAGTATTTTTAACATAGCATTTGCTTCCAAAAATTTTGAAATGTTTTACCGTAGGTGTCTTACCATACCAGAGCTCATGAGGAGTTTGAGTGCTGTTCACCCAGACATTTGTCTTGTTGAGAATAACAACTGCAACAAATGCAGCTTCACCCCAGAAAGTTGCGAGAGTCCCAGATTCATCCATCATAGCACGAGCCATTTGTTGAACCGTTCTATTCATCCTTTACACTACTCCATTTTGCTGAGGAGTCCTTGCAGTAGAGAATTCCCTTCTTATTCCATGTTCTTCACAAAAATCGAAAAATTCATTTGAGGTAAACTCCCCACCTCTGTCATACCTGAGGCATTTAATTTTGTGATCTGATTCGTTTTCAACCAAGGCTTTGAAAGATTTGAATTTTGCAAAGGCTTCGTCTTTGTGCTTCATAAGTCCTATCCAACACATCCTGGAAAAGTCGTCAATGAATAATATAAAGTATTCTTCTCCTCGAGGTGACCTTTTCCTAGATGGACCACATACATCAGTATGGACTAGTTCAAGCGGCCTGCTAGCTGATCCTTCCTTCTCAGGGAAGTTAGTTCTGGTTTGCTTACCAAACTGACATGATTTGCATATTGTATTGTATGGAATTTTGATGTCTGGAAGACCACGAACTGCCTGGTATTTGCATGCTTTCCTTATCTGTGAGAAGCTTAGATGCCCCAATCTTCTGTGCCATAGCCAGTGTTCATCATTCTTGCTTAGATAGCATTGATGTTGTCCTTCTTTGAATATGTATAGATTATTTGGAGTTCTTATGTCTTTGATCACTGTTTTTCCTGTATCAAGATCACGAACACTACATCCATTTGATCGAAATATTACCTCAGTTCCTTGATCGCACATCTGACTAACACTCAATAGATTATGCTTTAAGCCATCAACATACATGACATTTCCAGCTTTGACCTTTTCCTTTAACTGAACAAAACCTTTACCTTTTATGAGAGCAGGGGTGTCATTTCCAAAAGAGACCTTCTTCTCCTTCTCTAAGGCACTATATCATTGAAGTTTTTCTTTATCACCCGTCATATATTTCGAACATCCACTGTCGACGTACCATTGATTTTCTTGCCCTTCCGCATATAAAGCTATACCACATCTCTCTGGTTGTGGTTCCTTCATTCTCCATGTTTTGGCACTTGAGGCTTGCTCCTTCTGAGTTGTCTGCCGAAACCTGCTCCTGCATTCAGAATCTTCATGACCGAAATTGTTACAAATAGAACATTCTATTTCATTTTCAAGAGCAGAAAATTTATTGTAGGTTCTTTTCATGATCCCAGTCATACTCCTCTGTTTTTAAGCTTCTCTAGTCATGATTGTCTTATAGGCAACAGATTGAGCTGCTTTGTGGCCAAAGTTATGACAAGAGAAACATTGGCCATTGAAGAAACTCCTGCGATTATCAAATCTACCAACCAAACGATTGTAGTTTCTACTGACATCCATTCTTGAGGCAAATTGAGAAGGTTTTACCTGTGGTTGGTTGTAACTTCTGTTCATCCTTAAGGTGGATTGCCCCTGATTTACCTGGTAGTCTTTGTTCATTCTTGAGGTAAATTGTCCCTGATTTACCTGGTGATTTCCATTGGGCCTTTGCTCACTCCTCCTTGCTGCATCAAGATAACTTTTGGAGGTGGATGGTTTCTGCGCTTGAGATGCTTCTTCATTATATCCCAGACCTGTCTTGATTAGAGGAGAACGCTGCACATTGATAATCTCATCTAGAGTTTCAGATCCTTTAACAAATCTAAGATTAAGAGCTTTTGTTTTCTCAATCTCTTTTCTAAGACCCACAATTTCACATTCTAACTTTTCATGATGTTTTTCCATTTCAGCCTGTTGTCGCACAGATTGACACGACAACGCTCAGACCGGGGGCTGTCACTCTGATCCCCGATCTCTCTGTTTAAGCCTGTCTCCCGCGGCTAAGGGGGGTAGACCCTATGAGGTGATGAAGACCCACTGTCGACCAGCGGGGTTGGGAGACACGAAGAAACAAACACTAGATTGATTTGCTGAATTAATAGACCAGTGCCTTGTGGGTTTGATGTTTAAACGATTATTTACTAGATGTTGCAGAGATGTAAACCATGTACAACAATCATTTATCATCAAATAACTTGAACGATGCAAGACATCCAGTAAATTCACGATGATCTAGCAATTTTAAAACTTCGAAAGATAGAGCTTAATACACAACCATGTAAATTTGAACATTTACCAGATATCATATTCATGCAGTTAATCTTCAGATGAACATTAAATCATATCAAACACATTAAAATTTTAGCCTCAGCATAAAAGATGAAACCTAAAAATTTCCCGAGGTAAGACTGAAATTGCAATTTTTTTTTTTTAAATAAAAATTAAAGACTAAGGGAAACCTTAATTAAATCTAAGCCACAAGAAAGGAAAATCTTTTTGCCTTTTGTAATTTTATATTTTTATGAAATTTTATGATTTTTTTTTTTAATTTTATATACTTTTATGAATTTTAATTCTAAAAATGAAACAAAGATTAAAGAAATTTAATCTAAAACTAAAAAAAATCAAATCTAAATTTAAAATGTAAAGACCTAAACTTTATCAAAATCTAATCTAATTCCTCACAAAATATTAAAACTTTTTATGCCGCTTTTTAATTTTTAATTTTTTTAAAGAAAATAAATCTAAACATAAAACTAAATTAAACAAAGCCTAACAATTAAATTAAAATCTAAAGTCAAAATATCTAACTACTAAAATCTAAATTAATAAAAGATATACGAAAATCGAAATTTATTTTTATTTTTTGATTTCTTTTTAAATATATATCAAAGACCTACAACGTAAGATTTTGAATTTAAACGTGAGCAAAACTTAGGTAATGAGATATGTTAAAAAAAAATTTCGCACTTCACGCAAAAAATAATATCGAAATATTTTAGATTTCCCTTCGCTTAATGACTGCAAGCTGCGCACGGGTTGCAGGGCTTGACGGAATGAATACTGAGCGCAAAAGGATAGGGACATCAGCGAGATATCATGCGGTGGACAAAGATTTTGACAGCGTGAGGCAGTGGAGGCTTTGGGCACGATTTGCAGGTATCGGTTTGCTGGCGAGAGCGATGAAATGGTTGCAAGGTTTCAAGTGTAATTTCTTGGCTGCGGCAGTGAAAAACTGAGTGAAAAAAAAGCCACGGGTGAGCTGGACATGAACTGAAAAACGAGGATGCGAATTAAAAAAAAACGCCACCCTCACTACACATGCAGAAAATTGAAACTTGATTTGCAGTGACGCTAAAGGGCAAAGACAAGACTCTTACGCAAGCAGAGAAGACCCCATGTATAACATTTCAACAAAAAAAATTTCCGACCTGCTAAAGAAAAGCGTAATCAAAGGATTCAACCACTGAAAATATAAAGTCAATGTCCTTACCTGACGCCCACAGAAGAAAAACCCTGAAATCGTTACCGTAACTCTGAGGATTTCCACGATTTCTCTGCTTCGGACAACTTTTTTTTTTGCGTTTGAAAGAAGATCTGGCAGCGGCAAACTCACATACGGTTGCAAGTGATTTAACAGATATAGGGTAGAAGAGTGTTGGCTGTGTGTTCGAGCAGGTAATCAATGCGTCTGCAGGTTCCCTTGATGGCAAATGCAACCCCTAGCAACGATGTAAAACCACAATAATTTCTGGGTTGATCAGATCTTCGATATTTGACGGCAGGAGTTTTTCCCTTTTTGATGACAGAAGGAAGGTTTTGTAATGTATGAATGCAGGGATGACAAAAACTCAATGCAGCGCGCAGGGATTATGGCGGCCACTGTAACCTGCAAACAAAAACCCGGAAGATAATATATGCATAAAACAAAATTTGAAACCCCAAATCTGAAAACAACTGATATCTGAAACCCTTGGACAGCAAAACGGCGCAGATAAACCTTGGAAATCTTCAGAAAACCTGCAACCTGGAATGAAAAATCACCAAAAAATGATATGTGCATAAAACAAAAAACTGAAAACCCTAAACCTAGCAAAAATTTACAGTATTTACAAACTGAAAGCTCTTCAGAAGCCAGATTTATCAATAATCACAGAAATATTATCAGAATTTAATTTTAATATAAAACGCTTCAGAAAACCCTGCATGCATTCATAAAAAATATTTTGAATGATAAGCCTGGGATCAAGAACTAGCTGGGCTCTTTCAGAAAACACAACCCGGGAGTTGGCTGGTTCAGCTGATAACTCCCCTAACGCCCGGTAATCTGAAAAAAAGGATTTCCTGCACAGCTTAAAATCAACCATCAACATAGAAGGAGAAAACAATAGTGAAACCCCGATCAAATGGAGATACCTGCCACTATATTTCAGAATCTAAACTATCATTCAAACCCCAAAGATCAGACAAGATACCTGTGCCTAGATCAATCTTCATTAAGCTATCATTAATGGCTGAAAATAGAATTATGCAGAAAAAAAAAATAGAACAATCTTACAGCATTTTCAGAAGAATAACACCAGCAAGATTTTTAACCCCAAAGTCTTCTTTATTGCACAAAAAAAATGAACTACAAGAGAGCTTCTTTAGCACAAGACTCACAGATCCTATCTTCTCAAATGACCCCCTAGGACCCTATTTAAAGGAAAAAATCCCAACGGCTAGTTCGAGTGATCCATGTTGAAATGATCTCGACCGTTGATGAGAATCAAGATATCTCTTAATCTCATCCGTCGAATTAGTTAATTCATTAAAAAATGAAAATTTGCATTTATTTACTCAAAAATATTATTATTTTATTATTTTTAGGGTTTTTGCTTTATTTTATTATTTTTATTTTTGTTTTTATTTATTTATTTATTTTATTATTTTTTTAATTTTTTAATTTTTAATTTATTTTTAAATGGATCCTCGAACTTAGCCTTTGGAAAAATCACCTAGGACCTAGGACTTAGACTTATGAGAGGATTAAAACATTTTCTAACCCTCAAGACACTTTAGATCATGACTTTTACAAATTTACATCTCAAGGGGGGAAAACCCATTTGACATAGACCTTCATAAACCACCCAGTTCTGCGACACAACTATAATCTAGCAGATTAACACACTAGGATTCTCCTAAAATTCTAATGACAAAATCCATTCCGGCTTTGGGGTTAGGCTGAAGGAAAACTCTGCCGATCATGGATCGGTGAGACGAAAAACCTTCCGGAACGTAGATTATCACCTAGAAAATTAGGTCCACCTAGGCAATTTACATACATGACTCATATCTGCTAAGATTATTTACAATTTATACATGCAGACTGGGTTTACAACATAGATTGATCAAGCTATCGATGACTGTCGAATGGCACGGACATGTCGATCAAGCGCTACCCTTATTGCAAAGAAAAAGGGGGGAGCACTGCTATGGGTAGTTGACACGTAGTGGTCAACATCTGGGTCCACTTGGGGACACGTTGCTGCATTGTAGGAATGTGAGAATCCAGAATCTGCACCCATGCAACACACAACATAACATAAGTAGCGTCCATCCAAAAATCATCATATAACATTAAGCACAGGAAAGATATAAGCTCTTCATTTATTAACTAATCTAGAAAAGCAAATTTAATCCTAAAACAGAAATGAAAATGCTGAAATGACAAGGAGTAGGGTTAGAAATACAATACAAAGGATGCCCCATGGCATCAGATGTGTTCAATATAGTGTATATTGAGCATTTGCCTGCTTTCAGGCAAATCTGTCGGCTGCTTGTCGGATGTGCCATGTCCAATTCTGCATATGGTAGGACTTTTTCCTATCCGAAAATCAAGCTGCTCGCGGCCGTCTGATGCATCAAATCTTCTTCTCATTTTCTTTCTCTTGCGCTTTTTGTTTGTGGCAGGCTGTATTACTGATGACGTGGAACTTTCTGCTTCAAAGCTATCAAATGAAGTATGTAAGATATGCGTGACATGTCTTTCTTCATCCTGCATCTGATCTTTATCGTTTTTAATTTTATCTGGATCACCTTCAATTAACCACCTTTCAATCGAACCAATGACCTCCTCATAATAAGATGGGGCTTGTTGCAACAAATGAGAAGGCTCCTGATCTATTGATGTCTCCTGGTTTCTCTCATCCTCTGACCATTGTTGAAACTTTTGAACCTGTATTTTAATGGCATTTATCTAACTAGAGTGTTCAACCTTTATAGCACTGATTTGCCTGACATGTTCTTCTTCCATATCTTTTATTACTTTATCGTTGTTTTCCTTTACGTTCATCAAGCAATATTGCATAGAGTTTATTTCTTCTTTATGATTTGCTTGCATGGTAGCTAACTGATTATTATGATTGAACGTCATGATAGTCATTTCTTCATCCATAGTTAATAACTTGGTCTGCATAGAATGAATTTCCCTATCACGATCAGCTTTCATAGTCGTCATATTTTCCTCTAAGCCTGACATCTTACTTTGCATGAATCTAATTTCTGTGTCATAATTAATCTTCATGGCTTCAATTTCATTACTATGTTGATTTTGCATGATCTCCATCTCCCTATTACGCTTTTCCAGGTGAGTGCATAAAGTTCTCACATCATTGGCGTAATTAGTTTGATTTATCTCCATATTCCTTACCAGTAGCAATAGATCTTGTATAATTCGCTTATGATCTTCTTTTTCATTGTCAACACTACTATGATCTGCAATGGTACAAGTGGATGGCACATTCTGATATGAAGAATTGTCTTGGACAGCTGGACCTTTTACAAGATTACTTTCATTTTGTTGCAGAATTTTAGGGGCACAAGGCGAGCTATCTAGATCACCATATCTATCTTTAAAAGCATCGACAATGTCTTGCAAATAAATGAAGGAATCTTCAGGACAACTATTAAACCAGTTCAAAGCATCACCCTTTAAAGAATGGACAAATAGACGCATCTTGACATCTTCATCATTATATTGAGGAAGTCTACAATATATGATCATTACACAAGTAAACCTGTTTAAATGCTGTCTAACAGCGACCGAATCACCACCTGAGAACCTAAATAATTTAGAAATGGCCTCTTTCGGAAAATCATGGAGATTATCAGTAAAATGACATGGTTTAAATGAATAATCCATGATGAATAATAAGGGATCAAATGGATGATAGAAAGAGATTTCTGCTCAAGAAAATTCAGAGATGAAAGAAGTGGAGTCGCCACTTGAACAATGAATCTGATTCTAAGATCCAAAAAGCAACCAACAAACAGATATGAGAGAGGCTTCTTGCTTGGGAAAAATAAAAGAAATGGAGTCGCCACCCAAACAAGAAATGAACTGAAGAGAAGTTGCTGATATGTGATGAAAAGATCCAAATGATGCCAAAAAATGTTGAATCTGCCAACTCAAACGTTAGATGAGAAAGATGAGAGAAGATGAACGATGAAAAAATGTTGGCGTTGCCGGCTCAAACGAATGATAGAAAGATGAACGATGAATGATGAAAAGTCGTTGAAACACCGAGAATAAAGTATCCCCGGCAACGGCGCCAAAAAATGTTGTCGCACAGATTGACACGACAACACTCAAACCAGGGGCTGTCACTCTGATCCCCGATCTCTCCATTTAAGCCTGTCTCCTGCGGCTAAGGGGGGTAGACCCTATGAGGTGATGAAGACCCACTGTTGACCAGCGGGGTTGGGAGACACGAAGAAACAAGCACTAGATTGATTTGCTGAATTAATAGACCAGTGCCTTGTGAGTTTGATGTTTAAACGATTATTTACTAGATGTTGCAGAGATGTAAACCATGTACATCAATCATTTATCATCAAAAAACTTGAACGATGCAAGACATCCAGTAAATTCACGATGATCTAGCAATTTTAAAACTTCGAAAGATAGAGCTTGATACACAACCATGTAAATTTGAACATTTACCAGATATCATATTCATGCAGTTAATCTTCAGATGAACATTAAATCATATCAAACACATTAAAATTTTAGCCTCAGTATAAAAGATGAAACCTAAAAATTTCCCGAGGTAAGACAGAAATTGCAATTTTTTTTTTTTTTTAAATAAAAATTAAAGACTAAGGGAAACCTTAATTAAATCTAAACCACAAGAAAGGAAAATCTTTTTGCCTTTTGTAATTTTATGATTTTTTTTTTTTTTTTTTTTTTTTTTTTTTTAATATATTTTTATGAATTTTAATTCTAAAAATGAAACAAAGATTAAAGAAATCTAATCTAAAACTAAAAAAAATCAAATCTAAATTTAAAATGTAAAGACCTAAACTTTATCAAAATCTAATCTAATTCCTCACAAAATATTAAAACTTTTTATGCCGCTTTTTAAATTCTTTTTTTTTTTAAGAAAATAAATCTAAACATAAAACTAAATTAAACAAAGCCTAATAATTAAATTAAAAACTAAAGTCAAAATATCTAACTACTAAAATCTAAATTAATAAAAGATATATGAAAATCGAAATTTATTTTTATTTTTGATTTCTTTTTAAATATATATCAAAGACCTACGACGTAAGATTTTGAATTTAAACGTGAGCAAAACTTAGGTAATGAGATATGTTAAAAAAAAAAAAATTCGTACTTCACGCAAAAAATAATATCGAAATATTTTAGATTTCCCTTCGCTTAATGACTGCAGGCTGCGCGCGGGTTGCAGGGCTTGACGGAATGAATACTGAGCGCAAAAGGATAGGGACAGCAGCGAGATATCATGCGGTGGACAAAGATTTTGACAGCATGAGGTAGTGGAGGCTTTGGGCACGATTTGCAGGTATCGGTCTGCTGGCGAGAGCGATGAAATGGTTGCAGGGTTTCAAGTGTAATTTCTTGGATGCGGCAGTGAAAAACTGAGTGAAAAAAAAGCCACGGATGAGCTGGACATGAACTGAAAAACGAGGATGCGAATTAAAAAAAAACACCACCCTCACTACACACGCAGAAAATTGAAACTTGATTTGCAGTTACGCTAAAGGCCAAAGACAAGACTCTTACGCAGGCAGAGAAGACCCCATGTATAACGTTTCAACAAAAAAAATTTCCGACCTGCTAAAGAAAAGCGTAATCAAAGGATTCAACCACTGAAAATATAAAGTCAATGTCCTTACCTGACGCCCACAGAAGAAAAACCCTGAAATTTTTACCGTACCTCTGAGGATTTCCACGATTTCTCTGCTTTTGACGACTTTTTTTTTTTTTGCGTTTGAAAGAAGATCTGGCAGTGGCAAACTCACATACGGTTGCAGGTGATTTAACAGATATAGGGCAAAAGAGTGCTGGCTGTGTGTTCGAGCAGGTAATCAATGCGTTTGCAGGTTCCCTTGATGGCAAATGCAGCCCCCAGCAACGATGTAAAACCACAATAATTTCTGCGTTGATCAGATCTTCGATATTTGATGGCAAGAGTTTTTCCCTTTTTGATGACAGAAGGAAGGTTTTGTAATGTATGAATGCAGGGATGACAAAAACTCAATGCAGCACGCTGGGATTATGGCGGCCATTGTAACCTGCAAACAAAAACCCGGAAAGATAATATATGCATAAAACAAAATTTGAAACACCAGATCTGAAAACAACTGATATCTGAAACCCTTGGACAGCAAAACGACGCAGATAAACCTTGGAAATCTTCAGAAAACCTGCAACCTAGAATGAAAAATCACCAAAAAATGATATGTGCATAAAACAAAAAACTGAAAACCCTAAACCCAGCAAAAATTTACACTATTTACAAACTGAAAGCTCTTCAGAAGCCAAATTTATCAATAGTCACAGAAATATTATCAGAATTTAATTTTAATATAAAACGCTTCAGAAAACCCTGCATGCATTCATAAAAAATATTTCGAATGATAAGCTCGGGATCAAGAACTGGCTGGGCTCTTTCAGAAAACACAACCCGGGAGTTGGTTGGTTCAACCAAGAACTTCCCCTAACGCCCGGTAATCTGAGAAAAAGGATTTCCTGCACAGCTTAAAATCAACCATCAACATAGAAGGAGAAAACAATAGTGAAACCCCGATCAAACGGAGATACCTGCCACTATATTTTAGAATCTAAACTATCATTCAAACCCCAAAGATCAGACAAGATACCTGTGCCTAGATCAATCTTCATTAAGCTATCATTAATGGCTGAAAATAAAATTATGCAGAAAAAAATAGAACAATCTTACAGCATTTTCAGAAGAGTAACACCAGCAAGATTTTTAACCCCAAAGTCTTCTTTATTGCACAAAAAAATGAACTACAAGAGAGCTTCTTCAACACAAGACTCACAGATCCTATCTTCTCAAATGACCCCCTAGGACCCTATTTAAAGGAAAAAATCCCAATGGCTAGTTCGAGTGATCCATGTTGAAATGATCTCGACCATCGATGAGAATCAAGATATCTCTTAATCTCATCCGTCGAGTTAGTTAATTCATTAAAAAATGAAAATTTGCATTTATTTACTCAAAAATATTATTATTTTATTATTTTTAGGGTTTTTGCTTTATTTTATTATTTTTATTTTTATTTTATTATTTTATTATTTTATTTTATTATTTTTTTAATTTTTTAATTTTTAATTTATTTTTAAATGGATCCTCGAACTTAGCCTTTGGAAAAATCACCTAGGACCTAGGACTTAGACTTATGAGGGGATTAAAACATTTTCTAACCCTCAAGACACTTTAGATCATGACTTTTACAAATTTACATCTCAAGGGGGGAAAACCCATTTGACATAGACCCTCATAAACCACCCAGTTCTGCGACACAACTATAATCTAGTAGATTAACACACTAGGATTCTCCTAAAATTCTAATGACAAAATCCATTCCGACTTTGGGGTTAGGCTGAAGGAAAACTCTACCGATCATGGATCAGTGAGAAGAAAAACCTTCCGGAACGTATATTATCACTTAGAAAATTAGGTCCACCTAGGCAATTTACATACATGACTCATATCTGCTAAGATTATTTACAATTTATACATGCAGACTGGGTTTACAACATAGATTGATCAAGCTGTCGATGACTGTCGAATGGCACGGACATGTCGATCAAGCGCTACTCTTATTGCAAAGAAAAAGGGGGGAGTACTGCTATGGGTAGTTGACACGTAGTGGTCAACACAGCCAGTTGGAATTGCAGAGTATCAATAATCATATTTTTCTCTTCTAAACAAATTTTGAGTTTAGAAATCTCTTCATACAGACCTTCTTCATCTATAGCATCCATGAAATCATCATCTTCAAAGGCCATTAAAAGTCTATAATTATTACCTTGTTCATCTTCATCACTATTTGAAAGTCCATCGTTGTCTTCATGAGTGTAATAGTTTTTCTTATTTACATTCTGTTTTTTGTTCCATCTAACAGGTTCCTTACCTTTGTCAAGCTTATCTTTATGAGGACACTTGATAGCATAGTGACCGACACTTCCATAAGCAAAGCATTTGAAAGGTAACTTACCTCTGAATCTTCCAGCACCCCGTTGAAGGTTCTTGACAAAATTTGATTCTTCCTCTTCTTCTGACATATGTCCTGACTCATAGTAATCTCCTTTGCTTGAAGCCTTGAATGCAGCTTCTCTCCTGTCTGATGGTCCTCCTTTCCTCATTTCTTAAGCAATTAGAATTTCGTGCAGTTGTGACATGGTAAGGTTCTGTAGATTCTGTTTTTCTTCTATTGCAGAAACCTTTGATTCAAACTTAGAGGATAAAGATCTAAGAACCTTTTCAACCACAACAGCCTCTTTTATTTCTTCACCCAAGTTTTTCATACAATTAACAATCTCATCTATACGTAGGAAATAGTTAGCCACATTTTCATCATTGTACATTCTGAGATTTTCATACTGAATTCTGAGGGTTTGAAGTTTTGCTCGTTTTACCTGTTCATCTCCTTCATAGCTCAGAACAATCTTATCCCATATTTTTGCAGATTTGTACTGCATAACCTTGACGAATTCTGATTGAGATAGACATCCTAATAGAGTATTAACAGCCTTTGCATTTGTTTCATATTGCTTCTTACCAGCCGGATCTGTAGGAGTTGCTGAAGGAAAAGTGTACCCTATATCTATGATATCCCAGACTTCTGTACCAAGAGATTGAAGATACGCTGTGACTCTTACCTTCCAATAGATGAAGTTGGTCCCATCAAAAATTGGTGGCCTAATTAATGCTTCTCTCTCGTAGTTGCTCATGATGATAGTTCTTCCTTCAAGCGATCAAGCTTCTTCTAAAGGACCTGCTCTGATACTAACTGTTGGAAATAATACTGAGAGGGGGCGTGAATCAGTATTATTAAATTCTCTTCAATGTACCTTCCAGATTTATAATTTAATTTATTCTTCAGATGTTGACCATTAATATGTATGTCAGTACCATATAATAATGAACAAGAACAAGAAAAATAGACAGTCACACCAAAGAACACCAGATATAAGGTGGAAACCCAATGTGAGTGAAAACCACCTGCTGCAATATGTCTCTATCTTCTTTCAATTAGAAATTTCTTTTTACAATAATTCTATACTGGTGCAGTCCTTTACCAGTACGCAGGCTGCAACCTGCAGAGAGCTACAACCCTCTCTCGTTTTCCAAACTCTCCTGGAAGGGAGCTACAACCCCCTTAGCTCTTGTACTAGCTGAGCTACTAGTACGTAGGTGCTCACCTACTGAAGGCTTCAACCTTCTCTTTTCTTCCAGGGACCACGTTTCATAAATTTTCAGACTGGATCCATGAACATCAAACAAACATCAAGTACATGTGCATCAACCAATCTCCTTTCCACAATCAACTACTGAATCAACCACTAGCTTCTCAGAATGCAGTAACCAGAAAACAATACCAGTAACCAGACACCAATTCTGAACCCAGAACACTGCAGTAATAGACAAAAGCAGCTAAAATAAGTTTCAAGAAAAGTTCGCAACTTCACCAATAGAAATATGCGGATATCCGCACTTCGTCTGTGTCGAGCCTGTAGACCTCCACACCTGCACCTGTTGCTGGACTGCGCACCTCCGCACCTGAACCCGTGCCTGAACTGCGCACCTCCACACTGAACCTGTGTCTGTACTGCGCACCTCTGCACCTGAACCAGTGTCTGAACTGCGCACCTCCGCACTGAACCCGTGTCTGTACTGCGCACCTCCGCACTTGCACTGTGGTTCGCCTGCGTACCTCCGAGTAGAGCCAATTTATCAATCCTCCAATATGCCCCAGACTGTTAGATCCACAGATCTGATCATGCGTCAAAGTAGATCTTCCTTCTAATGCTGAGATCTCTCCTTGATTTAGTTATCACTCACCAACCGATCACCAGAATTTTAGACCTTGATTTTCTTTAGATATTTCACACGCATGAGTACCCAGCCAAATGATCTCCTTTCCTTTTTATAGACAAGGCCTTACTCAAACCATGGACCAAAACCATAGAAAGCCAATACAAGGGACCCAAAACTGGGGTTCAATACTTTAGAAACAAAAACCACGAACCAAAACCATAGGATCAAAACTGTCGGACTAAATACCATGGATCAATCATAAAATTTCCCATGTGCGCGCGATTCTCTGCATGAAAGTGTGTGAATTTGACATCCGTACTTTTTGTTCGGAGAACCTACGGGTATGTCCGCACTTCTTGTTCGGAGCACCTGCGGGTCCGCGGCTTTTGATTGGCGCACCTGCAGGTATCTCATTTTCTATCATTTTGAGAGCCTGAACTGAGATTTGCCACTTGAGTGAGTTGCCATCAAGGACAACACTTATGCCATAGCGCCACACCTGTGTCATAATGCCAACAAAGTGACCTCTTCCTGGTAGGAGGATCACATGGAGGAGGATCTAATGGGTCCATGGGCTCCATGGGATCATCAACAATGTCTCTCTCAGATTCAGGCACGAAAGGACCATCTAAAATATCCATATCATCATTCTTCTTCTCAGGAGGAGGATGCGGAGGAAGGTCCCTTGCTTTCCCAAGGGAAACATCTTCATTGAATGTTACATCCTTGCTAATTTCAACCTTCCTTTGACTAGGAATATATATTCTAAATGTTTTAGAATCTTCACAATATCCAACAAATGTACCTTTTCTTCTTGTTGCTTCTAGCTTGTTCCTTTTGTTGATTTTCCATGGCCTTGGTGTCTGGGATAGAATCTTAAATCACTGACGCTAGCGCACCAAGAATCACAACGAAACTACGTTGCACAGTGGAATATAAAAAACAATGAATCTATTAGTGCAAAAACTATAGACAATTGTTTACAATTTTCAACCCAACTTCGTTATATTAATCAAACTGAATAATACAATAGTCTAGGGCTCCCATACTAGGGATAATGGCCCTCATACATCCATTAGTACGAGAATACAAAACTGGGGCTTGGTGTCAATCCATCAACAACCAATCTGCCCTCAACAAGATACTCGGACCATCTAGCTGTCGCATGCTCTCTCAGCGCCTCTCGATCTTACCCTGTACTTGCCTTGTCCTTTGGCTCCCAATCTGCAGCACTGCCTCTATCAATGTTCCAAGTCCATATGGCCACTGAACCTCGACTGTCCAATTTGCTTACTAGTTGTGCCTTAGTCCATAAAGGGCACAACACATCGAGACTCCTGCCGAGTTGTTCACAACTCCGTTTGTGAACAACTCTCAATTTGTCCATTGCTTCTCCTCAGCTACTCAAGGACTTCAGAGCACTATGGTCTTCCCGCGCTGCTCCAATGAAGACCAACATAGGGCACGGAGGGCTACAACCTGTCACTGCAATATGTCCATCTCCCAACACGGGCTAGGAGTACTACCCATCATCTGTTGTAGAGGTCTTCTCCACGCACAAGTCTAGGGCTTCTCAACTGCTCCCCTGGATCGTTAAACCTTGAGCTCAACAACTGCCACTCTAGCAACCACCTAAGTCCATGAAGATGGTGCATACCGGGCTCCAACTTGGGCACTATCATGTTATCCTCTGCTAGACCATAAATGCCCAATCCTTGTCCACACGTGGTCCACTCTCACGCTGCCCTCCAGTAGACCATGAGTGACCAATCCTCGCTGTAGCATCTGCTCCTAGTTATGGCATTCAACACCTATGGAGACCCTTCCACATGGTTGCTAACAGACTCCTCAAATCTGCCACTCTAAGGACACCACCCACCTACAAGTCACATCAACTCAAGAGGACTAATATACCTCTACTCTACAACCTCTTTGATCCTCTTGACACACGCACTACTGTTGATGAGCTTGCTCTTAGGACGATTCAACTCTGTCCTCTTCTAGGACTCATCATCCTCTAGCATCCAACCATCAACCAAGATGACATATGCAACTCCCTGTTGCTGCCACCTTGCCTTGGGATCTGTGTATGTGGCAGTCTAGTTAGGGCACACCTAACAACTCTAAATCCCTGCACAAATCACTGTATCTCCTTCTCCAATTGGGCTACCATCTATGATGTCCACACAAGGCTTCTTAAGCACTATACTGGGCCTTGGAAAACTTCACAAGGCACCCTCTTGTGCTCTGCCCAGAACAACAATAGAAAATAGTCCCCTAGCACAAGAAGATACCATTGTTTGGGTTGCAGCCTCCCCTAGAAGTTTACGGCTAGGAGAGAGGGTCTCTCTAGCCCTCTTAGCCCTCTCAACAAACCTCCACAACGTGCGGCTACAACCGAAAATTTCCTATGACAACCTTGCGGCTATGAACCAAAAAATATAATCCACATATGCGAGCTTAGGACCCTGCAATCTTGGACTTGTACGAACTAGTCTTCGCGAACCAACTTCAGACCTACGCAAGCCAAACCAAAGAAGAGAGAAGAAGAAAATGCTTGATGATAATCTCCAAATGAGGGTCACTTGACTTGTATTTATAGCCATCCAAGGGTGTCCAGTTTCCTTTTAGGGCCAACCTATCATTTTGTGCATAGGTGGGTTTCCTTAATAAATTTATATTTTTCCTTAACCAAATAAATTTCTTCCAAGGGCTAGGAGGGGTCTAAAGGTGGAAATTTGTCCCTAAGCTACCAAATTAGCATTCCCTCTTAGTTAGGGAGAAATCACTGACTGCAACATATGTCCCATCACAAATACCTCGTCATTAAATGTTGTCTTTGCTCATCTCCTCTCATCCTTGCTCATCTTTGTTTATATTTTCTCATCTCTACTCATATGCTAAACACTCTCGAATCTAAAAGAAGAAGAATTTGAAATCGGGCGGGGGGGCCCAAGCAACCACCTTCTATCCATCGGGGAGCCACTGCAAACATTTGGAATCTCTGCCAGTGGGGAACCCAACGCTACTACTTGGGAAACTCTTCATCGGGGAGCCAATGCTACCTCTTAGAATCCAATGACAATGAGGAAGGTCCTATGGGACACTCTCACCTCATGTTTGTGACAATGGGGAAGGTCCTATGGGACACTCTCACCCTAAGTCATCTCATATAGGGGAGCATTTGACTACCACCCTATATCGAGCAATAGGAAAGATACCACTTACCAAGCAAGGATCACAACAATCCTATTGTGCAATCAATGGGCGAGATACCACTTGTTATACGAGGTAAGGATCACAACCATCCTATTCCCTGTTGATCTTCCCAGCAATGACCCTTAAGAGTCATGTGGTAGAACACCTGCATCTTTAGCTTGAGTGAGATGCCGCTTACCGAAATAGTAAGGATCACGCCTAACTAAAGCAACCAACACCCATTAGCCAGATGGGTGGGAAAGGCAAATGCCAACTAGGGTATACCTTGCATAGACCAAGACATGGGGAGATACCCGACTTGTCAAAACGGGAAAGGATCACACACGCGCTATGGGTGAAAAATAAGGGAAATACCCTATTGTCCAGAGATCCCTCAACCCTAAGAGCTCTAAGACTCGATTCCTCACCCTAGGAACGTAGACAAGGGGGATGAGCTAGCTTAGTGTTCTCGATTAGCCTGGACCCTTACTCAGGAGGGTCACATCCATCAATCCATGTTGCTCTTTGTAGAACAGAAACATATCAACATCCTCACATTCGGTACCCGTTCAAACAATTGACTGAAAAGTTCAATCATATTGCTTTATGTAGATATTTCGAGCAATAGTCCTCTACTTTCCTATTCATACGGAACATCACATCAAATATTATGTTAGAGCAAATACATGTCATACAAGGATACCTTATTCATCTTCCCTCTCACGAAGGCAACAACCACAAGCCTAAGCTTGTCTCATACAACATCATTATCTATGAAGATATCTCCATCCCAACTATGTATGGGATTCTTTGCCGATTAGATCCCAGTCTTCTTGTCACAATATATCACTATCATATCCAAAGTCAGTTCAAAACAACTCTCCAAAGAATTTCCTTAACCAAATTGTCTCGCAGATAGCGATTCTACCAACAATCTACTCAACCTCGTTCATGCTTAAAGCTACGAACTTCTATTTACTGCTCATCCAAGATGTCATGGCAAATCCCAAGCTAAAGCAACACCCATATGTGGTCTTCTTATCAAGAACGTATCTAGCCCAGTCAACACTAGTGCATCCATGCAGTCGTACATATCCTATAGTATATCTTAGACCAAGATTGATCATCACATGTAGATTTTTCAAAATGTGCTCAGCAACAACCCAATTTGTATGCAACGTGTTCACTATAAAGCCTATATCCAGGTGGGTGTTCACAAGGAACATCAATGTCTCAATCAACTATCTATACTCAAACCCAACAATATCTCTGCATAATTTCTTGAAATTCAATTCCATCAGGGTGTCCAAGGATTTGCATTCCCATTTTCCAAATCTCTTCAATAGCTTCACAACATATTTTCCTTTTCCAAACTTCTAATCCTAGAAAGTAGTGCATCTTCATCTCGAACTCAAAGGCTAGCTCCCTCTTACTTTGAACATTAGAGGTTCGTTACCTGTCAAAAATAGATCGTCAACATATAAAACTAAAATCAAAGGCATACTTTGGACCTGTTGACCACTACGTGTCAACTACCCATAGCAGTACACCCCCTTTTTCTTCGCAAAAGGGATAGCGCTTGATTGACGTGTTCGTGCCATTCGACAGTCATCGTCGACCTGATCATGTTATGTTGTAAACCCAGTCTGCATGTGTAAATTGTAAATAATCTTAGCAGATCTTAGTCATGTATGTAAATTGTCTAGGTGGACCTAGTTTTCTAGTGATAATCTACATTCCGGAAGGTTTTTTGTCTCACCGATCCATGATTGGCAGAGTTTTCCTTCAGCCTAATCCCAAAGCCGGAATGAATTTTGTCATTAGAATCTTAGGGGAATCCTAGTGCGTTGATCTGCTAGATTATATTTGTGTCGCAGATCTGGGTGGCCTATGAGGGTCTATGTCAAATGGGTTTTCCCCCTTGAGATGTAAAATTGTAAAGGTCATGATGTAAAGTGTCTTGAGGGTTAGAGAATGTTTTAATCCCCTCCTAAGTCCTAAGTCCTAGGTCCTAGGAAATTTTTCCAAAGGCTAAGTTCGAGGATCCAAAAATAAAAATTAAAGGAATTAAAAAAAAAATTAAAAAAATAGATAAAAATAATAATAAAATCAAAAATTAAGAAAATAAATAAATAAAAATTAAAAAATAATAAAATAATAATAAGTCAAATTTTTGACTAAATAAATGCAGAATTTTAATTTTTTAATATATTAAAATGCATTTAAAAATTCGACGGATGAGATTAAAAGAAATCTTTATCCTCATCGACGGTCGAGATTAGTTTGACATGGATCACTTGAACTAGCCGTTGGGAATTTTTCCTTTAAATAGGGTGCTAGGGGTCACTTGAGATCAGATTAGATCTGAGAGTCTGGTGCTAAAGAAAGCTCTCTTGTAGTCATTTTTTTTTTGCAATAAAGAAAGACTTTGGGGTTAAGAATCTTGCTAGTGTTACTCTTCTGAAAGTGATGTAAGATGATTTATTTTTTTGCATAATTTTATTTTCAGCCATTGTTAATAGCTTGATGAAGATTGATTTAGGCAGAGGTATAATGTTTGATCTCTGGGGTTTGAACGATAGTTTAGATTTTGAAATATAATGGCAGGTATCTCCATTTGATCTGGGTTTCAATATTGTTTTCTCCCTCTATGTTAATGGTTGATTTTAAGCTGTGCAGGAAATCTTAGTTACCGGGTGTTAAGGGAAGTTCTTGGTTGAACCAGCAAACTCCCGGATTGTGTTTTCTGCAAGAGCCCAGCTAGTCTTTAATCTCGGGCTTATCATCTGAATTTTCTTTTTGAATGCATGCAGGATTTTCTGAAGTATCTCGCATTAAAATTAAATTCTGATAATATTACTGTGATTATTGACAAATCTGACTGCTTAAGAGTCGAAAATCTGTAAATGTTGTAATTATTTAGCTGATTTAGGGTTTTCATTTCTGTTTCCTGCACATATTATTTTTGGATGTTCCATTTTTTTTGCCATTGCAGGTTGCAGGACTAAAGAGGAGATTTCTGTTTGAAGCCAGATCTAGGCCCTAGAGGGTAAGATCTGGCTTCAACATCATTTTTGCAGAGATATCAGCGGATTTTCAAATTTTCCGAAGGAATTTGAGGGTTTATCAAAGCAGTTTTGTTGACCGAGGGTTTCAATTTCAGTTGCTTTCAGATCTGGAAGTCTTTGAGAGGGTTTCGTTTTTTATTGCAGGAAAAAATTTCTTGAAATTTTTTTATTGTTGTGAACTGGGTAAAACCCTTGTTGCTTCACCATCTCCAGATTCGTTACCATCTGCATCGATTCACTTGCTGCTTGCCTGCACTCCCCCTCAAGCGCTGTTTTGCCATCACAAATTCACTTTTTCTCTGCATCCAAACCCTGTTCTTGTCTCTCTGGCATTGTTACATTGGCCATTCCTTCCCTGGCCCATAGCTTCTTCTCTTCAGACCTTTTCTCCGTTACCTGTTACGTATTTCATCCATTGTGTTGCCCACTTCACGCTGTTAGCTTCACACCCGAAGCCAAAAAAAAAAGAAGGAAGAAGCTCCCTCTCTCCCTGCGTCCAAAAAAACCACCTGCATGCCTTTGACTACAAACCCTCAGCGTGCTCCTCATACCTGCAGGAAATTCTTGTTCTATTCTCCCACGCAGTTGCATGCAGTGTTCAGCACTCTACGCTGCTCCCTTTGCTCCTCAACCCTTTTCGTAAATTAAAGCTGCAGCTCTTCACGCGATCCTTCTTCACCTACAAACAATCCTGCGTATATTTCTCCGTTGTCGTACATTCCTCCATTCCGCTGTTGTCATACGCCCAGGTCTGCACACGGAACAACAAAAAAGAAAACAAAAAAATTCCACTGCGTATGTGTAGATTAGTGTAAGTTTGTCTTTGTTTTAAATGTGTTGGTTAGTTTTAGGTTATGGTAGCATATACTTTTTCATTTTAGTTTTAAAATATTGCTTTAGTTTTAGATTTATTTCTTTCAGTTTTGTTTTATTTAAATTTTTAAATTTAGAATTTTAAAATTAAAAAAAGATATATATATATATATATGAAAAAGAAAAAAGAAGCATGAAAAAGTTCTTTATTTGGCTGACTTTAGAATTAGACTTTGAGTTTATTTACAATTTAGATTTAGATTTTATTTTTTTTTAGTTTCCTGTAGCTTAGGTCTTAGATCTAGATATGTTTTAATTTAGTTTTGGTTTTATTTGAAAAAAAAAAACAAAAAGAAAGGGCATAAAAAGTTTTCTTTTTAAATTTAAATTAGATTTTAATTTTATTTAGATCTTAGACTTTATAAATTTCACTTCTCATATATTTTAGATTTTTGTTTAAAAAAAAAAAAAAAAAATTTTGGTTTTCATTTTTAGGATTCGCTGTTTAGTGGTGTTTTATTTTTTATTTTAATAAAAAAAGGCGCAATAAAAGCTTCTTTTAGGTTAGATTTGATTTTATTTAGGTTTTAATTTTTTAGCTTATAGTCTGAATATAGTTTAGTTTAGTTTAAGTTTGATTTTAAAAGAAAACATCAAAAAATTCATAAAATCTAAAAAATAAAAAAAGGGGCATAAAGAATTTGTTTTGTTTTAGTTTTCTTTTACTTAGTTTTAGAATTAAATTTTGGATTTTGGATTAGACTTTAGTTTAGATTCGATTTTATTTAGGATTTTAGTTTTGTTTAATTTTTAGATTTAAAATTTTATTAAAAAATATATAAAAAATCAAAATTTTTGAAAAAAGGCTAATTAAAATTTGGAAATTCTTTTTCTAAAGTCTCTTCTCTGTTGTGGTGAAGTTAAATGTGCTTAAAATGTTTATATCTGGAGATTAACTATTTGAAATATGGTCAGCATTTAAGTTTCCTGGTTGTTTAAAGCATTTATTCTTTAGAAATTTAATTGCTAGATTATCGTTTAAGGCGTTGTGCATTTGTTGAATATCTTATATTTTGCTTATAAATGATTGTTAATCATGGAATTATAAAGTTCATATTTCTGCAACTTTCGATAAACAATCATTAAATCCATAAGGCACTGGTCTATTAACTTATAATAAAATCAAATAGGTGCTTGTTTTCCCTCGTGTCTCCCAACCCAATTGGTCCACAGTTGGTCATCCATTGTCCCATAGGGTTTACCCCCCTTAGCCGCGAGAGACAGGCTTAAACGGAGAGATCGGGGATCAGGGTGACAGCCCCCGGTCTGAGTGTTGTCGTGACAATCTGTGCGACAACAGGACCACTTTGAAGTGGAGGTTTGGATCGACACTACTTCCAAGTTTCACTTTTAAATGCAAACATACCAGGATCGGGGATCTTGCCTCAAACCATGCAATGCTCTCTGCAAACATAACACTAACCAAACCAATATACCGAATCTCAAACAAATCAAAATTGTGCAATCAAACCAACCAAGTCTATCGTCATGACAACAACTGTCATTTACCAAGCAATATCAAGCCAAAGTTCATCATGATCAAACCATCCACATGATCATAGTATGAATAATTTATGTCACTAAATGTAAATGCATATACCAAGGAAAATTCATATAAGTTTCTGGCATTCAGTCATTGTCAGATTTCTGCAGTAGCCAAAATAAAAACACCGCATACAAGATAAATCAACACTTTCACATTCTCTGCAGTTAGTTAAACATTATGCAGATCTCACAATTTCTTAACTTCTCTATCATCTGCTTCATGTTTGTAGGTTTGTCATACTCTTGGTGTGCTCCTAGTTTCATGCATAGTTTTCAGTTTTTGTATCCTACAGGCTCAACTACACCCATAGACATTCTTCTATGCGGTTGGGAGGCCTATAGGTGCATCCATAGGCTTTCTTATGTTTGGCTAGGAGACCTATAGCCTCATTTTTAAGCCTTTCTCCCAGCAGCTGGGGCTTGGACTAGGACAAACCCTTTCTGCCCAGATCAGAACATGCCAAAACTAACAATATCAGATGATCATTTATTCATGTCCATAAACCTGTCTTCAATAATCAAGAGTCTTTTGTTCATTTACTGAAAATAATAATACGTGTTGGGATCTTATGGAGAGTTTTTCCTTCTGAATAAGAAGCATCTTCAATCATCATCATTCAAGACATCAACATGTCTATCATAACACTGTTAAAACTGTCAGATCACAAATTCAAACTATATCAGATTCTCAAACCTATGTGCATCATAGTTATGACAAATCATCATTAGCTGCTTCGTTGTCCCAAATGAACATATCATCAAATATTCATCAAAGGTAAGTGTCATATAAATGTATCTTCATACTTCAAGGATCATAATCACAACATCACTTCTTTATCACATTACTCAACCATCGAGTCAAGGCATCCATATTTGTCAGATTGTCAAAATTACTAAGTGTATCAAAACCTAAGCAAGATCAACAGGGAGATCCTGAGTATCTTTTATTATCAGGGTTACCATGCTTATCAAGTTTTCATGAATAAAAAATCAATGTTTCTAGCCTGCTTTATAAGATCAAGGAATCCACCATGTCTAATAAAATGTAAGATACTTTCCAAATATCAAGTGCACCAATATATCATATGTACTAGAAATCAATATTACTTTCGTGTGCATGCATGAGTCATCTATAAAGGTGATATTCTTGTCATGCCTCAGGGCTTCACTTGCCATCCAAAATTGCAGCTAAATTAAAACAATATACTTCACATACCTTGTAGTATTCATGTACCTTTGCAACTTGAAGCACTTACTTGTCATTGGTAGTGGTAGCACTTGCATATTGTAATTTGCAGATGCCATTTTAAAAACTTTCAAAACAATTCGCTAGGTACTTATTTCCTTTTCTATCACTAGCTCTTCTCTTCCTTCACTCGCTTTCTTTACCTACAGCTTAGTTGATCCTTATGAAGGATCTTCTTTTCACATCTCATCTGGATGTTAGAAGTATTCACATACTCGAATATGTAGGAAGCAACAATCAAATAAATAAATCTAAACAAGAAATATCATAAATCTAAAAGGTACTTAACTTTAATGAGAAGTGATCATATCCCTCTTGAACTAGCCTTTAAGAGTTACTACTGTCCATTATCCATGTAACAATGTTGCCTCAATATTTCCATTGACTTCGTCAACAACTAGGTTTAATTGAGACTATCCCATCTAGTGTTACACTAAGCCTGTCATAAATGCTAGAACATATTCTCACTGATCATGCTAGGGTTTAAAGACTGCATATGTCAAATCTTTGTCATATTCCAGGGTTTCTTCCAAACCCTAACCTCATAATATCCATCAAACCCTAATAACTAGATTGCCTAGGGTTTCCTTCAAACCCTAACATTCTTTTAGGTTTCCTCCATATTCCCTTGCTTCCATCAACAATGTCTTCATAGGGGTGATCTCAATGACTTTTCTTTAGCCCAACTTTGTTACCATGTTAATTTTTCTTAGGGCTATATTGCTCTTTGCTTTGATAATTGCATTCTTTTATTTACATATTGAATTCACCCCACAACATAACATTATTAACAACATATGCAATTATATAGAAAGAGAGAAGAGAGAACCAACTTCAGACCTGTACGAGCCAAAACAAGAAAGAGAGAAGAAGAGAATGGTTGATTATAATCTCCAAATGAGGGTCACTTGACTTGTATTTATAGCCATCCAAGGGTGTCCAATTTCCTTTTAGGGTTGACTTGTCCTTTTGCGCACATGTGGGTTTCCTTAATAAATTTATATTTTTCCTTAACCAAATAAATTTCTTCCAAGGGCTAGGAGGGGCCTTTCTTGATGAGGAAGACTATCCAAAGGAGGGAATTTTTCCCCGACCTACCAAATCAACATAAGGTATGATGGTCTCCTTCTTGATTCCTATTTTCTTGCAAAATTCAATGAGTCCATTTGAAGTGAATTCTCCTCCATTGTCAGATCTTAAGATTTTGATCCTCTTTCCTGATTGATTTTCCACCAATGCCTTGAAGACTCTTAACATATCAAATACTTGATCCTTGTGCTTCAGGAAGAAGATCCATGCCTTGTAGGAGAAGTCACCCACAAAAATTATATAGTACAAGTAGCTACCAAGAGAAGTCACCAGCATGGGTCTACATAGATCAAAATGTATGAGTTTAAGTATTCCATTTGTCCTAATCCTACTTGAACAGAATGGTCCCTTTGCCTTCTTTCCACTTGTAAATCCTTGACAAATTCCATCACAATTTTACCGAACCTCAGGCATTCCAGAAACCATCTTTCTCACCTTAAGCAAGGCTTCATAGTGAAGGTGAACAAATCTTCGATGCCAAAACTCACACTGATGAGACCAAGGCTGACATAGGGATCCCACAAACTGTAATATCCCTAACCCGGAATATTCCTCAAACCCCAGAAAAACTCCAACCAAATACGTGAAAATGATACAATAACCCAAAAATGACAAAATAACTATGGTACAACATATAATAATGTAGACAGGAAATATAAGCAGATACTCAAGAAATGCAGCGTAAAATACTAAGCCATGTTATTATACTGAGCAATAAGATAAGTACAAGAGGTGATCAGAAAGATGACATCTCGACTTGCACAAGGCAAGTGAAGAAATACTCTCAGAATAACAAAGAATGGCCTCTCTGCGTGGATGCTGCTACTATGCTGCTGCTGTTGCTAGGGAACAACTGATGATTAGGGGCTGCTCCCCTCCTCGGAATAAGCTGAAACTTTGGATTCGGGCTCTACTCAAGAAACCCAAAAAAACACAGGAAGCTCTCCTGGAATAGCCGACCCCCGAAAATCACCCCCTTGGGGTTTTACACAGTTCCCCAAAGCTCTGCGCTGCCACTGAAGGAAACCCCTCTAAACTCTACCTGAAACTCTACCTGAAACCCTGCCAAAAATCCTCCAATAGAAAAGGGTTGGTCCCTTGCTCAATCACCCAGCATAAATCCTCCTGCAAACCCCAATCCAACACTACTGCCAGACGGAACTATGTCCCTCTCTCAGTGCTACACAGCCCTCCAAACGCTGATGAAACTACTGTTGAAATGCAGATAAAACTTCTGCTGAAATGCTAATGGAAAATACCTTGCCCGAGCAGGCACTCGAAGTCCCCTGGGGCTAAGCGTGAGATCTCCGAATGGAGACACTCAATGCACTAAACAGTGCTGCAGACTAGCTAAACAGCCAGCGTGCTCAAAAGTCGAAACGACTAGCTCAAAATGCACATAACTGAATGATCCAAAATGAGGGGACCCCTCTCTTATAGCCTTCGCCTCTCTCAATCCCAAGGCTCATCTCTTCCTGCATGGTTCCCTTCTTGCCACCTGTTCCTTCCCTCCTACGCAGTCTCTCCATGTGTTTGCATGAGCTCCATTTTTGCGTCCCCCTTTGGCCCCCTTGGCTCCCCTTTAAGTCACAACTTTGTGCTACCTAGGAAGTGACTTTTTATTCTAAAGTGAGTTATGTCCCCCTTCCTCACTTTTTATTCACAAATAACTATAGAAGGCAAATATTGAACAAAATCGAATATTCCAATTAGCCATAGCTAATTAGGAATATTACAGTCTCCCCCGGCAAAATGTTGCTTGTCCTCAAGCAACTGAAGTGATGGATACTGTAAGATCTTCTCACTCCCCCAAGTGGCATCCTCATCCGATAAATTCTTCTACCTCACCAAGAATTCCTATACAGTCCTGCTCCGCAGCTGCCTCTCCCTGGTATCAATGATAACCTTCGGCTGCAATACCAAATGCCCCTCATCATCCATGGGTGGTAGCTCATCTATCTCGGTCACCTGCTGCCCCGATGCCTTCTTCATGCATGATACATGGAAAATGTTATGAATCTTGCTGCCTTGGGGTAGCTCCAACTCATATGCAACCTGTCCAATCCTGCGTATCACCCTGTATGGCCCATAAAAGCAGGGCTTGAGCTTCTCAGCCCCCTTCTGCTTAAGCGACAATTGTCGGTATGGCTGTAATCGTAGGTAGACCATGTCCCCAACCTCGAACTGTCTCTCCACCCGACCCCTGTCGGCATACAACTTCTGCTGGTTCTGTTCTGTAGCCATGTTATCCTTGAGAGCTCGGAGAATATCCTGACTCTCTTGGATCCAAATCTTGGCTCTAGGAGCCCTGCTATCACCAAACATCATGTTGACAAAAGATAAAGGATGATACCCATATAAGGCATAGAATGGTGACATACCAATGGACATGTGATGTGAAGTATTGTAGCAGTACTCCCCTAGATGCAACCACCTCAACCATGCTCGTTGTTGCCCACTGACATAGTTACGCAAGTAGCCCTCTAGCCACTTGTTAACTATCTCTGTCTGTCCATCAGTCTGTGGGTGATAACTGGTACTCAGTGTCAACTTTGTCCCCACCAACCGGAAAATCTCCTACCAAAACCCGCCCATGAAACGGCTGTCCCTATCACTGACGATGGTCTTAGGAAGACCATGTAGCTTGAAGATCTCTCTAAAGAACAGCTCTGCCACCTGTGTTGCTGTATAGTGTGGGGATATAGAAAAAAAGTGTGCGTACTTCGTCAGTCGATCAATGACAACAAAGATACAATCCTTGCCTTGTACCATGGGCAACCCTGTGATGAAGTCCATTGAAATACTCTCCCATTTCCCCTCCGGAATGGGAAGAGGCTGCAATAATCCCGCGGGATGGCTCATCTCTCCCTTGTTCCTCTGGCAAATATTGCACTACCGAATGTTCTGGAGTACATCCTCCTTGAGACCCTTCCATGAAAACCTCTCCCTAATGGCCCTGTAGGTTTTGGTAAACCCCTGATGTCCTGCCAATGGTGAATCATGTGATGCCTGGAGTATCTTCTTCTTGAGCTGAGACTCCTCAGTCAAGAAGATCCGGTCCCTGTAATAGATGATCTCATCGACCACCCTATACCTGTCATCTGCCACCTGCCCATCAGAAACCTCACATGCAAACATGTCCTTGGAGTACTCTACTAAGAGTCGAGCCCTCTAGTCTGCATCCAAGCTCATAAGAGACAACGTGGCTGGTCTACGTGAAAGGGCATCTGCTACCACGTTGTTCTTACCCTTGACATATTCAATGTCAAAGTCATATGCTTGGATCTTGCTGATCCACTTTTGTTGCCTCTCTTGTAGCTGCTTCTGCTCCAAAAAGAACTTGAGGCTGTTGTGATTAGTCCTCACCCTGAACCTGTTACCCACCAGATACTGCTGGTACTTAGCCAATGCATGCATGATGGCCAGCATCTCCTTGTCGTATATAGAATACAACCTCTCGTGCGGAAGGAGTTTCCAGCTCTCAAAGGCTATAGGGTGACCTCCTTGCATCAATATTGTGCCAATCCCCTCTCTCAACGCATCACACTCCAAAACAAAAGGCTGCGTAAAATCTAGCAACGCAAGCACTAGGCAGCTGCTCATAACCTCCTTGAGCCTGTCAAAGGCTCGCTGCGTTGTATCTGACCAACTGAATGCCCCCTTCCTTGTCAAATTTGTTAAGGGTGCAACAAGCTACAAGAAACCTTTAACGAACTTCCGGTAGTAAGTACAAATGCCAATGAATCCTCAAAGTTTCGTCACATTTCTCGGCTCCGGCCATTCTCTGATGGCCTTGATCTTCTCCTCGTGGATCCTCACTCCATCCACCCCTATGATGTGTCCTAGATACAACATCTCCGTCAACCCAAACTCACACTTGGAGAGTTTGGCATAGAACTGCTGCTCCTGTAAGATACGCAATACTGTCTCAATGTGCTGGAGATGCTCCTCCCAAGTCCTGCTGTAAATGAGAATGTCATCGAAGAATACCAACACAAATTTCCTCAAGTGACTATGGAAGATGTGATTCATACAGGACTGAAATGTAGCTGGGGCGTTGGTTAGCCCAAAAGGCATCACCAAGAACTCAAAGTGCCCATAGTGACACTTGAAGGCGGTCTTGGGAAGGTCCTGCTTCCTCACGCGAATCTGATGGTACCCAGATCTCAAATCAATCTTTGAGAAGAAACGTGCCCCTCTCAACTCGTTCATCAACTCATCGATCCTGGGTATGGGGTACCTGTTCTTCAGGGTCTTTTTGTTCAGGGCCCTGTATTCAATGCACATCCTCAATGTACCGTCCTTCTTCTTCACCAACACCACAGAAGAAGCAAAAGGACTCGTGCTCGGTCGGATATGCCCAAGAGCCAGCAACTCTTGGATAGCCCGCTCAATCTCATCCCGATAGGCCTTGGGGTGCCTATAGGGGGTGGTGATCACGACCTGTATGCCCTGCTCAAGCTCGATGGTGTGCTCAAACCCCCGATCCGGCGACTGTCTTGGTGGAATCTCCCCAAACACTATCTCTGGATGTACCGTCTGCGCTTAAGTCCTTGCCTCTGATGCACGCAGCTCCACTGCCCACTCTATGTCCCCCTTTCGGAAGACTGCCTCCATCCGATGAGCTGAAACAGTCTAAGGCGAATATGTGTGTTGTCCCCGTATCTTCTCATGCCTCCCTGTCTTCTCATCATCCCACTCCATCTCTAGGGTCTTCCAATCTGTCGTGACCTTCTCTAGAGTGATAAGCCACTGAACACCCAGTATCATGTTGGTGTCCGGAATATCGACCACAAAAAAGCGGTCAGTCAACATTTAGGTGCCCATCGTCACTGAAAGCTCTGGAACATAATGAGCACATGTCATGGTCTGATCTCCTGGGACCAAGACTGAAAACCCATCGAAGCTCTCTGTCTGTAAACCTCTCTGCTCAACCATCTGGGCATCGATGAAGTTGTGGGTCGCCCCACTGTCCACCAAAACTGATACTCGCTAGCCACGTACTGTCCCCCATACGCGTAGCGTCAGATATTTGGGTACTCCTCGCAACGCTGCAAGGGCCCCTTCGGTAGGTGCAAAAGGTGCACCACCTGCCGCTGGCGGTGGAGGTGGCAAAGGTCCTTGTATTGCATGGCTATCTCCTGCCTCCACATCATCCTCGTCATCCTCTTCTCCACTACTCTCAGAGAAGACCTCAATAAAATGTGCTTTGCCAGCAGCACATCTATGTCCCGGTGTCCACGGCTCCTGACATGTGAAGCACAACCGCTTCTTCTTCAGCTCCCTCCTGGCATCGTCATCAAGCTATACTCGTCCTGGATTCCCCTTTGGAGGAGGAATCCTCACATCCTTCCCCTTAGACTGAAAAGTTTGTCTCTAGGGGTAAGGTATCTGGGTCCTGGGTAAGACACCCTGTAAGTCTCAGGTCTTGCTGATAGCGTCCTGGAGTGTGGCTGGTTTAGTGGATCGGACTAAACCTCGAAGTGGCTCTGCTAACCCCTCAACATACATATAGACCCTCCTTGCCATGGATAGGTTTGGCACCATCACAGAGACCCTCAAGAATTCTGCAATGTAGGTCTCTGGGCTCCTTGTCTGTTTGAGCCTCGTCATCTCAACAAAATGTTGCTCTGGATCCCTCCGATCAAATCGCTCCATCAGTCTCCTGGTAAACTCGGCATATGTCGTCACTATGGAGTGCCCCAGTGTAACCATCCCATGAAACCACCAATCCTGGGCCTCACCATCCAAATGCAATGTTGCCACCTTGATGGCCTCTGTCTCTGACATCTGGTTAAGCTGGAAATAAATGTCCAGCTTCTCCACCCAAGACTTTGCCGAACTGTTTGATGAACCATCAAACGTGGGCAAGTGGAATCTACTCGTTGCACAGTGGGTGTCACCATCATGGTAATGCCGGTACCCTCTGTGATGGTCGCGGGGTCTACTATCCCGCTGGAGCTGAACAAATCTCTGAATGAGAGGGCTTCCCTGAACTCCTGCCCATAGGCCTCGTACTCTGCAAAATAATCGCCCATATGTCCAGGCTCTGCCTCCTGTTGGGCTACGGCCCCCGTGTCGGCTCCTAAGAAAGTGGGCATGGTAGAGCGTGTAGGGTCATGTGAGGCCACCTACTGCGCAGTATCACGCTGCTCTGGCAAATGGTGGGATGCGCCTGATCCCTCACCAACCTGAAAAACCCGTGGGCTCTCACGTTGTCTGGCCTCTACTGCCATGAATCTCTGCCCCATCACCTCAATCTGCCTCGACAGGTCCTGCACGGATTTGAGGAGCATATCCGCAAATCTCTTTCTGTCATCATCTGCCATTGGATCTTCCTGCTCTACGTCCACCACAGGCTCCCTCTGTCCTGCGTCCACCACAAGCTCCTCCTGTTCTGCGTCCACCACTGGAACACAGTCTCCCTCTCTGTAGGTATTCTCCAACCTACGCTCAGTGTCTCTGTACCTCCTACCTATGTAACAAATGTAGGGTTTTTCCCTCTGTGTCATAGATTGCTAGCTCCATAGGCTGAGCCAGATCTATGCTCTAATACCACTGTAATATCCCTAACCTGGAATATTCCTCAAACCCCAGCAAAACTCCAACCAAATATGTGCAAATGATACAATAACCCAAAAATGACAAAATAACTGTGGTACAACATATAATAATGTAGACATGAAATATAAGCAGATAATCAAGAAATGTAGCGTAAAATACTAAGCCATTTTATTATACTGAGCAATAACATAAGTACAGGAGGTGATCAGAAAGATGGCACCTCGACTTGCACAAGGCAAGTGAAGAAATACTCTCAGAATAACAAAGAATGGCCTCTTTGTGTGGATGTTGCTACTGCTAGGGAACAGCTGATGATTTGGGGCTGCTCCCCTCCTCGGAATAAGCTGAAACTCTGGCTTTGGGCTCTACTCAAGAAACCCAGAAAAACCCAGGAAGCTCTCCTAGAATAGTCGACCCCTGAAAATCACCCCCTTGGCGTTCTGCACAGTTCACTAAAGCTCTGCGCTATCACTGAAGGAAACCCCTCTAAACTCTGCCTGAAACTCTGCCTGAAACCCTGCCAAAAATCCTCCAATAGACAAGGGCTGGTCCCTTGCTCAATCACCCAGCATAAATCCTCCTACAAACCCCAATCCAACACTACTGCCAAAAGGAACTGCGTCCCTCTCTCAATGCTGCGCAGCCCACCAAAACGTTGATGAAACTGCTGCTGAAATGTTGATAAAACTACTGTTGAAATGCTAATGGAAAATACCTTGCCCGAGCAGGCACTCGAAGTCCCCCGGGGCTAAGGGTGAGATCTTCGAACGGAGACACTCAACGCACTAAACAGTGCTGCAGACTAGCTAAACATCCAGTGTGCTCAGAAGTCGAAACGACTAGCTCAAAATGCACATAACTGAATGATCCAAAATGAGGGGGCTCCTCTCTCTTTTATATCCTTCGCCTCTCTCAATCCAAAGGCTCACCTCTTCCTGCGTGGTTCCCCTCTTGCCACGTGTTCCTTCCCTCCTGCGCAGTCTCTCCATGTGTCTGTGTGGGCTCCATTTCTGCGTCCCCCTTTGGCCCCCTTGGCTCCCCTTTAAGTCACAACATTGTGCTACCTAGGAAGTGACTTTTTATTCTAAAGCGAGTTATTTCCCCCTTCCTCACTTTTTATTCACAAATAACTATAGAAGGCAAAAATTGAACAAAATCGAATATTCCAATTAGACATAGCTAATTAGGAATATTACACAAACTTCATATATGCCTTTATTTCGGGTTCCAAGAGTCAAGGAATCTCTCATGTTAGTTTTCCTTGGCCAAGCAAGGACATTCCCATTGATGAATGCACCCTTGAAACCCTTGTCTTCCATGGCAAAAATTGAGACAAGGTTCTTCTTCAATCCCGACACATATAACGCATCATGTAGATATATGATTTGACCATTGTTCAAATGAAAAGAAACGTATCCAAACCCCGTCACAAGATATGTAGAATATTATCTTCAAATAAGACTCCCTCTCAACCAAGTTTGAGAGGACTTTTGTATAGCTAGTGAAATGTTTAGAAGCCCCACTATCTACCAACCAACTATCAAAAGAATCTAGAGGAGAGGAACTAGAAATTTCAAAACCAAGAAAGTACTCGGATTGAGTTTCAACTGCATTATTTCCATACCTTGAATTCCTTAATCTCTTTTGAAGATGTGGCATTCTTCAGGAGCAGCAAGAGCATCTCTTCTTCTTCTATTGTTGAAGCCATGGTTGTTGTAGGACCTTGAAGCATTTCTATTTTCCGGACACTTGAGCAAGATGACTATGCTTGTGGCAATTATAGCATTGAACTTGTGACACATCCCTTTTCAATCAAATGATCCTCTTCCTTTCCTCTTCTTCGCTTGATCAACAAATGCAATGGGTTCTCCTTCTTCATGCTTTCGAATTCTCCCTCTAGAGATCATCTTGATCTCCACTTGAGTGCATTTTCCCGAGAGCACATCAAATGTGGGAAACCTATCATTGTTGCTAATGGTGGTAATAAATGTCTCCCAGATCGAAGGAAGACCTCCAAGGGCGATTGAACCAACTCTCTATCGGATGTAATCTCTAGCAGAAAAAAGTTGATCCTAGAGTTATGATATCCTCATGAAGTATGATTAAACGGTCTCTCCCTTGTTCATCTTGACGTCCTTGAGCTGATTCTTCAAAGAAAGAGTATGGTTCAAGTTGTTGACTTCATACATCCCAACCAACTTATTGTACATTTCCTTGGAATTCTTAAATTTCGAAACATAAGTGATCAAATGATCTCTCAAAGAATCAATAATGATTTTCTTAGCTTTGACCTCTGTTTTCATGTACTTGGACTTGGCAACAACGAAAGCATTCTCTGTAGGCTCAAGTACCTTACCTTCAACATATTCCATGACATCATTCTCGTTCAAATTCAAATCAACCCTAGCTCTCTAAAAAACATAGTTAGATGAGTCATTTAGTTTCTCTTCAATCTTGAAGTATGAGGTAGTCATCTTGACCTGGTCAAATGATCTTCAACAATGGATAAGATATCTTCAAAGGTTGATTTCTCTTGTCTTCACCTCAACTTTAAAACCATGTTAATTTTTCAATGTTTTATGTTGTAACAATCACTTTAACAATTTCTTCTTTCAGTAGCAATCACTTTTCCAATTCAATTTCACTCAGCCAATAACAATAAGAAATTGTAGATAGAACAGTGAACAATATGCACAATAGAAGACATCGAAGATCAATAGAGACACAAATACTTTTGGTCAAAGACTAGGGTAAAACCCTACAAGGGGGAAAACCCTAACCAAATTCTTCGTCTATTAGATTGTCATCTAATGTTCAGTAGAGAGATATATAATCCAAGTACATCAACAACTAGTCAAAGGTCAAAGCCTTGACCAACCAAGTCAACCAATTAATATCCAATCAAATAAGTGCATAAACCTCAAATCTGGTCAAATGCCAATTCTACAATTTTCAGTCAAAGCCAATAGCAGTCAACACAACCCTAACCAGTCCTTGATCAATGGTCAAATTGGCTCCAATTAATTTGGTCAAAGCAACAACAAACTTGGCCTTCCATGCTTGATCAAATCCACTCAAAACAGTCCACAAATATTCCTCACAAATTTGTCAAATTCAAAGTCAACCCCTGTGAAAACCCTAGCTATCCATCTATGGTCAACATTGGTCAAAGTGCACAGAAAATATCAGTCAAAGCGCCTATCAACTCAGCCACCCAAAAAAATCCAAAAACTAGCCAAACAAAGTCAAACCTCCTCAAGTCAATGAAGGTCAAACAATCAAAAAACAAAAGTCAAACTTCGTCAAATCAAATTCCCTCTCTCTCCTTCACACATGTGAACTCAGACACTACAATTTCAGACCAGGTCGAACCAATGAAGAATAAATGAATGTGTGATGAGATGCCTCCAAGTGATGCCATGTTTGGTGTATTTATATGAGGTTGAGGAGGTCGAATGTTTTCTTAAGGTCGACTTTGTACATTTTGTGTTGACATGGTTCCACATTAAAAATAATATTTTCCCATGTGCAAATTTAATTTTTCTTTCAAGGACCAGATGGGTCTCCTTGGGGTTTGTAGGGCTTCACCAAGGAGGGAATTCCTCCCTTAGCTACCAATTCTCAACAGATAGGTGAAAGAAGCAAGCAAAGGAGGGTAACTTATGCCTCCACGATTTTTCCCTCCATTACATTTCTACACTTAGCATGTGGACTCCCATTAGATGGTCCCCTTGACCATGGAACTTAGCCATGCAACCTTTTCCCCCTGCCACTCATATACACAAACCCCCATTGATTGAGGAGCTGACATTTGAAATGCCACTAATACCATGGGAATTATAGCGCTGGAAACACATCAAATTCGGCCTCCTCTAGGATGATTTGGCCTTACTGGAATGGCAGACATTGACTCCGTCTTTGGTGCAGATATTTTTTGAGGGAGACTACAGTGATCAACTTGTCCCTTGTAGATAGTGATGAAACTACTTAGCTCTCCTTAAAAATCACTAATTTGGCCTCTATAAATCTGCTTTCATTTCTGGGAAAAAATAAGTTAGTTCAACCTCTTGTATTTGATGAAATTGTTGCAGAATGTAACTAGTTTAGCTCTTCATAATTGTCATTTGACTCATGTGGTGTACCGATTGCCATGTTGAAGGAAATCATGCTATGGAGTATCCGAGAATGAGGGGTCTGGGAGCATCGTCCAAGCCTACGGGTCAAACTCCACCCTTGCCTTCTGTTGGAGTTGCGCAAGTTGGCACGAATGGCTTATGTCAAGATCGCACTCAATTCCATGCTTTCCCCATTCAACAAAATACATTTATGACTCGGTACTATGAAATATGTCATACGTATGGACACCTCTTCTATATTTATCATTTCTTACAAAAATATTCGAATGTTCTTGTTACTGCTCAAACTAACAGGGCTCCTAGGAGGGGATCCCATAGAGCATCTACTAGGTCAAGGGGCAACAATGGAGCAATAGCCCACTGCCACCTCAGCTAAGACTCCCTACTCTTTACGGACTTTCACCAATGGGAGGAGACCCAGCATAGGGGAATCACTAGGAAGGATGGATCTATAAATGGATAGAGAGCGATTCCCAAGGCCTATTCATAAGAGAGGCTCAATTAGATAGCTTGCTTGCTTCAAAAGCAAGGTGGTAGGCTCTCTAAGAAGGGCTAAGAGGATTCTTGAGTCTAGGTTTGGAGGATATGCCTTAACAAGGGGCTTCCTAGACCTAAGGATCCTTATGGATAAAAGGCTTCTATGTAATGCTTGTGGGATTGGAGTTGCAAAATTGTGGGACCACACAGAGCCAAGTGGACTCGAAACTAGGTCAAGGATATGGAGTTGATCAACCAATGAGGGGCTTGACCTAATTAGGGTAGGGAATAGGATCAAAGGATTAATTTTCTTTTGAGATTTGAATGCAATGATCCTAATGAGGACACTAACCCAAGTCAATCTAGGGCAAGAATTGGTCTTGTAGCTAGGGCTTGCTATATCTCGAGATTCCACCATCGGATTTGCTTCAAACTTGGAGGACCTCTAGACAAAACCCTAGCGCAGTAGTGGACCAAAAATCAAGGTGATTGGATGGCTAGAATGGAATTCGATTGATGCCCTAGGAGACCTATTAGGGTTAGGCCTAGAAAGAGAAGGAGAAGGTGTGAAAAATAATCATTTAAGTGACCACCAATAGTTGGATCAGTGCCTTGCCTTTGGGAGAGATGGAGTCAAGGTGAATTTGTGATTTGGAGAGAATTAACCCAATCAAGGAGGCCTCTAGGCAACTTCGCATGGCAATTAGGGCATGAGAGCAACTACCCAAGGACTTTATACTTCAATGTGCAATGTTTGATGACTTATCAAGGTATATTCAATAAACATAGCCTCTAGGAACATTCACCCATTCATACATGACACATGAAATGTATGCACTGCTTCAATAGATAAAAAATTCCACCGTTTTGCATAGAGTAGCAGTAAATTTCAGACCTAGATAGCGAAAATCCAGTAACATTCATGTGATATGATAAAATACAAGAATAAGCATGAAAATGAATCACTTACATGTACAATGAGTATATCCAATTATCAAATCATGACAAGAATGAAGCTCCAAGACCAAGAGAATAGTATCCAAACATCAAAATTCATCCATGAAACCAAACTCGTCCTCCAAAAGGGAAGGCACAATTCTCCAAGTAGCTACTAAACCCAAAGAAGTGATGATGAGAGAAATGAATCACCCCTCATCAATTTATAAGATCTCTAAAGACTTCGATTTGCTAGGCCTAATTAAGCCTCAAATAATAAAATAATGCGCAATAATAACATCCCTTGGTGACAAGCCCACCAAGATAGCTCAATAAAATAAAAATAAACCTCTCAAGAGGGCAGGATGATCAACATAATGGGTCATTCAGTCATTGAGAAGGCCTAGTGAAGTCCAAAGTGTGCCATGGTGAGAGAATGGACTCCAAACATAATGGACAAGGGGTTGGCCCCTTGTTTTCCATGCAAGTCACTGTGGTTCTCACAAGTGGGTGTGGGGGCACAAGGACATCCTCATGGGTCTCCAAGTGGATCGATAATGCCTGTAAACCATCTATAAGGGCCAGGATGATGACATAAGCCCTTCTGTTGTCTCCTGTAGTAAAACAAATCCTCATCTGGACCCTAGAACCTCTGCCACATGTGTGGTACAAGTGTGAAGCGGGTTGGGCATGGTGATCCAGGTGCATCATCCTCATCCAAATGGTGGAATACGAGTAATCACTTAACGATGGTGCGGATCCATGAAGTACTCTCTACTATGGTGGAGGCCCATGGCTCTCAACGTTCACCCTACAAGTGCCAATGTGGCCCTCTGGAGGGCTTGGAACCCATATAGGGAGACAAAACCCCAGATGGAGACCCACCTGCAATCCTGCATAAAATCCAATGCATCCCCTTGCCTTCCAATACAACAAATCATTAGAATAATTGAGTAAAAGAGCTTACAAACCATGGAGTCAATGGGGCACTTCATGGTGGCATGCCCTTCCATAGTGGGCTTTGGCCCATAGGAACTAGGGTGATGGCCATAACTGAGGGGTAGAGCTCATGTTTGACTTTTGACCACGTGCTAAATTTGCACGTCCTGGCCATCTTTTGCATTTTGTGGTACATTTCTTGTTGAGAGTAGCCAAATTATGTTTTTTCTTTTTTTTTTAGCTGCTTCAACCTTTGGGGCATTGTTCCAGGCTTGACCCGAGGTGTGGACAAAGAGAGGGGGAGGCTAACCCTATGTGCACCCAGTGGACACACGTGGACCTGGATGGGAAAAATGATGAATGGGATTAGAATGAGTGGAAGGGAGTGATGTAAATGGTGTCGGGAAGCGGGACCACACAACCAAAATCAAGCTTTCCCATGTAGTGCGAACCCTAAAGCTATTGGCCAATAAAGGAGATCCCACGGAATTAGGATACAAGAGTAACTACCAAATCGAGTGGAGAAGACAAGAGTGCAGACCTAGCCCACTCTTTTCGCCAAATCCCCCCACCAATTCATACTCAAAGTGTCCATGATAAGTAAGGAAAATTACTCAACTATACCGATGAAAAGCCATACCTTCGAGGTCGGGAGGCCCACCTTCAAACATATGATCATAACAGATGGGCGAGGGACCACATTACTGGCTCAGGTGGTAGAGATAATGGCACATCGAGCTCTCTAGTGGCTGCAAGGGACTATTGGCCGTCATCTGAGGACCATCCAGGAGAAAAAAAAATCTCCTATGCATACGACCCATAGGTAGTGGGTAACACTTCCAAATAATGTTTTCTATGAATGGTTTCTCTCTACTATACATTAATTCTGGAATTCTGCCTCTGATTTGTATTGGGTAAATCTTTGTTGGATGATTATGTATTGAGCTCATTGTACTCTCTGCTAAAACATTTTATGATAATATAATAAGAAGAAGATTTGAAAGGGTTTCCCCCCCATAGTGGGGTTTTTCCCTGGTCTTTGACCAATCTGGTGTCTCTTGTGGTTGTGCTACTTTCTCCTTTGTCATTGCATATATTGTTCTATCTTCAATGACTGTTTATGATTTGAAACATTGTCAATAATTGGGTGCATTGCTAAATGAAGAATTGATTTGGACTGAAGTAATTCAAACAACATAGAAAAATCTGAAAAATTAACATGGCTTCAGAGCTAAGGTGAAGGAAAAGCCCAAAAGGAGACAAGTATTGAAGCAATCATCTTTGGAAATTTGAAAGAGCCGATCTAGTCAAACTCAAGATGATTTCCTTCTTCAAGAGTGATAAGAATTTGGGTGACTCATCCAATTTTGTTGCATGGAAAGTCAGGTTGGAGATCATAGCTGATAACAATGATGTTTTGGACTATATTCAAGGAAGAGTAATTGAACCTCCAGAGAATGCTTCTTCTACTCAAAAACAGGCACAAGAAAGGTGAGCTAAAAGCAAAGCAAATTATAGATGATGGTTTACAAGATAATTTACTTGCATATGTTGGAAACTTGAGAAGGTCTAAAGACATGTATGATAAGATAGCCAACATGTATGACGTCAACAATTTGAATGAAATCATCTCGTTGAAAGATCAACTCAAAAACACCAAGATGAACAAAGGATTGTCCATGCAATCTTACATAATCAGGATATCTCGTCTTAGAGATCAATTACAAAGAGTTGGAGAATCTGTGCCTGAGAGGGAATTGGTGATCGCGACTCTAAGAGGTCTCCCTCCTATTTGGGAAACCTTCATTACTTTCACAAGAAACAACAATGTCCTCCAGTCATTTGCTAAAATTGTTGGAAAGCTTACACAAGAAGAATCAAGGATGATATCAAGAGGAAGGATTCAAAAACATGAAGGAGAGCCCGCTACATATATCACTCATGACAAAAGGAAGAAGAAAGGAAAAGGAGGTCCATCAAGAAAGCCTCCTCCTCAAAATTCAAAAAGAAAGGATGATAGAACATTGTCTCATATTGAATGCTATAATTATCACAAGAAGGGTCATTATGCACGAGATTGTCCCAGGAAGATCAAAGGGCCACGTTACAACACTAGAAGCAACAACAACGGGTTCAATAATCAACGGAGGAAAGATGATCGAAGAAATGACCGCAACAAAAGATATGAAAGTAGAAGAGATACCTCAACCGACCGTGAAGAAGATTGTTGTCCTCAAAAGAAGTCAAGATTTCTCAAGTATGAAAGTAATGTTGTAAATCAATCTGAATACATTCTTATTTCTGCACTTACTAGTTCTCCTCCTTCAGATTCATGGGATAGTTGGTTGGTCGAAAGTGGGAGCACTTATCATTTATCTGGATATATGGAAGTTCTCTCTAATATAGTAGAGAGGGAGACTAAGCTGAAGATTATTCTTGAAGGCTACCCTACTCATCCTGTAAAAGGTTTTGGGTCTGTGAAATTTTATTTGAATTCTGGGGAATCCGTTTTGTTGCATGATGTTATGTATGTGCCAGGATTAATGAAGAATTTAGTATCTATATCCTCTTTCGAAGATAAGGGATGAAGGTTACCTTCATCAAATGAAATTTTTTGGCTTGGTCTGCTGGTTCACCTATGAGAGATGCATTCACATTAGGATCAAGATTTGAAGGACTCTATAGTCACTGGAAAACCACTTCTAGCATTGATTCATAATACTAATCACCTAAGCGAGTTATGGCACCGAAGATTGGCTCATCTACATTATGATGCTCTTCTGAAATTAAGGAAATTGGTCTCTGGTATTCTCGATGTTCAAGCCCATCATGATGGAGTATGTCCAAGTTGTGCGAGTGGAAAGAAGACAAGGGGACCATTCCCCTCTAGCGAGAACAAGACAATTGACATCCTCCATCTCATCCATTCCGATATATGTGGTCCAATGCTCGTGCAGTCTATTGGTGGCCATCTCTACTATATCACCTTCATTGATGACTTCTCTAGAAAGACATGGATATACTATTTGAAGCACAAGGATGAAGCCTTCGAAATATTCAAAGAATTCAAAGCTTTGATCGAAAATCAAACAGGGAAGAGAATCAAAGTATTCAAGTTCGACAATGGTGGGGAATACATGTCAAATGAATTCATAGCATTTTGCAAGAAAGAAGGAATCAAGGAGGAAACAATTATGCTATTACACCCAAAAAAATGGATTAGCGGAAAGAAAGAACAGATCTATATTAGAAGCTTCCCGTGCCATGCTCCATGATAAAAAGTTGTCAAAGTTCGTTTGGGGAGAAGTAACGCATACTACTACTATATATGTTCAAAATAAGGTGCTTCATCAACCACTGGAAAACAAGACCCCGAAAGAAGTGTTCATAGGTGTGAAGCTCGACATAAGCCGTTTCCATATCTTTGGATGCCCTGTATATTTTCATGTGTCGAAGGAAAAAAGGAACAAGTTGGAAGCTACAAGAAGAAAATGTACGTTTGTGGGTTATTGTGAAAATTCTAAAGCTTATAGAATATATATTCCTAATCAAAGGAAGGTTGAAATCAGCAAGGATGTAACATTCAATGAAGATGTTGCTCTTGGAAAAGCAAAAGATCTTCCTCCAACTCCTCCTCCTAAGAAGAGGAATGATGACAGGCATATTTTAGATGGTCCTTCCATGCCTGAGTCCGAGAGTGATATTGTTGATGATCCCATGGAGCCTATGGATCCTTTAGATCCTCCTCCAAATGATCCTCCTACTACGAAGAGACCACTTTGGTTCCGTGACACTCTATAGGATGCTGAGAGACATGTTCCCATTCGAAGATCATTTAGAGAAAGGAAGCAACCATGCAGGTACCAGGGATATGTTGCAGCCATGAGCACTATGATTCAAGCCGAACATTCCTCTGAAAATCATTCTTCCCTCTTCCTCTGAAAATCATTCTTCCCTCTTCTTGACTACACTTTCCTAGGAGTTCATCAACTGTGGGAAACTTATCATTGTTGCTAATGGTATTAATAAAAGTTTCACAAGTTGGAGGAAGACCTCTAAGCGTAATCAACACCAACTCTTTATCAAATACAATTTCAACAGTTTTTGACAGTTGATCCTTGATTTTTGATATCCTCATGAAGTATGCTTGAATGGTCACTCCTCTGTTCATTTTAATGTCCTTGATTTGATTCTCGAAAGTAAGGATTTGATTCAAGTTGTTTACTTGATACATTCCAATCAACTTGTCATACATTTCCTTAGATTTATTTAAGTTGGAGACATAGGTGGTGAGATGGTGTCGAAGAGAATCACGGATAATCTTTTTAGCCTTGACTTCTCCTTTCCTGTATCTAGCCTTGATAACAACATTCAAATTTTCTGGTGGATCTGCTACCTCACCTTCAACATATTCGAGTACATCATGCTCCTCAAGAGTAGTATCCAACCTTGCCTTCCATGGAGCAAAATTTGAAGCAACATTCAACTTCTCTTCATTCTTGAAGTAAGAAGAAGACATCTTGATCAAGTCAAACAAATTTCAGCAGCAAATAGGGCAAAAAATAAGATCTCCTTATTTCAACGATAACTAGGACAACAAATAAGATCTCCTTATTTCAACAGAAAATAGGACAACAAATAAGATCTCCTTATCCCAGCGGCAAATAGGACAACAAATAAGATCTCTTTATTTCAGCAACAAATAGGATCTTGAACGGGGTAGAAAGTAAGATTTCAGCAGCAAGAAAAGAGCAGCAAATAAGATTTCAGCAGCCAGGAGCAGCAAATAAGATTTCAGCAGCAAGGAAGGAGAAGCAAGGACTCATTATTTCAGCAGCAGCTAAGAAGTGACAACTCTTTATCTTCTTGGGCTTCTCTTCACCAAAGCTCCGATACCATGTTAAATTCTAATGTTCTATGTTGTGACAATCACTTGTTACAAAACTTCTATATGCTGCAATATGAGATAAGAAAATGTAGATAGAATGTAAACCAAATGCACAATGGAAAACAACTAAGAACAGAATGAGACACACAGAATTTAGGTCCAATGACCAGGGCAAAAGCCACAAGGGGAAAACATAACCAGATTCTTCTTCTATTAGATATCAATTGTTCAACACAGATACAAAGTAAAATGAGAGATCAAGAGAATGAGTAAGTTCACTCAAATCTGAATAAGTTGTAGCATGAAGATCATTGGTAGCAGCGGTTGATGCAAACACTGGATCAATCTTCAAATTCTCTCTTACTCTTCAAGTCTCTCTTCCTCACAATCTTCTTCAAGTCTCTCCAACTCTCTCTCTCTCAATTTCGAATCCTTATTTCACAATGCACAAGTAGTGAGGGGAGAAGATATGAGACACACATAAATATAGGAGGAGCAACAAATTCATGCCATAAAGGAGGAGCATGCCTTAGAGAAACTCGTATGCCAAATAGGGAAGAGTAAGCTAAGCCATCATGGAGAGAGGCAATTCATACCTTTAATGGAGGAATCTTGCATGCCTTGAGGAGTGTAACTCATGCCATTTTAGAAAGTATAACTCATACCATTAGGGAGGGAGGGTAACGAATGCCATCTAAGGAGAGGTACGCATGCCTTTATAACTTACGCATTTAAGAAAGAGTGTAACATATGCTTTAAAGAGTGCGTAAGAGGAATCTTTTATGACATGCCTTCAATGAGTGTGTAAGACGAGTATGCCAAGTCTTTAAGGAGAGAGTACGAGAGAGTGTAACGTAGAGTCATGAGAGACATTAAGGAGAGAGGGGAGCGAAGTATGAAGGTAAGGTGACTTGAATTTCTTTTTGATAATAATATCATAGTATCATAAGGATAATGATAATAGTAACGATAATATTGATGATTAAGTCAAAATTGAACTATTAGGATTGATTAATGATAAGTTGAGTGATTTTCCATCAACTATACTTGATTACCAATTGATACAAGGTGATTTATTATTTTTGGAAAGTCACACTTCAGATGCTAGACATGTCTTTCTATTTTTAGAAAGTCACTCCAGAATTGTCAAAAATAAAATTTAATTTAAGGAAATTCATCCTTGAGATATCAATTTTCAACAACAATAAAGGCGCAATCGAGGCAGAGAAGAAGAGGAAAGAATTAAAATTAAGTAAAATTAAAGAAGAGGAAGATCATAAGCTGAAAGAAGAAGCAAGAGGACATGCAAAAAAAGGAAAGAAGAATTGAAGAAAAGAAAAGAGGAGGAAGCCCAAAATAAGCAACAAGAAAAATCTCTTAGAAAGCAAAGGGAAGAAGAGGAGCAATGGAGGCTACAGGATGGAGAAGAAAACAGGAGGAAATAGGAGGAGGAGTTTGTGAGAAAGTTTGAGGAATACCTAAAGGCCCATGACAGAGATGATGAAGAAGAAGAAGAGAGCCATACAACACAAACTGAGCCAATCATAGCTCCTCTAAAGATTCGACCTTCAACTCTTTTGATCGGTAGGCATCTTCCATTCAGTGAGCTTGAGATTCTACCTCCGCCTGATGATATAATTATGGACTTATCTAACTTCATGTTTGATGAGCTGAAGAATAATATCATTCAAGAAAGGAGGAGGTAATTCCCAAATGATCAGGACCCTCTTGTCTCCATCCACGTAGAAAGGGTCATTGTGTCAAACACCAAGACCAGTCCTAGAGCACTCACTTTAGAAAACACGACCTTTGCAATAGCCATACAAAGGAACACAGATTTCTTGATGGAAACAAAGGAACAATTGGAGAAGGAATTGGCTACTGCAAAGTATCAAATTGATCACCTCTTGGTTGAGAATAAAAGGTTGTCTTCCACCAGTTCAACCATAAAAGAGTTACAGTTGGCTATACGTGAGGAGATCAATCCAATGGAGGATATAATGAAGAAATTGTACAAAGAGATGATCACTTTGCATAAGGTAATGGCATCGCTATATGAAGTTCATAAAGGGTGGCAGGAGAACTCAAGGATCTTAAAGTTAGCTTATGCAACTATAGATGCAACCCAAGAATGGTGTGCCAAGTATTCAAATGCACCTACATTGTTGGTTAGAAAACACAGGTCTGAAGTTGAGATGGATAAAGCGAAGATAAGAATGTTTATGCAAACCTATGACCATCTCAACACTCATATAAAAAAAACTATGACAGCCTATACGGAGTTACACAATGGATTCAAAGCTTTGATTCGGGTACACAAAATACCTTCTATAGGTGCACTGGGGGAGGTAAAACACAGGAAAATTACTAGGCAGGAGCTAGAAGAATTATTAAACCATATTAGGCAGGTGACCACTCGATATGACTTGGAAGTGACTAAAGATTATGTTCTGCAATATGTAGCTGAGCTAGTGAAGTTACATATGAAGCTAGTTATGTTGTGGAACAAATGTAAAATCAGGCTCCAAAACTATATATCCAGATGCTTTGGAGGGCAAGATCAAGTATAATCTAGATCTACCACAAAATATTGGAGATATAGCAGCAAAATATAAAGCTTGGTATCAATATGTCACAACGAAGCTGCATATCGCAGTTGTCGAAACACAATTTCCTTAGTGTCAATGCAAATGTATCTATTTTGTTATTTTGGCCTTTGCCGCAATTTTGTCAAGTGTAATTTTGTATTTGAAAAATAATACAATGAAAAATGAGTGTGGAAGTCCAAAGGTCACATGCGGAATGTGAAGAGTTGCTAGGAAGTCCAAAAGTCATAGGGGAGCTCAAGAGTCATAAGGAAGATCAAGAGTCCCGTGGGAGGTGAAAGGTCACTATACTTGTTATAAATAAACCCTCATGCCTCAAGTAAAGGAATTTTAGCCTTAGCTTCTCTAGCTAAGCATAGGAGAGAGAGAGATCATTCTTTTGAGGAGCAAGTTGTGGCTTCATGTTCCACTATTGGAACAAGTGAGACATCTTTGTAATTGTGTATCTTGGCACTTTCACTTAATATTTTGAAGCTCTCAAAGTCGGGCATACTTTCATGCATGTATCGGGAATGTTGTAAGACTTTTCTTTTGATGTTTTCAGTATATGTTTATGTTTATATGTACTAAAGAGAATGAACTATTTTATTAGCTTTAGTGCACATCTTAATTGAAACGTGTCTTATTTGCTTTCATGATCGTTGTTATTTTGAGAACTACTTTTCAAACTAATTAACGATTCTTTCTATACATGTGTGTCTTTATTAGAGTGGTACTATTATTATTCTTCTAAAGGCTCATTTCATTTTTACTCTGTTCATGAAAGTACTTTATACACATTACAATTTTATGTTTCACAAAGCTAACACTGCTTGCTTGTCTCTAAAGTTATGTGCATGCTCTCTTACGTTGTTAGTTGTAGGCAAGGAAATCTCTAAGTTAAAATGGCAAATCTCTAAGTTAAAATGGCAATTGAGTAATCATTTTGAATGGGACTGCTACTCCAAACGGTAAAGAGTCTAATTGGGACCATTAGAGGAAATTTTAGCATAAAAGTGCCCATGAAATTTTCACGTATATAATGTGTAAACCAAAAAATCCTTTAAATTTAAAAAGAGGTACAGGTAAATATTTTGGAGGAATAATTAAAACAAAAAAAAACAAAAAAACAACTTTTTAAAATTATATTTTTGGCTTATCTCCTTGAAGCTTTACTCAAATTTCTAGTGTAAACACTCATTGGATGTGGAATTAAATTTTGCATCCAACGAGTACCCATTATGCACACTTTTGAGAATACCCACATTCATAAAAATTAAACATACATTACAAAAACGTGTTGAACACGTTTTTTTAACGTATCTTCAGTTTTATCAATGCGAATCTTCTCAAAAGTATGCGTAATGGGTACTCGTTGGATGTGGAATTTAATTTTGTATCCAATGAGTCTCTACACTTTAAATTTGAGTAAACCTTTAAGGAGATTAGTTACAGTGCTTTTCATTGTCATAGTGGAATTATCATTTCTTGTGAATTTACTTGTTATAATAAGAGCACTAACTTATTGTGTAGCAAGTGAGCATCATATCTAAAATCAGAATCTCACAATTTAATTCACTCTTAAAGAACTTGATCTCCATTTGTGATAAGAGTAATCCAGGCAATCTCAAGAATTGCCAATTGTGTTGAATATGTTGTTGAAGGATTGATATTGTCTAAATTGGTACATTTACATTATCAAACATTGGACTTGAGCACTTTACATTTATTGTTATTACATAAGCAATTGTCCATTGTAAGATTGCTAATCTTGATTTGCATTGCACAACATTTTATGGCACCGTCTAATTGGTTCATTTAGCGCTGCTTTGGGGAAAATTTGTCCTTGTAATTGTTAAGTACTTTCTTTCATTTCTCTAAATCGAATATTTTCTTGGGGATAATTTGTATTAAAGTACTTAAAGCATTTAACAAATCTCATCTAAGGCTACTCACTCATCTTGCACTTGCATTCTAGAAATAGCATTGCACTAATTAACTAACCTCCAAGCATAAGCTTGGTTAAAAGACGATAGGACCACCTCTCTCACCCAGTTTGTGGAGTTTAAACCCTCACTTGTGGTTAACATGGTCACCTTGCAGTCGTCAAAGCCATAGTCTTTGCAGCGCCAGAGGCATGGGGTGGTTAGAACTCCAGGAGAGGTATTATTAATACAGCGTTTGCTATCTTCTCTTGGGATTCTCTCCACAACCTACGCTTGAGACTAGCTTCAAAACAACTGAGAGAAATGATTTATTTAGATAGGTGTTGACCTCTACTGGTCAACTACCCATGCAGTGCACCCCGTTTCTTGACAGAAAGAAGCAGCACCTGATTAGCATGTCCGTGCCATCCTGCCATCAGCAGCAGCTTGATCTTTTTGTTGTAAACCCAGTCTGCATGTATAAGTTGTAAATAATCTAAGCAGATCAGAGTCATGTATGTAAAGTTGCCTAGGTGGACCTAACTTTCTAATGATGATCTGCGTCCCGGGAGGTTTTTCGTCTCACCGATCTACGATCGGCAGAGTTTTCCTTCAAACCTGACCCCAAAGCCGGGATGAAATTTCGTCATCAGAACTTTAGGAGAATCCTAGTGTGTTAATCTGCTAGATTATAGTTGTGTCGCAGAACTGGGTGATTTATGAGGGTCTGTATTAAGTGGGCGTGTCCTCTTGAGATGTAAATTGTAAAAGTCATCATGAAATGTGTCTTGAGGGTTGAAAATGTTTTAAATCCCCTCGTGAGTCATGAGTCCTAGGTCCTAGGTGATGTTTCCGAAAGCTTAGTTCAGTGATCCATGTTAAATGAATTAAAAAAAAATTAAAAAATGAATAAAAATAATAAAATAATAAAAAATAATAAAAAATTAAAAAAATGAAGCAAAAACCCTAACTAATAAAATAATAATATTTTAAGTTAATAAATCGACGGATGAGATCAAGAGATGTCTTGATCCTCGTCAACGGTCGAGATCAGTTCTACATGGATCACCCAAAACTAGCCGTTGGGATCATTTCCTTTATATAGGGTCTTAGGGGGTCATTTCAGCATTCGATCTGTGAGTCAGATACTGAAGAAACTCTCTTGTAAATCTGTTTCTGGTTAATAAAGGAAGACTTTGGGGTCCATATCTTGCTGGTGTTACTCTCTTGGAATGCTGTGAGATCATTTCATTTTCTGCATATGTTATTTTCAGCTGTTAATAATAGCTTTTGTAGAGTATTGTGGGTACAGGTATCTTGCCCACTTGCTAGGGTTTGGGTGCTGCTAGGGTTTCTGGAGTAATGGCAGGTATCTCCATTACTGTTTGAGATCTAGCAGCATTTTTGCCCTCTTTATTGACGATTGTTTTGAGCTGTGCAGAATAACATTTTCTGAAGGAATTTTGTGGGCGTTCGGGGAAGTTCTCGGCTGAACCAGCCAACTCCCGCAAGCGTTTTCTGCTGAGCCCAGTGGATTTGATCCTGGGTCTATCATTCGGTTTTATTTTTCTGATCTGCATGAGAGAATTTCTGAAGTTTTTTTTCACAGTGACAATCTGAAATTTCTTATCTTTAAAAATTTTCTGTGTTTACTGCTAAATCTGGCTGCTAAGGGGCTAAATTGTAGATTAATCAGCTGTCTTAGGGTTTTCAATTTTCTCTGATCTAGGGTTGCAAATTCTTATTTTTGGCGGTTTTCATTAGGGTTTCTTCTGAAGATTTGATTAGGGTTTTAAATTTTTGTTTTATACAGATTTTTTATTTGGGCTTTGTTTTCTTTTTGCAGGTATAGGGTTTTGCTAATTGCGGGACCACCGTCAGAAGCATTTTGAACGTATGAGCCTCTGCCGTCTCCTTAAGCTGCAAACACATATCAATCTGAGGGTCAAGCAGCAAAGCATTTGCTGCCACGCAGGCCAGTCACTAAGCGAAATCAGTTTGGATAATCTGCAAACTCCAGCGTGAAAGTTTTCAGATAAAACATCAGTTAGTATTTGCGTAGAAGCCTCAGTTCATCGTCCCTTTGAGAATGTTACATTCCTGTCACCCTGCATTCGTATTTTTTGGGGGCCTGTGAGAGTTTTCTGGTGCAAACGTGATCAATCGAGACCCTGCAAAACAGCAAGAGAACTTCTGAGCGATAGGCGTTTCGATTGCCGGCGTGCGTATTACCAGAGATCACTCACTGCATATCACGTATTGATCCATGCAGCGTCATCATAAAGCTGTAGCAGAACCTGTTGACACAAAGCCGGTTTACTTCAAGCGTGGGCATAAGTTGTTCGCCGTCTGGAACTAAAAAAAAACGCATCTCATTCACGCGGGAAGCCACAGTGGACTCCAGGTATCGAAACGCAGGTAAATCGACTTTTTTTTTTTTTGGGTCATATAGCACGTCTTTGGAGCTGCCTAAGACGCGATCTGATCAGATTATAAACCTGTTCCATATCCAAATCAATCACCGCAGAAACATTCTCAGGTAAAATAAATCTGTTCATGCAAATTGAGACGAAGGTAACCGCGTATCGCTTGATTCTTTTGGGCATGCGTTTTGATTTTTCGGCTTGCTAGGGTTACTCAGTTTTTATCCCCGCAGTTCTATTGACATGTACATATGCGCAATTTTTTTTTTTTTGGGGTTTAAAAAGGATCATTAGCGTAGTATATTTTGGTTAGTTTTAAAGTTTCTTTTTGTTTATAATTAGATTTCAATTTGTATAGTTTTCTTTTATGTAGATTTTATTTAAATGTTTTAGATTTAAATCAGATTTTAAATTAGATTTTTTTTTTGCTTTAGATTTTATAAAAAATAAAAAGGATTTACGTTTAGTTTAATGTTAGTTAGTGTTTTGGTTTAGAATTTTTTAAGTTTTATTTTTAATCTAGTGACATTTTTATTTTATGTTTAAAATAGATTAAAGTTTTATGGTTTTATAGATTTTTTTTTTTAATTTTCATTTAAAAAAAAAATAAAAATAATAATTTAGGCTTAGTTTTAGATTTCTATTCTTAGATTTTATTTAAAAAAAAAAAAAAAAAAAAAAAAAAAAATATATATATTTGAAATATAAAAATATTGCGGAAATTTTATTTTGCCAGTTTCAGTTGCTTTCACGTTATATCTTTTATGCTGAAATCTAAAATTTTCAAGCCGAGATGCGAACATGATATCTGGTAAATGATTTACGATTCTTGTGGTGATTTTAAGCATTTATCTTCTCAAAATTTTCAGTTGCCGGATATCGTTTTGATCATTCTAAGAGCATTTAGCTGATGATAGATGATTACTGTTCATGGTTCATACTTTATCTCATTTAACAAGTAATCATTTAAATAAAAATCTCTTAAGGCACTGGTCTTTTAACTTCGAATCCATTTTAGTGCTATCGCGTCTCGTGTCTCCCAACCAACTGGTCGACAGTTGGCCTCATCATCTCACAGGGACTACCCCCCTTAGCCGCGGGAGACAGGCTTAAACGGAGGGATCGGGGATCAGAGTGACAGCCCCCGGTCTGAGCGTTGTCGTGCCAATCCGCGCGACAACATTTTTTGGCGCCGTTGCCGGGGATAGAGTTTTTCTGTCCTTGGTGTTTCAACGACTTTTCATCATTCATCGTTCATCTTTTTATCATTCATTTGAGCCGGCAACGCCAACATTTTTTGGCGCCGTTGCCGGGGACAAAGTTTTTTCTGTTCCTGGAGTTTCATCGACATTCATCTTCTCATCTCTCATTTGAGCTGGCAGATTCAATATTTTGGCATCTTTTCATCACGTATCATCAGCATATCTTCGGTGTGTTTCTTGTTTGGGTGGCGACTCCATTTTCTTATTTTTTCCCAGACAAGAAGCCTCCCGCATATCTGTTTGTTGATTACTTCTTGGATCTTAGAATCAGTTTTATTGTTCAAGTGGCGACTCCACCTCTTTCATCTTTTGATTTTCTTGAGCATAGATCTAGTTCTATCATCCATATCATCCCTTATTATTCATCATGGATTATTCATGTAAACCATGTCGTTTTACTCACCGTCTCCGTGATTTTCCGGAGGAGGCCCTTCCTGAATTACCTATTTTTTCAGATGGTGATCCAATCGCTGCTAAAAGGCATATTGACTTGTTTATTCGCATCATGATCATATATTGTAGATCCCCTTAGTTTAATCATGACGATATCAAAATGCGTCTATTTGTCCTTTCTTTAGAAGATGATGCTTTGAATTGGTTTAACAATTTTCCTAAGGATTCTTTCACTTCTTTGGTTGATATTATCAATGCTTTTGAAGATAGATATTGTTATCCGAACAGCTTGCCTTCTACCTCTAAAATTGTTGAACAGAAAGAAAGTAATTCCGCTGTTGAAGAAAGATTTCAAAGTCAGAATGTGTCATCAACCGAAAATACTGCAGATCAAGTTCATGATAATGAAAAATCAGGGGCAAATGACAATGAAAAGGAAGAGCAAAAGAAAATTTTATTAGATCTAATGATGCTGGTGAGAAATATGGAAAACAATCAAATTAATTATGTCAATGATGTGAAAACTTTATGCACTCATTTGGAAAAACGTATTAGGGAGATTGAAGTCACGCAAAGTCACCATGCTAAAGAAATTGAGGCCATAAAAACTAAATATGAGACAGAAATTGGAAACATGCATAGCAAGATGTCAGTCTTAGAGGAAAATATGGTGACCATGAAAGCTGATCATGATAGGGAAATTGACTCTATACAAAATAAGTTATTCACTATGGATGAGGAAATGACTATCATGACATTCAATCATAACAATCAGTTGGCTGACATGCAAGCAAATCACATAGAAGAAATAAATTCCATACAGCACTGCTTGATGAACATAAAGGAAGGAAATGTTAAAGTAATAAAAGACATGCAAGAACACCATGCCAGACAAATCAGTGCTACAAAGGTTCAACATTCTAGTCAGACGGATGCCATTAGAATACAAGTTCAAAGGTTTCAGCAATTGGAAGATGAGAGAAACCAGCAAACATCAACAGATCAGGAGCCTTCTCATTTGCTGCAACAAGATTCATCTTATTATTGGGAGGTTGTTGATTCGATTGAAAGACGGTTGATTGAGGGTGATCCAGACAGACTTAAGAATGATAAAGATCAGATGCGGGCTAAAGAAAGACATATCATGCATACTTCATCTGATAGTTTTGAAACAGAAAGTTCCAGGTCATCAATAATTCCACCTGCCAGAAAGAAAAAACGTAAGAGAAAGAAGATGAGACGAAGATTTGATACATCAGACGGTCGTGAGCAGCTTGATTTTCGGATAGGAAAAAGTCCTACCATATGCAAAATTGGACATGGCACATCCGACAAGCAGCCCACAGATTTGCCTGAAAGCAGGCAAATGCTCAGTATGCACTATATTGAACACATCTGATGCCGTAGGGCATCCTTTGTAGCGTATTTCTAACCCTACTCCTTGTTTTCTCCGCATTTTCATTTCTGCTTTAGATAAGTTAATAAATGAAGAGCTTTTTCTTTCCTGTGCTTAATGTATATGCTGATTTATGGATGGACGCTACTTATTTTTGTGTTGTATGGATGCAGATTCTGGATTCTCACATTCCTGCAAGCAGCAACGTGTCCCCAAGTAGAGCCAGATGTTGACCTCTACTGGTCAACTACCCATGCAGTGCACCCCGTTTCTTGACAGAAAGAAGCAGCACCTGATCAGCATGTCCGTGCCATCCTGCCATCAGCAGCAGCTTGATCTTTTTGTTGTAAACCCAGTCTGCATGTATAAGTTGTAAATAATCTAAGCAGATCAGAGTCATGTATGTAAAGTTGCCTAGGTGGACCTAACTTTCTAATGATGATCTGCGTCCCGGGAGGTTTTTCGTCTCACCGATCTACGATTGGCAGAGTTTTCCTTCAAACCTGACCCCAAAGCCGGGATGAAATTTCGTCATCAGAACTTTAGGAGAATCCTAGTGTGTTAATCTGCTAGATTATAGTTGTGTCGCAAAACTAGGTGATTTATGAGGGTCTGTATTAAGTGGGCGTGTCTTCTTGAGATGTAAATTGTAAAAGTCATCATGAAATGTGTCTTGAGGGTTGAAAATGTTTTAAATCCCCTCGTGAGTCATGAGTCCTAGGTCCTAGGTGATGTTTCCAAAAGCTTAGTTCAGTGATCCATGTTAAATGAATTAAAAAAAAATTAAAAAATGAATAAAAATAATAAAATAATAAAAAATAATAAAAAATTAAAAAAATGAAGCAAAAACCCTAACTAATAAAAATAATAATATTTTAAGTTAATAAATCGACGGATGAGATCAAGAGATGTCTTGATCCTCATCAACGGTCGAGATCAGTTCTACATGGATCACCCAAAACTAGCCGTTGGGATCATTTCCTTTATATAGGGTCTTAGGGGGTCATTTCAGCATTCGATCTGTGAGTCAGATACTGAAGAAGCTCTCTTGTAAATCTGTTTCTGGTTAATAAAGGAAGACTTTGGGGTCCATATCTTGCTGGTGTTACTCTCTTGGAATGCTGTGAGATCATTTCATTTTCTGCATATGTTATTTTCAGCTGTTAATAATAGCTTTTGTAGAGTATTGTGGGTACAGGTATCTTGCCCACTTGCTAGGGTTTGGGTGCTGCTAGGGTTTTCGGAGTAATGGCAGGTATCTCCATTACTGTTTGAGATCTAGCAGCATTTTTGCCCTCTTTATTGACGATTGTTTTGAGCTGTGCAGAATAACATTTTCTGAAGGAATTTTGTGGGCGTTCGGGGAAGTTCTCGGCTGAACCAGCCAACTCCCGCAAGCGTTTTCTGCTGAGCCCAGTGGATTTGATCCTGGGTCTATCATTCGGTTTTATTTTTCTGATCTGCATGAGAGAATTTCTGAAGTTTTTTTTCACAGTGACAATCTGAAATTTCTTATCTTTAAAAATTTTCTGTGTTTACTGCTAAATCTGGCTGCTAAGGGGCTAAATTGTAGATTAATCAGCTGTCTTAGGGTTTTCAATTTTCTCTGATCTAGGGTTGCAAATTCTTATTTTTGGCGGTTTTCATTAGGGTTTCTTCTAAAGATTTGATTAGGGTTTTAAATTTTTGTTTTATACAGATTTTTTATTTGGGCTTTGTTTTCTTTTTGCAGGTATAGGGTTTTGCTAATTGCGGGACCACCGTCAGAAGCATTTTGAACGTATGAGCCTCTGCCGTCTCCTTAAGCTGCAAACACATATCAATCTGAGGGTCAAGCAGCAAAGCATTTGCCGCCACGCAGGCCAGTCACTAAGCGAAATTAGTTTGGATAATCTGCAAACTCCAGCGTGAAAGTTTTCAGATAAAACATCAGTTAGTATTTGCGTAGAAGCCTCAGTTCATCGTCCCTTTGAGAATGTTACGTTCCTGTCACCCTGCATTCGTATTTTTTGGGGGCCTGTGAGAGTTTTCTGGTGCAAACGTGATCAATCGAGACCCTGCAAAACAGCAAGAGAACTTCTGAGCGATAGGCGTTTCGATTGCCGGCGTGCGTATTACCAGAGATCACTCACTGCATATCACGTATTGATCCACGCAGCGTCATCATAAAGCTGTAGCAGAACCTGTTGACACAAAGCCGGTTTACTTCAAGCGTGGGCATAAGTTGTTCGCCGTCTGGAACTAAAAAAAAACACATCTCATTCACGCGGGAAGCCACAGTGGACTCCAGGTATCGAAACGTAGGTAAATCGACTTTTTTTTTTTTTTGGGTCATATAGCACGTCTTTGGAGCTGCCTAAGACGCGATCTGATCAGATTATAAACCTGTTCCATATCCAAATCAATCACCGCAGAAACATTCTCAGGTAAAATAAATCTGTTCATGCAAATTGAGACGAAGGTAACCGCGTATCGCTTGATTCTTTTGGGCATGCGTTTTGATTTTTCGGCTTGCTAGGGTTACTCAGTTTTTATCCCCGCAGTTCTATTGACATGTACATATGCGCAAATTTTTTTTTTTTTGGGTTTAAAAAGGATCATTAGCGTAGTATATTTTGGTTAGTTTTAAAGTTTCTTTTTGTTTATAATTAGATTTCAATTTGTATAGTTTTCTTTTATGTAGATTTTATTTAAATGTTTTAGATTTAAATCAGATTTTAAATTAGATTTTTTTTTTGCTTTAGATTTTATAAAAAATAAAAAGGATTTACGTTTAGTTTAATGTTAGTTAGTGTTTTGGTTTAGAATTTTTTAAGTTTTATTTTTAATCTAGTGACATTTTTATTTTATGTTTAAAATAGATTAAAGTTTTATGGTTTTATAGATTTTTTTTTTTTTAATTTTCATTTAAAAAAAAAAAAAAAAAAAAATAATAATAATAATAATAATAATTTAGGTTTAGTTTTAGATTTCTATTCTTAGATTTTATTTAAAAAAAAAAAAAAAAAAATTGAAATATAAAAATATTGCGGAAATTTTATTTTGCCAGTTTCAGTTGCTTTCACGTTATATCTTTTATGCTGAAATCTAAAATTTTCAAGCCGAGATGCGAACATGATATCTGGTAAATGATTTACGATTCTTGTGGTGATTTTAAGCATTTATCTTCTCAAAATTTTCAGTTGCCGGATATCGTTTTGATCATTCTAAGAGCATTTAGCTGATGATAGATGATTACTGTTCATGGTTCATACTTTATCTCATTTAACAAGTAATCATTTAAATAAAAATCTCTTAAGGCACTGGTCTTTTAACTTCGAATCCATTTTAGTGCTATCGCGTCTCGTGTCCCCAACCAACTGGTCGACAGTTGGCCTCATCATCTCACAGGGACTACCCCCCTTAGCCGCGGGAGACAGGCTTAAACGGAGGGATCGGGGATCAGAGTGACAGCCCCCGGTCTGAGCGTTGTCGTGCCAATCCGCGCGACAACAATAGGCATTTAATTTAAAATCAACCAAGAGTTTGCATTTCATTTAGTTTCTAGGTATCCCACTCATATAGGATAGTGTGCATTTTAAGCAACAATTGTTCATCCATAAGGTACTAGTCTCTCAAATAATCTAATCTAATCGTGTTGATAATTAAACATTCGAATTATCCTTAACCAAGTTGCTAGGCCATTTAGTTGTGTTTCCCGGACTAGTCGGTTCACGACAAGTCCTTCATTCACACATTTCATAGGGACTACCCCCCATAGCCTGTTGTAGGGAGATGGCTAGAACGGAGAGGGTGGGGATCAGACTGATGGCCCCTGCCCTAAGTCATTGTCTAGACAAGCTAATGATTAAGCTGATGGATCATGGGAAGAAGAAGCAGGTGGACCAGGTGCAGGTTATAGAGAAGCAAGTGTAGGTGCAGCTTCAGTGGGGCAGGTACAGATTCCAGAGAAGAAGATCCAGGTTCTAGAGGCTCAAAGGGAGTCGAGTTCTAGTGAGAGTTTCCAGGTTCAAAGGGAGACTTTACAGCCCAAGGCGAGCGCATGGTCAGCGGGGAGCAAGGGTGCTTCCACATCTACCAAAAAGGAATCATGGAGGGACTGGAAAGCGATACAGGAGAACAAGAAGAAGCAGGATGTTTCCAGTGATAATGACACTTCTAACGAGAGTTTGCATGTTCAGAGGGAGACTTTACAGCCCAAGAAGAGCATGTGGTCATTGGGGAGAAAGGGTGCTTCCACATCTACCAAGAAGGGATCGTGGAGGGACTGGAAAGCGATACATAAGAAGAAGAAGAAGCAGGATGCTTCCAGTGACAACAACACTTCCAAGAGGCGTAGTTCACGCTATATGGATTGCTATAGTGGTGAGCACCAAGAGTTGGGCAAATGTTGCAAATAGTGATGATGATGATGATGGGTTACATCCTAGTCTTGGAAGTAACTCCCTTGCTAAGAGGGAGAACTGATTTTTGATAACTTGGGAGGTACTCCAAGGCCTAGTGTTCGAGGTTTGGAGGGTGAAGCGCCACAAAAGTCATTTGTGGGCTTGGAACCCAAGGTTGGGGTTTTGCACCCCAAAGGAATTGGGCCAAAACCATGAGGCATTTTGGACATGTGATAGATGGAGATGATAGAGGACAGCGAGGAGAATCCAACGCTTCGAGAATCGTCGAATTCCAAGATGTCCTTGATGAGATACGAATTTTTGAAGTTGAAAATGGATTTTTTGGACAGTCAATTCATGTAAGCTTGAAATGGTCCAAAAGACACGTCCATTGTAAAATTCGTGGAGCCCTTGTAGAGTCTATAAATACAAGGTGGGAGATGTCATTTAAGGGCATCCAAGTGCAACATTCATTGTGAAAACATTACCTATGGAAGACGCAGCTCAAAGAAGAGAAGGTCGAGGTGCATAAGGGGACATATTTGGGTTCTTTAGTGTGGTTTTGACAGGGTCGAGGAGCAGTAGAGGAATCTGAGTGAATCTGGGCTCATTTGGTGCAAGATTAAGATTGGTTTCTCACTTTTTGACTAAGTTGAAGTCCCTTTAGTTGTCACAGAGGTACTGCAAGCCTGTTCAGGCTTGCTGGGAGGGTCGTAAGGCCTATTTCTCATTGCAGAAGAAGAGGAACAGGTAGCATGGGCAAGGAGCTAAGGAAAGGAGGGAAACCATAGTAAAAAAGAGGATTGTTGTAGTGTTTTGAGAGGGTTGTTAGGGTCTGCGTTGATGCCCTAACCAGAATGTTATCCTACAGTAGTTGCATCAGCTCACATGTATAGGTGTGTTGTTGTTCTCTATGTTGAATTGTTGCTTGGGTAGGGTCCAAGTGTGGACTCAATTGCATCCTATGGGAGCCAATTAGAAAGGTTGACTTGGAGGGTTACAAGCCTTTCTTAGGAGCAGATTTTACAGTGAGTGGATTGGGCATTATTGGATTAGTGGAGGGCAGCATGTTGATGGCCCAAAGTAGCCCTTGACAAGCAGTCATAAACTGACATTGATAGTTGAAGGTTGGGTGAGGATTGGAGCCTAATGTGTGGCACTTTGATGGACAAAAGTGACTGCTAGATTGGTAGATTGGAGCTTAGGTGTTGGCCAACCTAGAAGAGTAGATTGGATTATCTTGTGTTCATTAAAGCAAAAGCGACTTGTAGCGATGATAGGTGGCAGCCCTCCTGGAGACTCTATGTGTTGTCTCTTGATGGACTAAGGGGCAACTAGAGAGCAGAACGGAAGCGAAGGACCGACAGGACAAGATATGAAATAGAGACTGCAGCGCGATTGTTATTGTATCTTGTATCCCATGTATGGGAGCCCTAGACTGTTGTATTACTCAGTTAGTTTAATATAATGAAGATTGGGTTGTTGTACATATTTGTACAATATTTTGAAAAAAGTTGTCTATACTTGTGCATGTGTGACTTAATGCTTCATATTGTTTTGTTGTACAAAGTAGTTTTGTTGATATTCTTGTTTTGGTAGCATCAGAGATTCTGAGATTCTATCATATACCCAAGATCGTGGAAATTCAACTTGGTATCAGAGGGTGTCTGAGCTACTTTGGAAGACAGTGAACCAGAGTGTGCATAGCGAAGTACATCTTAAGAGGGATTTGGTTGAAGGGCTCACTACAATGTCGAAGTTGCAAGCTACTTTCCAGTATGGGGACAGGTTAGAAGGGTTGTCCAACTATATTCCCTGGAAGGAAAGGATCAAGTTGGTATTGCAGGACAACGGGATCTGGGAGTTCGCCAATAAATAGATCAAGAAGGCAACTGACCCTAAGGAGCTGTAAATATACGAGGATTTGGATACAAGGGCGAGATTGATCATCCATGGTGTGAAGGATCCCCTAATACCTCATTTGTCTAGGAAGAACACTGCACATGAGATGTTGATGCCTCTTTAGAATTTGTTCCAGAATAAGAACGAGAATCGTGTACTAGTATTGGAGGATAAGTGGAAGTCCACCAAGATGATACAAGATGAAGGAGTGACTTAGTATCTGACAAGATTGTCTCAGGTCAAAGATGAGCTTGCTGTTGTCGGTGTGACTATTTCAGATTCTGATATCGTGAGGATTTCTTTGAAAGGGTTTACCAAGGAATGGAAGCCTTTCATCAAAGGGATTGTTGCCAGAGAGAAGTTGTCAGACGAGAATAGGCTGTGGGATGACTTCATTCAGGATCAATTACGAGACGAGGATCTTCATCCGAAGATGAAGGCTTCAGATGATGACATGGAACTTGCAGCATGAATGAAGTGTAAGAAGAAGGACTTGAGTAATGTCAAGTGTTTCAATTATGGCGAGATGGGTCATTTTTTGTCGAGACGTCTGATGAAGAAAAAGACAGGAGATGACGAGAAGAAGAAAGGGAGGCAAGTCACCGGTGTTGCCACCTCTGCTGAGATAAATGCTCTCACCAGGAGGTTGCAAGAGGATGATTTTTCTATGATCTCTCATTTCTCGCAGGGTACTATCGATGAGGATGGATGGTGCGTGGACAGTGGTGAGTCGAATCATATGACAGGGTCACAAGAGGTTTTTGAGACTCTAACTGAATGGGACTCGAAGTTGCACATGGTGTTGGGCGACAAGAGTCAGAAGGAGATCCGAGGATCGGGATTTGTGCCATTCAAGATGGAGACAGGATGGGTGATGCAAGTCTAGGATGTACTGTTTGTGCCAGGACTCAGATATAGCGTGATAATTGTCTCGATGATCAAGAAGAAGGGGTTTGAGGTCTTATTCCAGGATGGGAAGGCAAGACTCAGGCGCAAAGGCTCTAGCTCCACAATAATTATACTTGGACTTAGAGAGCATGGTCTATACAGGCTGACGGGCAAGCCGATGGATCATGGGAAGAAGAAGCAGGTGGACCAGGTGCAAGTTCCAAAGAAGCGGGTGTAATTGTAGGCTTCAGTGGGGTAAGTATAGGTTCAAGAGAAGAAGGTCCATTTTCCAAAGGCTCAGAGGGGTCGAATTCTAGTGAGAGTTTGCAGGTTCAACAGGAGACTTTACAGCCCAAGGCGAGCGCATGGTCAGTGGGGAGCAAGGGTGCTTCCACATCTACCAAAAAGGAATCATGGAGGGACTGGAAAGCGATACAGGAGAACAAGAAGAAGCAGGATGTTTCCGGTGATAATGACACTTCCGAGAGGCGTAGTTCACACTACAAGGATTGTTGCAGTTGTGAGAGCCAAGAGTTGGGTGAGTGTTACAAGTAGTATTGATGATGATGCATTACTTCCTAGTCTTGGAAGTACCTCCCTCGCTAAGAGGGAGTATTGATTTTTGATAGCTTGGGAGGTACTCCAAGCCCTAGGGTTCGAGGTTTGGAGGGTGAAGCGCCACAAAAGTCATTTGTGGGCTTGGAACCCAAGGTTGGGATTTTGCACCCAAAGGAATTGGGCCAAAACCATGAGGCATTTTGGACATGTGATGGATGGAGATGATAGAGGACAGCGAGCATAATCCAACGATTCGAGAATCATCAAATTTCGCGATGTCCTTGATGAGATATGAATTTTTGAAGTTGACAATGGATTTTTTGGACAGTCTAGTCATGTAGGCTTGAAATGTTAAGTCCAAAAGACATGTCCATTGGCAAATTCGCAGAGCCCTTGCAGAGTATATCAATAGAAGGTGCATAAGGGAAGCCCAAATGCAACATTCATTGTAAAAATTTACCTATGGAAGCCACATCTCAAAGAAGAGAAGGTCGAGGTGCATAAGGGACAGATTTGGGTTCTTTTGTGTGATTTTGACAAGGCCGAGGAGCAGCAGAGGAATTCAAGTGAATCTTGGCTCATTTGGTGCAAGGTTAAGATCAATTTCTCACTGTTTGACTAAGCGCAGCCCCTATAGGTGTCACAGAGGTACTGCAGGGCTGTTCTAGGCTTGTTGGGAGGGTCGTAAGTCCTATTTCTCATTGCAAAAGAAGAAGAACATGCAGCATGGGCAGGGAGCTAAGGAAATGAGGGAAACTGCAGTGAGAAAGAGGATTGTTGTAGTGTTTTGAGAGGGTTGTTAGGGTCTGCGTTGATGCCCTAACCAGAATGTTATCCTACAGTAGTTGCACCAGCTCACATGTACAGGTATGTTGTTGTTTTCTATGTTGAATTGTTGCTTGGGTAGGTTCCAAGTGTGGACTCAGTTGCATCTTGTGGGAGCCAATTAGAAAGGGTGACTTAGAGGGTTAGAATCCTTTCTTAGGAGATGATCTTATAGTGAGTGGATTGGGCGTTGTTGTCGCGCAAACTGGCACGACAACGCTCAGACCGGGGGCTGTCACCCTGATCCCCGATCCCTCCGTTTAAGCCTGTCTCCCGAGGCTAAGGGGGGTAGACCCTGTGAAGTGATGGAGGCCAACTGCCAAACAGTTGGGCTGGGAGACGAAATGCACTACAATGATTTTATTAATTTGATAGATCAGTGCCTTAAGAGATTTAGTGCTTAAATGATTACTAACTGGACGATATAAGAATATGAACCACAGGCAGCAATCACTTACATCAAATAAAGAGAACAATGCTTTAAATATCCAGTAAAACACAATGTTCATCAAATAACGCTATCCAGCAACTTAAAAGAAATAAATTACTTCAAACCACAGAGAAACCAGATATCAATTTCGTGCTCAGGTCTCAGCGTGAAAGATACAGCATGAATAAAAGGACTGAAACTGGCAAATAAATTTTCCACAAATTTTTTTTTTATATATTTTTTTTTTTTTAAAAAAAAAAAAAAGAAAAAAAGAAAAAGAAAAGAACTATTCAAAATCTAAACAAGCAAATATTTTAATAACCTAAATCTAAAAAATTTAAATCAAAATAAATCCTAAAAAGGAACCTTTAATAATTAAGATCTAAAACTAATCGAGGTCATAACCAAAACATTTTAATTTTTTAAATTTCCTTTTTTTTTTTATATATATATATATATATATGAAACTAAACCTAAAAAGAAATTTGAAACGATTTAAAAAAAAAAAATGAAATACAAACCAAGCGGTATACATTACATTTGAAATCAAAATCTAAAGAAACAAACAAACCTATCCTAACTAACCCTACGACTACAATTTCACACTAAAACGAAACTGAATGTTATTCGAAATCTGATTTAAAAAAGGAACGCATCAAAATGGAAACGAGGGCAGCAAAAATCATCTGAAGACCAAACCCTCACGCGAAGCTCCAGGCCGAAAGAGAAACGATATCACAGTTTTACGCCTGGCAAAGGGAAACGCTTGGGAGAACAAGGCTTACAGAGAAATTTCGAGCACGCCAATGCTATCGATAGGCTAACAGCACGCAGCAATGAAAGCCAGCAGGGTTTCCGCGACAATATGAGGGCGAAATCGAGGGGCGAATCAACCAGGTGCGTGAAGGGGGGAGCTGAATGCTATGGTTCTGAAAAGGAAAAACGTATTCCCTTCACGCTGACAGCCAAACGAAAACGCAGAGAAACAAAAATCAGGGATGCGACCTACGTGGACCCAAGCCGCAAATCGAATGAAGGGTGATACGATGCAACCCGCAGGGAAAAAAGACGTGAACCGATAATCAAACGTTTTGCATGACAGAGAGAGCGATTTCAAGGGGACCGGCAGTCTACGGGTTCATTGCTGCATACCTGAAAAGAAAGCCATATCACCTCAGCCGTCGCAGAGAAACTGGATCACCCGCTGCCGGCGTGCTCGAAATTTGGCTGTAGACGCAAATGGAAGGAAAAGGAAACGATGCCTACGCCCAAAAATTTCAAACGCATTCAAATTTGCATTTAATAAAAATGCCCAAGCGAATACCCTGAAGGGAATCACGCAGACAGCCTTCGTAAAAAATGCTAGACGCAGAAAAAGAAGAAAACGCACAGTCAGGAAGACTCGACAAATATGCCCAAACGAAAATCGATTTTTATGCTCTGCCTGTATAAAAATGAAAATGATTTTACCTGGACAGCTTTGAAAAATTTGAGATTGATCACACGGTTACCTGTAGACGATGGCTTGCATAACAATCAAATTTGATGGCGACAGTATGATATGATTTCTTAAGCAGATGCAATTCAGGGCTTTATTTACCAGTGAAACCCCAGGCGTATCCCAAAACTATGATGACCCTCATAAATCTGAAATTAAAATCTTCCCTTTTGTCACGGGATTGAGAGCTCTGATATCAGGTGAACAGTTTTCTTGGTTGTAGCAGCAACACGACTCTTTGAAACCCTGGAAAAAAGAAAACAAGAGCCTGGCAGGGATATGCAAAACTTTAAAGTAAAATCCTTTCAAAGTAACCTAAAATCACAAAAAATTTACAGCTCTAGAACAGCCAAATTTAACAATAATTGCAGCAATATCTTTGAAATATCAGAAAATTTGAACTTTACTGTGAATAGAGAGAAAATTTCTCAATGTAAAACATGAAATAAACTTAAACAGATTAACCCGGGGTACAATCAGCTGGGCTCTGCACAGAACAGCCTGTGGGAGTCGGCTGGTTCAGCCCAGAACTTCCCCAAACGCCCACAAATACCCTTCACCTAAAGGTTCCCTGCACACCTCAAGCAAACATCAGCAAAGAGGGCAAGAAATGCTGCTAGATTTCAAGAAATAATGGAGATACCTGCCATTATTTCAGAAACCCTACAACATTCAAACCCTAGCATGTGAGCAAGATACCTGTACTCACAATGCTCTGAAAAACCAGCTATTTTTACTGCTGAAAACTGAAATATGCAGAAAAAAAAGAAAATCTCACAGCGATTCCAGAGAGTAACACCAGCCAGTTTTGAACCCCAAAGTCTTTTTATTAATCAGAAAATCAGATTACAAGAGAGCTTTTCAGTACAGACTCACAGATCAGATAAACCTGTAAAATGACCCCCTAAGACCCTATAAGAAGGAAATGATCCCAACGGCTAGTTTTGGGTGATCCATGTAGAACTGATCTCGACCGTTGATGAGGATCAAGACACCTCTTGATCTCATCCGTCGATTTTATTTAAAAAGATATTTTGCATGTGTTCACAAAAAATATTATTATTTTATTATTTAGGGTTTTTGCTTTGTTTTATGAATTTTTTTTATTTTTTATTTTTTTTTATTTTTTTTTTTATTTTTTATTTTTAATTTTATTTTTTATTTATTTATTTTCTAAATGGATCATTTGAACCAAACCGTTGGAAACATCCCCTAGGACCTAGGACCTAGGACTCATGAGGGGATTTAAACATTTCTCAACCCTCAAGACACATTACATCATGACTTTTACAATTTACATCTTAAGGGGACGAACCCACTTTAACATAGACCCTCATAGACCACCCAGATCTGCGACACAACTATAATCTAGCAGATTAACACGCTAGGATTCTCCTAAAGTCCTAATAACGAAATGCATCCCGGCTTTGGGGTCGGGTTTGAAGGAAAACTCTGCCGATCCATGGATCGGTGAGACTAAAAACCTCCCGGGACGCAGATCGTCATTAGAAAGTTAGGTCCACCTACGCAACTTTACATACATGACTCTGATCTGCTTAGATTATTTACAATTCAAACATGCAGACTGGGTTTACAACAGGAAAGATCAAGCTGTCGATGACTGTAGGCTGGCGCGGACATGTCGCTCAGGAGCTACCCTTCTCTGCCAACAGAAAGGAGGAGTACTGCATGGGTAGTTGACCAGTAGTGGTCAACATCTGGCTCTACTTGGGGACACGTTGCTGCACTGGTAGGAATGTGAGAATCCAGAATCTGCATCCATACAACACACAAATAAAAATAAGTAGCGTCCATTCCCAAATCATCATATGCATTAAGTACAGGAAAGATAAAAGCTCTTCATTTATTGACTAACTAATAACATGAAAGGTAAATCTAATCCTAAAAACAGAAATGAAATGCTGAAAAGACAAGGAGTAGGGATAGAAATACAATACAAAAGATGCCCCATGGCATCAGATATCATCTCTGAAGAACAGCTTGAGCATTTGGCCGTTCGCTGGTAGATGAAGTGGTTCACCATCCAATCTGCTCAAGTGGAATGAGTTTGGTCCAGCTATGTCTCTAATGATGTACGGTCCCAACCACAAGCTGTCAAACTTTTTATGCTTTCCTGGTTTTTCATTTTTGCGATCCCAAAGTAAAACCATATCTCCAACCTGCAAAGATCTAGATCTAGAGCATTTATCAAAGCTTTTCTTAATATTAGATTGATTTTTGCATATAGTTTCAAAAGCTGTCCGACGAGTCTCATCTAATTCCACAATCTGATCTATCCTATTCTGAACAACATCTTTATCAGTGGAAAAATTTTGGAGAAGCTGATAGGCTGGCAATTTTAGGTGCACAGGTAAGGTAACATCCAAGCCATAAACCAATTCAAAGGGAGATTTACCAGTAGATTTCTTCTTAGTAATTCTGTCTGCCCACAAAGCGTACTTGATTTTGCTGTCCCAAGCTTTCTTGTTATCTCCTACTATCTTCTTTATAATGGTTATGAGATTTTTATTACTTGATTCAGCCAAACCATTACCCTGAGGATAGTAATTCGACGAATGAGATAAGACAATGCCATATTTGAAACAAAAAGATGTAAACTCTGAAGAACTGAAAGCCTTGGCATTGTCAGTAGTGATTTTAGCGGGGACACCAAATCTAGTAATGATATTATTCTCAATGAAATCCATAATCACCTTTTCAGTGGCATTCTTAGCAGGAATGGCTTCAACCCATTTAGTGAAATAATCAGTAGCAGTCAAAATCCAAGAGTAGCCATTGCTAGAATTTTCATGGAACTTCCCTATGAAGTCCAGACCCCAATGCTGAAAAGGTGCCTCTACAATAACAGGTTGTAGAGGAAGGGCAGCAAGCTTCTGCTTCCCAGTGAACAGTTGACAGGCTTGACACGTTCTAACAAACTTGTGCACATCAGAAAAAATCGAAGGCCAATAATAGCCAGCTCTCAGGATTTTGTGGGCGGTAGTTCTAGCAGCATAATGACCACCACAAAATCCTGAATGAAAATCTGAAATTAATCTTTTGGACTCAACATCGTCAACACACCGAAGCACTATGCCCTCAGGATTTCTCCATCCAAGGCCATCCTTCATAAGGCAGTACTTAGTGGCTTTTAGTCTAAGAGCCCTTCTCTTATGAGCGACTAAGTGATTAGGACATGAAAGATTTGTCAAGTAGTAAACTATGTCCTTATACCATTCATGCTCTGCTAATCTTCTCAATTCTGGTGAAGATAGGTCGTCAAGGCAAAACAAACCAAGAGTCCTTTCATTACTTTCCGTTAACATTTGAGCTAAACCTTGGCCTTTGATCAGCTTGGTGGGTTTAATTTCTAAATCATACTCCTGTATCTTAGTAACCCACCTAGCACGAGTCCCTAAGCAATCAGTCTGAGTTAAAATGTCCTTAACAGCAGAATGTGGGACGAAAGCAATGATCTTAGAATAACCCACATAAGTTTTAAAATGCTTGAGAGACTTGACCAGGGCATAGGCCTGCTTTTCCATGGTATTGTACTTCAATTCGGAGTTTTGAAGTGCTCTACTCATGAAAGCGATAGGTTGCTCATGACCATCTTTATTCTTTTGAAGCAAAACACCGGCAATGGTATCCTCAGAAGCGAAAGAAAAAATCATGAAATCTTTGGAGTAATCAGGACTAACAAGGACAGGAGCTTTCGCGATAGCAGACTTGATTTCTTGGAAAGCCCTTTTCCCCTCTTCCTGCCAGACAAATTTCACATCTTTCTTCAGAAGACTTTGAATGGGCTTAGCTATTTCCGCATAATTCGGGATAAATCTTCTAATAAAATTTATCTTTCCAAGGAAAGACTGAAGGGACTTGAGGTTATGCAGGAGAGGGATCTTTTGAATTGCTTCGACTCGTTCGGATCGATCTTGACTCCTTCCTTAGAAATGATATGACCGAGTAATTTCCCTTCAGTTACCCCAAAAACAGACTTAGCCGGATTCAAAGAAATTCCATATTCTCTACATCTATCGAAAACTTGCCTAAGATGATCTATATGACTGATACCATCTTTGGAGAAAACGGTAAGATCATCTTGATATATTTCGATAAATTTGCCGATTAACCCTTTAAAGGCATAGTCCATGGCCCTCTGGAAAGTAGCTCCAGCGTTTGTTAACCCAAATGGCATTCTGATGTATTCAAAAGTGCCCCATGGTGTTGTGAACGTGGTCTTGTGTCGATCTTCCTTTTTGACCCAAACTTGATTATACCCAGAAAAACCGTCTAGCAATGACATCATTCCAGACCCAGTTACTCTTTGCAACAAAGTTTCCATTTTTGGCAAAGGGTAATTATCTTTTTTGCACGCTAGATTGAGGTTTCTAAAATCAACACAAAGTCTTATTGTACCATTCTTCTTCCTGACAATCACCAAATTCGAACACCATGTCGAATGCCTAGTTTGAGCGATGATTCCTGCTGCAAGCATCTTCGCAAGCTCCTTTTGGACCAGGGGGGACAACTTAGGATTAATCTGCCTAAGTTTCTGCCGAAAGGGTTTAGCATTTTCGTCTTTTAAGGGAATAGTATGCTCCATGATATCTTCCCTATAGCCCTTCAACTCATCATAGGAAAAAGCCAAAACATCTCGGTATTCACGAAGTAAATCAGTTAACTTCTTCCTTTCCTCCAGACTAGTGCCTTTACCGATTTTAACCATTTTCGGATTTTCAAAAGTACCAATGTTAACTTCAAGGTACTCGCCTGGATCCAACTTGTCTTCTTCTCTCAGCTTCGTGGCATCATGCCGATCAAAATGTTGCTCTAAGGCAACTACATTTCTGGGAGTAGGGTTTATGATATGTCCATGATCTAAAGAACCATCCTCGCCAGAAACTACCCGGAAATCCTCAAACTCATCCAAACGATTGAGAAAACGAACGACTTGCTTTTCATCATTAAAAACTTGCCAATGTTCTGAGTTGTCTGGGACAGATGGTCTGAATATTACCTCCATTTTAATTTTATCGTTAATTAACTCATCAGACAACTGGAAAGTGGTAGCAGCTACGGCAAGTTCATCTGCCGAACTATTCAGCTCTCTAGGAATTGCTTCAAGGTTAAGGGCATCGAAATGTTCCATAGTATCCCACACAGCATTTCGATAGTTTCTTAATCTCTGATTTCTACATGTGAATTTGTTCTTAAGCTGCATGATAACCAGATCGGAATCCCCCTTTATGCTAAGCAACTTAATCTTCAAGGCTTTGGCCAATTCAAGGCCCAACAATATGGCTTCATACTCAGCGACATTGTTGGTTGCTTCAAATTCTAGACGATAGGCAAACTTGAATACGTGACCAAGGGGAGACTTAAGCACAATTCCAGCACCTTTACCATGACTAGAGGACGCACCATCAAAATACATATACCAGACTTCATCCCTAAGATCTTTAATCTCATCATCGGGAGGAATTATGAAATTGGACATGATAGCATAGTTCCCGATGTCAGATTGTTCTCTAATTATTTCATTACGAGGCTTCTTAGGATCTTCAACATGAAATTTCCTCTCAGGCTCTCTATTTAGTCTAACGAAACCGTCACCGCTAGGAGAAGGAATCATAGCATATGACCAATTCATCTGAATGCTTCCTCCTAGATCAGAAGCCCACTTCCTAGATAACAGCATACCCCAAGCATCAGGTACATCAACGACAACAATATCCATAACCACCATGATGTCTGGGTAGACCGAAAGATGAACTTGCAAATCCTTAATTAAACCATGTACCTCGATCTTCTTAGAATCCATGGCGCATATATTATAGTAGGGTCTGGAAACTCTTAAGTTAAGCTGTTCCATAACCCTTTTAGTCATAACACAAGCAGATGCGCCTGAATCCAACATGCAGTTATTCAATTTATACCCATTGACTAATAAGGTGATAAAGAAGGGTTGATGATCCTTGTTATCAGCATCTACGCTTTGCAGATAAATAGGAGCATCATGATAGTCAACCTCACGAATCTTCTGCTGAGAAGCGTTGACTTGAGGACCCTGAATTGCTTTTAGTAACTTGTCCCTTTGGGAAGGGATCTTAGCGATCTCAGACACGGGAACCCAGATTTTAGCATTATTAAACCAATTCCCCAAATCGACATCTATTCCAGAGTTTATACCAGGGCTTAAAGTTCGAGGAGGAATTTGATTTCCGCTCTGATCTTTATCCCTTCTCTGGTATGTTAAACCCTTATCTCTAGCAATTTCCAGAATTTTCTCAGGAGAGGGTTTCTCACCATATAACCTGGCCAAAATGTCATCTTCGTTTTCAAGGTTATTTATACCAAAAGCAGATTGAGGATTCACAACATCATAGCTCCTTTCCTTAACCTCTATCCAATCATTCATGGGCAAAGGAAACTTGCTCCCTACTACGTTTATTTGCTCACCTGTCCCAAGCATTCCATTATCGAGAAGTCTTCTGATAATGGGACAAGAGGACTCTTCGTGAAAATCAGCACAAGCACGACAGTAAGGAGGAGCATTATCCACCAGGTTGGTAAGCGGATTAGGGGGCCTTTGCTCACTAGATTGACCCTTTCTTTGCCAGTTACTATTTCTGTTATTATTATTTCGAGGCTGAAAATTTTGCGGTTGCGCTCTTTCCATTTGAATTAACCTATTCTGCAAAGTGTTTATCTCCTTATTATGATTGATTTCCATAGTTTCAATTTTTTGCAGCAATTTAAGAACAAGCTCACTTTCTGGCTCCTGGGCTGCTTTTCCCTTAGGTTCCTTTAGTTTCGTAGCAGCCCTATCAAATCCTGGGATTTCAGACTTCCCAGAAGCTGCCTTGTCCTTCTCAAGTTCTACAGCTAAGGTTTGGCAAGCTCGATAATCAGTAAGTTTAGCACGCCTTAACTCATAAGATGGCTCAGGACCAAAGGCATCAATATAAAAATCTTGGAGAGTTTTATCTGAAGGTTTATAGTCTTGAGGTAATTCTCTAATAATGCCATTAAACCTTCTATTAAATTCCTCAACAGTTTCGTCTTCTCTCTTTCTCATCAGAGTAAGAGCTCTTACAAGATGTCGTCCCTCTCTTTTATCTCCATATCTTTCTCTAAATGAATTAATGATTGATTGTAAAGAGTCAAACGAATTAGGAGGTTTTTCTGTAAACCAGTCATGAGCATCACCTCCTAGAGTCAAGATAAAAAGGGTCATCCTGACATCCTCATGATCAAAATCAGGAGATCTAGCGTACTTAGCCATCCATATGTTGAAATCTCGCAAATGGGAATTAACAGTAACGGCATTATCTCCATGAAAGCTAGGAATTTGTCTATCCCAACAGATGGAATATCATTGGGGGCTCCAGGAATGTTAGAAAAATCACAAGGACCCAACATACTCATGATGTTGCGCCTAACCTGACCTTTAAAGAGCAAATGAATATCGGAGAGGGCTTCTTGTCCAAGATTTCCAAGAAGTGTACGAGAAGCGAGTTTGTGTGATCGCACCCTATAAACCTTTTCAGGATCAGGAGTAGGATTGCACAGACTGCTTGGATGTCTTCTAGTGTACACTCTTGTAGATAATATAGGAAGTGGAGTCGCCACTTGAACAAGAAGTTAAGCACAGGAAAGCTTGCAAAGCAAGAACCAAGGACAAAAAAACTCTATCCCCGGCAACGGCGCCAAAAAATGTTGTCGCGCAAACTGGCACGACAACGCTCAGACCGGGGGCTGTCACCCTGATCCCCGATCCCTCCGTTTAAGCCTGTCTCCCGAGGCTAAGGGGGGTAGACCCTGTGAAGTGATGGAGGCCAACTGCCAAACAGTTGGGCTGGGAGACGAAATGCACTACAATGATTTTATTAATTTGATAGATCAGTGCCTTAAGAGATTTAGTGCTTAAATGATTACTAACTGGACGATATAAGAATATGAACCACAGGCAGCAATCACTTACATCAAATAAAGAGAACAATGCTTTAAATATCCAGTAAAACACAATGTTCATCAAATAACGCTATCCAGCAACTTAAAAGAAATAAATTACTTCAAACCACAGAGAAACCAGATATCAATTTCGTGCTCAGGTCTCAGCGTGAAAGATACAGCATGAATAAAAGGACTGAAACTGGCAAATAAATTTTCCACAAATTTTTTTTTATATATATATATATTTTTTTTTTTTAAAAAAAAGAAAAAAAAGAAAGAAAAGAACTATTCAAAATCTAAACAAGCAAATATTTTAATAACCTAAATCTAAAAAATTTAAATCAAAATAAATCCTAAAAAGGAACCTTTAATAATTAAGATCTAAAACTAATCCAGGTCATAACCAAAACATTTTAATTTTTTAAATTTCCTTTTTTTTTTTTTTATATATATATATATGAAACTAAACCTAAAAAGAAATTTGAAACGATTTAAAAAAAAAAATGAAATACAAACCAAGCGGTATACATTACATTTGAAATCAAAATCTAAAGAAACAAACAAACCTATCCTAACTAACCCTACGACTACAATTTCACACTAAAACGAAACTGAATGTTATTCGAAATCTGATTTAAAAAAGGAACGCATCAAAATGGAAACGAGGGCAGCAAAAATCATATGAAGACCAAACCCTCACGCGAAGCTCCAGGCCGAAAGAGAAACGATATCACAGTTTTACGCCTGGCAAAGGGAAATGCTTGGGAGAACAAGGCTTACAGAGAAATTTCGAGCACGCCAATGCTATCGATAGGCTAACAGCACGCAGCAATGAAAGCCAGCAGGGTTTCCGCGACAATATGAGGGCGAAATCGAGGGGCGAATCAACCAGGTGCGTGAAGGGGGCAGCTGAATGCTGCGGTTCTGAAAGGGAAATGCGTATTCCCTTCACACTGACAGCCAAACGAAAACGCAAAGGAACAGAACTCAGGGATGCGACCTACGTGAAATCCAAGCCGCAAATCGAATGAAGGGTGATACGATGCAACCCGCAGGGAAAAAAGGCGTGAACCGAAAATCAAACGTTTTCTATGACAGAGAGAGAGATTTCAAGGGCACCGGCAGTTTACGGGTTCATTGCTGCATACCTGAAAAGAAAGCCATATCACCTCAGCCGTCGCAGAGAAACTGAATCACCCGCTGCCGGCGTGCTCGAGCTTGGCTGCAGACGCAAATGGAAGGAGAAGGAAACGATGCCTACGCCCAAAAAACTCAAACACATTCAAATTTGCATTTAATAAAAATACCCAAGCGAATACCCTGAAGGGAATCACGCAGACAGCTTTCGTCGAAAATGCTAGACGCAGAAAAAGAGGAAAACGCACAGTCAGGAAGACTCGACAAATATGCCCAAACGAAAATCGATTTTTTATGCTCTGCCTGTATAAAAATGAAAATGATTTTACCTGGACAGCTTTGAAAAATTTGAGATTGATCACACGGTTACCTGGAGACGATGGCTTGCATAACAATCAAATTTGATGGCGGCAGTGTGGTATGATTTCTTAAGCAGATGCAATTCAGGGTTTTATTTACCAGTGAAACCCCAGGCGTATCCCAAAACTATGATGACCCTCATAAATCTGAAATTAAAATCTTCCCTTTTGTCACGGGATTGAGACGTCTGATATCAGATGAACAGTTTTCTTGGTTGTAGCAGCAGCACGACTCTTTGAAACCCTGGAAAAAAGAAAATCAGAGCCTGGCAGGGATATGCAAAACTTTAAAGTAAAATCCTTTCAAAGTAACCTAAAATCACAAAAAATTTACAGCTCTAGAACAGCCAAATTTAACAATAATTGCAGCAATATCTTTGAAATATCAGAAAATTTGAACTTTACTGTGAATAGAGAGAAAATTTCTCAATGTAAAACATGAAATAAACTTAAACAGATTAACCCGGGGCACAATCAGCTGGGCTCTGCACAGAACAGCCTGTGGGAGTCGGCTGGTTCAGCCCAGAACTTCCCCAAACGCCCACAAATACCCTTCACCTAAAGGTTTCCTGCACACCTCAAGCAAACATCAGCAAAGAGGGCAAGAAATGCTGCTAGATTTCAAGAAATAATGGAGATACCTGCCATTATTTCAGAAACCCTACAACATTCAAACCCTAGCATGTGAGCAAGATACCTGTACTCACAATGCTCTGAAAAACCAGCTATTTTTACTGTTGAAAACTGAAATATGCAGAAAAAAAAGAAAATCTCACAGCGATTCCAGAGAGTAACACCAGCCAGTTTTGAACCCCAAAGTCTTTTTATTAATCAGAAAATCAGATTACAAGAGAGCTTTTCAGTACAGACTCACAGATCAGATAAACCAGTAAAATGACCCCCTAAGACCCTATAAGAAGGAAATGATCCCAACGGCTAGTTTTGGGTGATCCATGTAGAACTGATCTCGACCGTTGATGAGGATCAAGACACCTCTTGATCTCATCCGTCGATTTTATTTAAAAAGATATTTTGCATGTGTTCACAAAAAATATTATTATTTTATTATTTAGGGTTTTTGCTTTGTTTTATGAATTTTTTATTTTTTATTTTTTTTTTATTTTTATTTTTTTTTTTTTTATTTTTTAATTTTATTTTTTAATTTTATTTATTTTCTAAATGGATCATTTGAACCAAACCGTTGGAAACATCCCCTAGGACCTAGGACCTAGGACTCATGAGGGGATTTAAACATTTCTCAACCCTCAAGACACATTACATCATGACTTTTACAATTTACATCTTAAGGGGACGAACCCACTTTAACATAGACCCTCATAGACCACCCAGATCTGCGACACAACTATAATCTAGCAGATTAACACGCTAGGATTCTCCTAAAGTCCTAATAACGAAATGCATCCCGGCTTTGGGGTCGGGTTTGAAGGAAAACTCTGCCGATCCATGGATCGGTGAGACTAAAAACCTCCCGGGACGCAGATCGTCATTAGAAAGTTAGGTCCACCTAGGCAACTTTACATACATGACTCTGATCTGCTTAGATTATTTACAATTCAAACATGCAGACTGGGTTTACAACAGGAAAGATCAAGCTGTCGATGACTGTAGGCTGGCGCGGACATGTCGCTCAGGAGCTACCCTTCTCTGCTAACAGAAAGGAGGAGTACTGCATGGGTAGTTGACCAGTAGTGGTCAACAGGCGTCATTGGACTGGTGGAGGGCAGCATGTTGATGGCCCGAAGTAGCCCCTGACAAGCAATCATAAAGCGACATTGACAATTGAAGGTTGGGTGAAGATTAGAGCCTAACGTACAACACTTTGATGGACGAAAGTGGCTGCTAGATTGGTAGATTAGAGTAGATTGGATTAGTCCGTGTTCATTAAACCAGAAGCGACTTGCAGCAATGATAGGTGGCAGCGCTCGTAGTGACTCTATGTGTTGTTTCTTAATGGACTAAGGGGCAGCTAGAGAGAAAAATGGAAACGACAGACCAGCAGGATGATATACAACATAGAGACTGCACTGAGATTGTCATTGTGTCTTGTATCCCTTGTATGGGAGCCCTAGACTATTGTATTACTCAGCTGGTTTAATATAACGAAGATTGGGTTGATGTACACATTTATACAATATTTTGTAAAAAGTTTTCTATACTTGTGCATGTGGGATTTACTGCTTTATATTGTTTCATTGTGCAAAGTAGTTATGTTAAGATTCTTAGTTTGGTAGCATTAGAGATTCTAAGATTCTATCCTAGACCCAAGATCGTGGAAGGTCAACATAAGCCTCCTGCTTCTTCTTCTTCTCCTGAATTAGTTTCCAATCCCTCCATGATCCCTTCTCGGCACCTGTAGAAGCACCCTTGCTCCCCACTAACCACGCGCTCTTCTTGGGTTGCACAGTCTCCCTTTGACCCTAAAAACTCCCTCTAGAACTCAACTCCCTCTGAGCCTCTCGAACCTAGAACTATTTCTTTGGAACATGTACTTGCTCCTATGAAACTTGCATGTGCTTCTCCAGAACTTGTACTCCGTTTTTCTTCTTCTTCCCATGATTTATAGGCTTGTCCGTCAGTCTATATAGACCATGCTCTCTATCTCCAATCAAAACACCTACAAAGCTAGGACCTCTGGGCCTGAGTCTCGCCTTCCCATCCTAGAAAAAGACCTCAAACCCCTTTTGCTCGATTGCTGAGACAGACATCATGCTCTATTTGAGTCCTAGTACAAATAGTAAATCCTGAACTCGCATCACCTGACCTAACTCCATCATGGATCGCACAACACTCGATCCTCTGATGTCCTTCTAACTCTTGTCGCCCAACACCATATGCAACTTTGAGTCCCACTCAACTAAAGTCTCGAACACATTTGTGACCATGTCATATGCTTCGACTCTCCACTGTCCACGTACCATGTAGCCTTATCGATGATACCATGCAAGAAATGAGAGATCAAAGTAAAGTCCTCCTTCTCCAACCTCTTGGAGAGATCATCTATCTCGGCAGAAGTGGAAACACTTGAGACCTACTTCCCTTTCTTCTTCTTCTCATCTCCCTTCTTCCTCATCAGACACCTCATCAAAAAATGACTCAAGTCCTTCTGCTTGCCCTTCATTCTCGCTGCAAGTGCCATGTCATCATTTGAATCCTTCTTGTTCGGATGAAGAATTTCGTCTTGCAACTCTTCCCGAATTAAGTCATCCCACAGCCTATTCCAGTCTGGAAACTTGTCCCAGGCAACAATCCCCTTGTTTAATGGCTTCCACTCTGGAGTGAAGCCCTTCAAGGCAATCCTCGCCATCTCAAAATCTGCAATACTCACACTGAAGGCAGCAATCTCATCTCGGATTTGCGACAACCTCGTTAGATACAAAGTCACCCCTTCACCCTGTATCATCTTGGCGGTCTTCAATTTATCCTCCAATACTAGCACCCGGTTCTCGTTCTTATTCTGGAACAAATTTTGAAGAGCCTCCCACATCTCATGGGCAGTGTTCTTCCCAGAAAAAATGAGGTATTAAAGAATCCTTGACCCCATCTAAGATGATCAATTTTTCCTTCGTATCCAACTCCTAATAGACTTCCAGCTCCTTAGGGTTTGTTGGCTTCTTGGTTGCTTTCTCTGTGAATTCCCAAATCCTATGGACCATCAAAACCAACTTGATCATTTCCTTCCATGGACTATAGTTGGACATGCCTTCCAACTTGTCCTCATACCGGAGACCAACCTACAATTTCAACATTGTGTGGAGCCTTCAACAACAATGTGACCAACTCCCTCTTAAGTTGTATTTCACTGTGCACACTCTGATTCACTAGCTCTTCAAAGTAGCTCTGATACCATGTTGTTTTTCCATGATACTAGAGTCTAGGAAAGAATCTTAAATCACTAACACTACTAATCCAAGTATCACAACAAGACTACTGTGCACAACGGAATAATATATAGTAGTAAATCTACTAGTGCACAAAATATATACAACCTTTTACAAATTTATACAACAACCCAACTTCGTTATAATAATCAAACTGATAATACTACAATCTAGGGCTCCCGTACCAGGGACAATGGCCCTCATACATCCACTAGCACAAGAATACAAGATACACTAACAATCTAGTTGATGTAGTTGACAATCATAGTTGCTTTGTCATATCCTATACATTATGGGTCCTTTACTTCTGTTCTACAGCACCTGCCTCTATCAATGCACCAACTCCTTTAGGCCATTGAACTTGGCTCTCCAATCTACCCTCTAGTTGATCATAAGTCCATCTACAACCAACACATAGGATCTTCACACTCACTAGCTGCTCCTTTGTCCTTCAAGGCCACAACACTTTAAGAATTTTGCCCATTGTTTCTCCTTAGCTCTTTTGGGACTTCTTCCCACTTTAGTCTTCCTACGCTGCTTCAATGAAGACTAACATAGGGTAGGAGGGTTGGCACCTATCATCATCGAATATCGCTTCTCCAATAATCAACACGAGCTTTACAAATTGCTCGTGGCTGACCAAACCTTGAGTTCCTTCAATCTGTTACTCCTAACAGCCACCTTAGTCCATCAAGGTGTTGCAATTGGCTACTCTTGGTCCACTCTCACACTGCCCTCCAACAGACCACAGGTGTCCAATACCAATGTCCAAACTAGGACCTCATCCAGTAGCATCTAACTCAACTTAAATACATCAACATACATACCTCTTCACTCTTCATGGGCTCGTGTAGTACTGTTGTAGTACCTACTCACTGGTTAGGGCAACCAACCAGCTTTGAGCACCCTTCTCCCTTGCTGCTATTAGCCCTCTACTAGTTGTGGTTTACCTCTCCGAAGTTGCTTCGTTCACTAGCTTTCATCTAGGGTTGATCTGCTACTCAATTAGGCCTCTCAGCCCCCTATCCAAGGGTGGAACAGACCTGCAGCCCTACCTGAACTTGCTGCCTAGGATATGGCCTGTTCTAGAGGGAGAGAATCACCCACAAATCACACAAAAAACTACCCAAAATTCCCACAAGGCATGCGGCTACCTCCTACTAAATTCGGACTTGCAAGGATACAAAAACACCACACAAATCTTGCCCAGATTTGTCCTCAAGACAACAGTTGTCCTCCTGTAGCTTCTCGGCCTTGTTGTAGATGTGAAACTCACCCAAAACAGTGTCTCATACACTTCGTCCTCCTTTTTCTTAAGATCGGCTACCTCAAAGAGGTATTTCACATGAGAAGATGCACTTGGATGATGCGAAAATGCCTCACACAATCACTTCAATTTATACACTTTCATGTGGCTTCATCAAACTACCCATGTGGCACACATAAACCTCGAGCCAACCTGACTTGTATGCCACATTAAACTACAACCACACAAAAAATTAATATCTCATGATAAACACCCCGGATTTGACAGATCTTCACTGCCCCTTTCTCCTCTAAGTGTCCTCTAACACCTCCATGTGTCAAATCACTCAAATGCCATGTGGTTTCACAACCACCAGCTTGGGTGCAAAGCCCACACCTTGGTTTCCAAGCCCACAAATCACTTATGTGGCACTCCAACCTCCAAACTTTGAACCCTAGGGCTTGGAGTACCTCCCAAGCTACCAAATCTCAACACTTCTCAATTCTATCATATGTTGCATTCTTGATCTTCTAAAGCCATCTAGAATCAAGCACTAGCTTTCCAAGAGGTGTTGGAACTTTCACCAAAACATCATTCTTAAGATTGGATTTATACTCCTCCACAATGGAACCACACCATCCTTGCCTTCCAGCAACCTGCTCAAAGCTAGAAGGATCTGTCTCAAGCATGAACATCATCAATGCAAAATTGTGACATAGTTTGGAAGCTTATTAGGTGGACGAATCACCCAAAATGTAGATTGATGCACTCCATCTTATTCCTAAGCATCCTTCAATGTATGAGCAACCCCATTATGATAAGGGTTGCATGATACTATAAACTTTCTCTTAATTCTTGCTTTCGTACATAAATAATCAAACCCCCTAGAGGTGTACTTTTCACCATTATCTACTTGAAGGACTTTGATCCTCTTTCATGTTTGAATTTCAACCAAGGCTCTAAATACTTTGAACAAACTTAACACTTCATCCTTAGTTTAAATCTAAGTTTTGTGAGGAACCATCAATAAAGAAAATATAATGAAGACTACCTATCAATAAGGGGGAAGACATAAGCCCACAAAAATCAAAATATATCAACTTCAAAATCTCTCTTGACCATTTCTCCCTAGAAGAAAAAGCAAACTTTGAATGCTTACCAAGTGCATATCCTTCACACATACCAATATGCTCTATCTTGAAATCTAAGCAATCTCTGCACCATAATTTATCTAAATAGGAATAGCTCCATACTACAAGTGACCAAAATGATGTTTGTGTCGTAGCTCGCACATCTTGCCACTATCATGCACCAAAGCCTCATGCTTTGCAATATCAACAAGAAGCCTATAAATGCATATTGAAATTTCGTTCTAGAACAATTAATGCAAAACTTAAATTTCGCCTCTTACTAGAGGTTTCTTGGATCTAATCCTTGTGAACTTGAACATTAGGGATGATGTATCATGTAACATATTACGTTACAGCAACAAACAAGGGACGATATTTCGCAGCCTAACACACTAGGCAGCCCAAGAGAAAAGATACAGAACATATTCCAACAAGCTTCAACATTTACGACACTTTTTTACAAGCACATACAAGATCCAAAGTCCCTTTATTTTTAGTAGATTTACAACAACATATCTGCTCTCTTAACTTAAAGATATATGTTAAATCACTGAAAAATTTGTCATGTCCCCAATTAATAATTTTGCTAAGGAAATTCTCAATTTTGCAATTTTGGCAATTAATATACTATTTGATAAATAAAACTTAGGAGAAATAGGTTGTGGAGGCTCAGATTAAATTTTGATAAGAAATAAAGATTAAACTTCGGAGAAAAGGGGGAAAATTAAAGTGATGATAAGTTGTGGGGGTCGCTTAAGAAGGCAAATCGAACTCCCTAGGAGAAATCAAACCACATGCAAGAGGGAATGAGCAAGGGGTTGAATTAGTGGATCCCACAAGGAAGGTTGAGCAAGAATTATAAAAGGAAGAGAAGAGCCTCATTTTTTCATCTTCTTGGCATTTCATTTCAGAATTGGACAGTTTGCTTGAGCTACTTAGCCAAGTCAACCAATGTTGTTTAGCGCAAAGAATTTTCAAGCAGAAATTCCAAACTCTTCTACATGGGACTTCGAATGCTACTCTAGGAGAGAGTTTGTGGGTAGATTTTGGTATGTTGTGTGGGATTTTGTAGTGTTTCTTCAGCCTGTGTGAGTTTTTGGAGGACGTAGTGGAGGATTTCGTTGGTGTTTGAGGAGCTAGCATTTGTTGTCTTCCAGGCTGGCTATTTTAGGGAAATTTTCCTTTGACGAGGACTAGTTGTCTGTGGGAAATTTTTACGCTGAATGTGCTGGAAATTTGTGGGCCGAAAATTCTCTTCTTTGGGCCTGCATTAGGGTTTACTAATTGTTCTCTGCACAAGGGTTGAGCAGCAATGTTGTGCTGGATATTGGAGTTGATTTTGGCTGGGAGATTGAGGAAGGAATTTCGCTAGGTTTTGGAGAAGTTTCCCTTTGGGGAAATTGTGCATTTCTTACAGCAATTTGGTTCATGTAGCTTACTAGCACAGTGAGGGGACTACACGCAACTTTTGGGGCTTCAGTGACTCGTGGATTTAGATTGAGATTTTTCTGGGTTTTGTTGGATTGGGTGTGAGGAGCCTTCTACTAATTTTTCAGAATTTTTGGAGCATTATTGAGGAGTCATTTCAGAGATTTTCTCCAACAACAACTACAACAACAATAATTTTATAGGTAATGTGTTTGGACAAATTGGGCCTTTTTCCAGTTGGATTTTGCTTAGATATTCACCTAGGTATTACATGCTTGCAATAGCAAGCCCAGCCCAGGTTCCATCATTCTACTCTATTGTACTCAGCTCTAAGAAAATTTTAATAAAATGGCTCAAATTTGTTGTTGCTATTCTATGGTTTATTGATCTATTTTTGCTTGTGTAAAAATTGTGCTTGCACGGTTGTATTTTCTTGTTGTAGCTTAGTGCATGTTTTTGGTATTCATTGTATTTCCTAGTTTGGGATATTACAGTGGTATCAAAGCATGTTCTTGGCCAGTTGTGGGCACAAGAGCAGTTGATGTCTAGACCTTTTGGTGGAATGGTCTACCATACAAGAGGCAGAGGTAGATGAAAAGGTAAAGGAAGAGGACGCAGAAGAGAAGAACCATACCATTTCTCCGATACAAAGTGTAACAACCCATCTCAAATCACGAACATCATAGCAATATTAGCATGCATGTGAGGCATGCATATGATAGCTACATATGCATACATCATATACATTGAACTAGTATATATATATATATATATATATATATATATATCGACCTTATATCGACTATTCATGGAGAATGTCTAAATATAAGATAAATGAATTAATTATCAAAGGTATTAATTAAATACCTAATTCTCGTAAATAGAAGAAATATACACTCAGTAAGAAATATAGTTGAGTTTATTCATATGTTTACATATAACCCAAAATGTATACTAATAAAACTAAACCCATAAACCTTATGATTAAACTTGATATTTTATAAAACATAAAATAATATGTAATAATTAAAATCATCATGGTCTTATACTATTTAATAAATAAAAGTACCTACTGACATGATTAAAGTGACACCATTCGATGTTGTGAGGATCTGATTCAATTAAAGGCAAAGATCATGACAAAGCAATCACCGCCTAACAAAAATCTTATCCTTTCATAAAGGCGGTGAGCAGATGCGTAGAGAGGGAGGGACCTCTGCTATTTAAAGGGAGGAAGGAGGATTTCAAAGGGGGGTTTCTTTGCCTGAGATGGTGTTTGTTGTAAGGGGGAAAAACTGATTCGGTTGCTGTTGGAGGAGGAAGGAGAGGAAATTTATACATACTGGTTATAATTCGGAACTATTGAGCCTTGCTTGTTTTGAAGTTTCTGGGCACGGGGGAACGGTATGCATCGGTTGAGAAGCATACTGGATCGAGTATCTAGGTATATTCGGTTTGGCTGGGTGGTTTTTGGTCATTCGGTAACGAGAGCGCTGGAGCAGTTCTGAAGCATCCTCATCGCAACATCCGTAGCAGACCAGGTAAGTACTTCATCAAATCAATTAATACAGTTTCACAGTTTCAGTAATCTTTACAGTTTCGGTAATGACTCTTTAACTTAGTACAGTCATTACACAAAGCTTGACAACGCCAGAATACACATGGAGGGTCAAGATGGAAATGGAGGAAATGAACAGCCTAGGCAAGGAGGACAAAACCAGGTTATGGAGGAGTTTTTGAGGGTAAATTAGGTAGATGTTGAGGTAGGGTCAGTTAATGATGGACATGATGCAACAAATGATGGGCCTTCAAGTTCAAAACTAGCCTGAGAATGAGCACAATAGTGATGGAGGTTCCCGAGTGGGAGGTGGAATTCGTCACACAAATGAGCGTGCATTCCAGCAGCCACATACTCCTACACATGGTCGAGATAGTCATCTCATTATGTCGCAGTTCATGGACGAACGGGAGAGAGAGGGAACTAGATCCTATTGCATATTTGGTGCATTCTGTGGAGACGGGGATTGACGAGTATGAGGGTTAGACCTGTTGATTTGTGTAGCATCAGATGTGTTCTAGCTACGAAATTTTGTGGAGAGGCTAGAATACATGTATTCTCCAAAACCCAAAAATCGTTTGGGGCAATTCTACCTAGAGATGGTTTAATTAAAATAATTAATCATTTTTAATGTATTCCTAAGTCTGAAACTTAGGAAATGTGATTAATTAAAGGATATTAATTAACTCTGGTGCGAAGCTTTGTTGGCATTATGATTCAAGTATTGTCCTTGATGGCAACTCACTCAGAGGTTGGTACAGATACTCAGAAGTTGGTTCAGGTGATGGCAACTTACTCAGAAGACAGATCCTAGTACAGCTTGCCAAGGAAGTTCATACACGCAGGTTTGTTAAGCCCAAGTAGCGTGTACACGCAGGTTGGCTTCAGAAAAAGCGCGTGTATGTGGAAAAGCACCTTTGGTCCATGGCGGTTAGTCCTTGGAAGTTGTGCCTATGGTTTCGGACCATTGTATCTCGACGGGCGTGTCGATCCCTAGTTTTGAAGTTGATGGTATTGTGTTTCTATGGTTTTGGCTCTTGGTATTGAACAAGGCCTAAGGCTATATAAGGAGAAGATCACTAGGCAAAGAGTAAGTGTGTGTGGGTGTCTGACGCAGTGAGAGGATCTGGTATTGCTGGTTATCTGTTCGGGACGCTTGGCAAGGGTCGGATCTGACAGCAAAGGCAGAAGTAATCATTTCTAGATCTGCACGCGGGTTGCCTTTGGAGAAAGCGCGTATACACGCGGTTTTGGTACAGTGAAGTAGCGTATGCATGATAAGGGTTGATATTTCAGGTTGTTGCTGATTCTGGTGGTTGTTGCAGAGTTCTAGATTCTGGTTTGGGTTCTGTGTTCTTGATGACAGGGTTTCAGTGATTCGGTATTGGGTTGTTTAATGAATTATGATGCAAGTATAAGTTGATGATTGTATTGCGGTAATGTTTGCTCTGTACTCTTGGATCCAGTCTGAAAATTGATGAAACGTGGTCCCTGAAGGTTGTAGGGTCAGCACCTACGTACTAGTAAATGGATCAGCTAGTACAAGAGCTGAGGGGGTTGTAGCTCCCTTCCAAAAGTAGTTGGAAAACGAGAGAGAGGGTTGTAGCCCTCTGCAGGTTGTAGCCTGCATACTGGTAAAGGACTGCACCAGTATATTGTAAAAGAAGTTTCTCATTAAAGAAGAAAGAGACGAATTGCAGCAGGTGGTTTTCACCCACATTGGGTTTCCACCTTATATCATGGTGTTCATGTGTGTGGCTCTTGTGTGATGTTCTGTTCTGTTATACTGCACCTGTTTACTGCTAGATTGCTTAATAATGTTCTGATGCATTTACTGAAGATAAGATTAACTGAATCATAAGATATCTGCATATACGCTAGTTGCTTTAGACACAGTCGCGTGTACACGCGGGTTCACTTAACTGAAGTCGCGTATATGTTTCTGAGTATGAAATTGAAAAGGTTTTATTGATCTGATAATACTGATTCACCCCCCCTCTCAGTATTATTTCCAACAAGCTTCTAGATAAAGATGAGGATCAACTCCCAATTAATCTTAGCCTTTGATTATCTTTTAATCTTGATCTTTGGTGCTCCAAAGAGAGATTATAAGGAGCTTGATGGGCACTTGGAGAACACACCAAGATATTGAGATCTAGAGATCAAATTCTCAAGAGTAGCAGCGTTGAGTTGCCGGAGAGAGATTCAGTGATCTTCTTGCAGTGAGGGGCAGGGATAGTAGACTGGAGGGGATTTTTCCAGTCCTGATGAGTGCAAGGCAAAGAAGGCATTGAGAGGTCCAGAGAGGCAACACAGTGCCACACAGAAGAGCGCAGTGCTTCAGAGCGAGTCTGCAATTTTGCTGAGGAGCAATCGAGATCCAGTGCCAGAAGTCGAGGTGTGAGTCCGGAGGGCCAGAGGGTCGAGTTTCTAGTCAGTAGAAGGTCAGAATGAGGAGGTGACGCAGTCCCTTGAGCTGTGACACAACGACTGCGTGAGCCCATGCAAAGACTACACATAGATAGTGTAGGGCAACTCATCCAAAGCCCGGATCAATGTCGGATCTCCAGTGACAGTGTGAGATACTTTCTCACTACCGCTTTGCCACTTTATTCTCTGTATCAGATAGCCAATTTGGGCATCCAACGATTTGTACTCAGAAAACAACTGCTTAATAATAAAACCCTCAGTTCCTGCACCGGTTTTCCCAAGTTGTGTTTTTTTAGGGACATTGGTCCAAAAATAACGGTGTTTATTGTGTGTGCGCATCTATTCTTCATGTGTTTTTATTTCTTCCGCGGTATTGTATTTGTGAAAGCTGCAGTGTATATGTTTCAATATTTGCCATAGGAAACTACAAGTAATTTGTTTGATTAATCTAACAAATAGAAGAAACATTATCAGTTGTTGAAGTAGGATTCGGGATCTCCGAATTTTCACATGGTATAACAGCACATATCATAAGCTGGAGAGCTCAGAGAAGGAGGTTCGAATTTTTGCGTAGGCATCAATTCGAAACCCTAGAGGCAATGCAATCCTTGGGCCAAGAGGATCGAGTTTTGAGGAAAAGGCTATTTCTCTTAGTGAGTCGACAGAGAAATTAGATTTTCCAGATCACATCCTACTAGAGGCAAAAGGGGACAACAATATTTTCTTTGCAAAGCAGATCTTTAGCTGGGACAAATTTTTGCAGCAGTTTGCTAGTGCAAATAGCATCAGGAGGAAGGAAGAGCACACACTGGGGGAATTCTTTCCTCAGGGGGTTTTTAGACAAGAAGTTCAAATTTTCCTAGCAGAGCAGTAGTAGTTGTGTGCAGAATTTCTTACTCCAGAAGGGAGTGCGAATAGCTGGGCAGCAGCTGCGTAGAGGAGAAGAGGAGGAATTCGACATTTTTTGAGAGATGGCATCAGCGGGGTTGAGAGATCAAGATCGATTGGAGGAAGCCTCTAGCTATGTGATCTGGAAGGATAGAATTTACTGCCTTCTAGATGAACATGATCTCAAGACTTATATCGATAGTGTGGTATCTGTATCTGTCGATGCAGATCCGCTTATGAAGTACATGAAGGAGAAGGAAAAAGCTAAGAGGTTCATTCTCGATGGGGTTCGAGATCACGTGGTATCTCACATCGCTGGCAAAGATACTACTCGACAAATGTGGGAGGCACTAGCTACGTTGTATGAAGGATCTTCTGAGCCACAAAAGATGTATTTTGAGGAGAAGTTGAGATGCACGAAGATGCAGAAAGGGGAGCGTATAGACCCATTCCTTACTAGGCTTCAGGATGTCCGGGACCAATTGTCTTCAGTAGGTTCAGCGCCCCAGCCTACAGAGTTGGTGCGATTAGCTCTGAATAGCATTTCCGAAGAATGGCAATTTTTCATCCAGAGTATCCTGGCCAGAGAAAAACTACCAGATTGGGATCATATGTTGGCTGATCTGCAGCAGGAGGAGATGAGGCGAGATCTGGTGAAGAGCACCATTAGTGTTGATTTGGGGAAGCATCGAATGTGCTCTAGCCATGAAAATTGGTGGAGAGGCTAAAGCACATGAGATCTCCAAGATTCAGAAATGGTTTGGGGAAATTCCACCCGGTTAGAGAGATATTAAAATAATTAATATTTTTAATGGGTTCTTAAGTCTAAACTTAGGAAAATAAAAATATTAATGGGTATTAATATAAAACTGGGTGAAAAGGTTCTAAATGACATGGATCAAGCCAAATCTAATCTTAGTCGTTGATTAGAGATTTAATCTCACTTATTGAAGACTCCACAGAAAAAGTATAAGAGGAGGCTTGAGGGTCAGTTGGAGATACACTAAGATTGATCAATCAATTCGATTTTCTGGAGTGGGCTTTGCTGAGAAAGTCGAACAAGTGATTTGTTGCAGCAAGGGGCAGTAAGTACATAGCAGAGAGGCAGAGATAGTGCCTTAGGGTCAACGCAGTGACCAAAAAGGATGACGCAAAGGCAACTAGAGCTACGCAGAGGCAGCTGGGGACTGCGCAGAGGATGAGGGGCCTGCATGGGTGATGCAGAAGGCCAGAGAGCTGATGCAGAGAGTCAGAAGGCTGACGTAGAGGGTTCAAGAGTGACGTTGAGGCTAGCAAGGCTAACGTAGAGCCTAGGAGAAGCGTCGAAAGGATTTTTGTGGGGCAAACAAGAACTCAGAGGCTAAATATCTTTCTCCAAGAAGAGGTATTACGGCCATGTAACAATCTCTGTTGGGTGAGCCAGTTTGGCACCCTAGTTGTACTCAAGAAAGTTGCTTAATAATAAAAACCTCAGAACTGCTGCATCAGTTTTCCAAAGTTGGGTTTTTCCGGGGACGATTGTCCAAAAATAACGGTGTCCCTTGTGTTTTTGTCTGTTATTTCAGTTGATGATCTGTAGATGGTTGAGACTGCATTTGTGTTTATTTTCAGTATTTAATGGTTAAATAACTTGTTAAGAAATAAACAAGTAGGTGAAATAAACCAGATAATGCAGGAAGAATTTATAACGTGTCAGACTTAGAAATTTCAACATGGTATCAGAGTGTTGCAGAGCACAGGAGAGCTAAAGGCACCAGCTGAAATCAGAAAATTTGCAGCAGAAACAGTTGTCCCAAGAGATAGAAGTTGTTCCTAAGAAGAAAGCAGCAGAGAAGGAGTGACGCAGAGGGCTTGCATCATTAGTTCGAGCCAGAGAGGGGGCCAGCGCAGAAGCAGTGAGAGGCAGAAGAGGCTCACGAAGAGCCACGTCATCCTGCTCAACAAGGTAGGAGTGATGCAGTTGGCCAAAGGAGCGATTTAGCCTTGCCGGGATTGCGCAGAGCTAAGTGGCTCAATGTATTCAGTTGTTGGGGCCTAGAGAGTTGTGGGAAAATTGTGGGTTGTGAAGCTGGTTGGGTGTTGTTGCTGTCGAAGCAGAACATTACCTAATGGGACAGAACCAAGGTAAAGGGAGTCACTACCTAGGTGGATTTCTAGCCAAGAAATCTAGATCAGTGTTGCAGGAGCAAAGGGTATTGGAGAGGAGTGATTCCACTATTGGCATAAGGATTTCCAGGAGGGAAATCGAGACTCAGAGGGAGTCTAGAAGATAACTTTCGGGAGGGAAGTAAGGACTCAAAGGGAGTCGAAGAGAAGAGCGGAGATGGCAATGAACAGACTAAGGGATCAGGACAGGTTGGATGGGGCATCCAACTTTGTCATCTGGAAGGCCAGGATCCTATCTGTTCTGGATAGACATCGCATCAAGGGCTTCGCCTTGAGAACCGTGGCTATCCCAGTTGACCCAGTTGATAATGAAAAGTATGAGGACGCGATGGCCAAGGCAAAATGCATAATCCTTGATGGGGTCAAGGATCATGTAGTTCATCATATTGTCGAGAAGAACACGGCAAAGGAGATGTGGGATACCTTGACGACATTGTATCAAAGCACTTCCGTGTAGAGGAAGATGCTACAAGAGAATCAGTTGCGGTCATCTCAGATGTAGAAGGGGGAGCAGATATATCACTACCTCAACAAGTTGCAAGAGATTCGGGAGCAACTAACTTCGGGGCCACGCCAGATCAGGAGTTCATCGTGAGGACCGCCCTGAATGTAGTCTTCGAGGAGTGGGAGACATTTGTCCAAAGCATTTTGGGCAGAGCGACTCTTCTAGGACGGGAAGAGATGTGGGTAGCTCTTTGCCAAGAAGAGATCAGACGGCTGACCAAGGTGGGAAGTAGCAGCAAAGGAGGTCGAATCAAGAAAGAGGAGGAGGAGTATGCAGCTCTGGCATCTGCAGCAAAGCAAGGGAAGAGAAAGAAGAAGGACATCTCCAAGATAAAGTGCTTCCATTGTGGGGAGTTGGGTCATTATGCAACCCAGTGTCCCAGGAAGAAGAATAAGGAAGAGGCTTCTGACTCCAAGGCAGCTCCGGCAAAGGTGGAGAAAGAAGTCAAAACAGATGACGATTGTGCCATGAGTGCTCATGCACCTCTAGAGAAGAGGTGGGGTGACATCGAGCTATAGTCAAGAGGACTACAGGAGATGTGGGTCAGGATCCTTGAGGTACCCAAACTCTTGGATCATATCTGGCTACGGAAGCCCCGAGTGACAGTAGCAGGATGACAGATGTCTGTAGAAGCAGATGTGGATGGAGCGGCAGAACAGTGCTAGAGTGCAGGGATCTGTAGCAGCGCAATAAAGGTTGCAACAACGTGATAGGCACAGAGGAGGTTGCAACAATGCAGAAAGGCACAAAGGTGTTTGCAGCAGTGCGAGGGGCACAAGGTTGTTGCAACAGCGCAGAGGTAGCAGAGGGAGCTTCAACATCACGAGGGCTTCTAGCCTGACAAGGATGTCAGTAATTCGTTAGATCAATTACTTACTTCTCAGTCACTGATTTGCAGTGCAGCAGTAGCAATGGTAGTGCTATAGGCAGCACGATGTAGCATGATGAGAGAGAACTGTAGTGCAGATGCAGTGTTGGGAGGAAGGACTAGCAATAGCACAGATGCAGAGGGAGCTGCAGTAAAGATGTAGCAGTGGCAGTGGCAAAGCCATGGGCAATAGTGCAGGAGGCATCAATGCAGAGGATGTTGGGAAACAGGCCTGTTGTCGCGCAGATTGACACGACAACACTCAGACCGGGGGCTGTCACTCTGATCCCCGATCCCTCCGTTTAAGCCTGTCTCCCGCGGCTAAGGGGGGTAGTCCCTGTGAGATGATGAGACCAACTGTCGACCAGTTGGTTGGGAGACACGAGACACGATATGATAAACACTAAAATGATTTAATGAGTTGAGCAAACCAGTGCCTTAAAAGATCTAAATGATTACTAGCTGGATGATATAAGAACATGAACTACAGACAACAATCATTTATAATCAGATAAAGAGAGCAATGCTTTAAATATCTAGTAAAACCACAAAGCTCTTCAAACAACGATATCCAGCAAACTAAGAGAAAGAAATTGCTTTAAATAATCAATGAAACCAAATATCTATTTTGTGTTCAGATCTCAGCGTGAAAGATATGCAGTGATAAGCAACTGAAGGTGGTAAAAGTAATTCTCCACAAAAAAAAAGAAAATATTTTATGCTTTTCAAATTTTTTTTTTTTAATAAAAATCTAAAAAAAAATCTAAAGGTTAATCTAAAACTAAATCTAAACTAAAATTTAAATCTAAAATGCTTAAACAAAATCTAAAACATAAAATCTAAAAAAAACTAAACTATATATAAAAAGTCAAACTAAACCAAAATTTAAATAAATCTTTTTTTTTTTTTTACTTTTGATTTTCTATTTCCCCTTTTTTTTATATTTTTTTATTTCTCATTTCTTTTTTTTTGTATTATAAAAATCCCAAAAGAGAAAATAAAAATCTAAAACTAAACTTTAAAAAAAAAAAAAATTAACTAATATCTAAAACATAAACTCTAACACTAAAACAATATGAACTATGAGAATTTAAAAAAAAAAGAAACTATATGAAAAATTCAAATAAAATAAAATCTAACAAATCTACAGCAAAACGTATTTTCCTTTTTTATTTTCATATGATAAGACTAAAGAAATAAATAAATAAATAAATAAACCCTAACTATATGATATCTCAACAACGCATAGCAAACAATAATTATAAAACAAAAACGACTGCCGTAAGGACTCGGACTCAAGAAAAAACGCAAACGACTTCCGTGACAGGATTCAGATGGCGAAACGAGGGCTTTTGGGCTGAAAAAAAAAATACGCTGATACGTTCCCAGGAAAATGTGACAGCAGAGAAGAATTGAGAGTCGAAATGCTGAATGCGTGCCCCCTTTTTTTATGTGTGAGTTCAAATAAAATCGTGACTGTAGGTATGACTGGACTGTGATGCCGTATGCGTCCTCAGGAAAATGTGAATGCGGAAAAAATGAGCAGCTGATGCCGGCAGAAACCAGGGAGAGAAAAACGATTTAGAGACCACCTGAAGGGAAATCGACGCAGTGATTTAAGGGAAGCTTGAATCGATTCTGCCTGAGCTTACGCCAAGTCTTATGAATGCACCCAAAAAATATTACAGTGATCTCCGTGGCGGAAATGGTTCACAGGTGATGGCGGCGTTGAATGCTACAGACGGGTCTGGACGGCGGTTTTAGAAGAAATCGACTTGAGTTCACAATCATATGCAAAGACAGCGGCCAGAGAAAAAAAAAGACTAGACAAACTGCGATGATATTCAGATAACAACCCGAAAATAAAAAGGAAAAACCACTGAGTCGTAACCCTGAAAAATCCGAAAGTCTGAATATGCATAAGATCTCAATGCGTGAACGAAAATCGTTTGAAGCTCATCTGAGCTTGGCTTGCCTGGCTTGATGAAATTGTTCAATGCGTTTCACCAGAAATCAAAATGGAAATTACTCAAATCAAAACCCTAAGTTGCATATACATTCACGCTTCCACTACGCTTCAAAAAAAATTTTCTCTGTCGTTTTTTTTTAGTGATGTGCTTGCAGGTTAATGAAGACAGCAGGGTTTTGGAAATACCTGGGATGATCTGAAACACGCAGGACGCACCTTTATTCACGCTTGGCTCTCACGTTGGCACAAAATGCTTCAGCAGCATTTGGAAGCAAATTTACGCCGCCACTCGGTCTTGTTAAATCAATGTATGCAGTGGAAAATTACACACTCCACCCACACGTAGTGCTTAATCCTTGACCTGGTCACTAAAGGTTGAACTGCAACATCACCTGACGACAGATATCATGCAAAAGGGAAATTTGGCAGATACACAGAATTTTGCAATAAACCCTTTAAAATTTATCCAAAGTCACAAAAATTTATAGCTCTGGTACAGCCAGATTTGACAATAATTGCAGTAACATTTTCAATATATCAGAAATTTGAACTTTACTGTGAAAATAAAGAAAGTCTCTCATGTAAAACAGGAAATAAACTCTTAATGATTAACCCAGGGCCAAAATCAGCTAGGCTCTGCAAAGAAAAGCCTGTGGGAGTCGGCTGGTTCAGCCCAGAACTTCCCCAAACGCCCACAAATACCCTGCACCTAAAGATTTCCTGCACACCTCAAGCAAACATCAGTAAGGAGGGCAAGAAATGCTGCTAGATTTCAAGAAATAATGAAGATACCTGCCATTATTCCAGAAACCCTACAACATTCGAACCCTAGCACGTGAGCAAGATACCTGTACTCACAATACTCTGAAAACCAGCTATTATGAACTGCTGAAAACTGAAATATGCAGAAAAACAAACATCTCACAGCAATTCCAGAGAGTAACACCAGCCAGTTTTGAACCCCAAAGTCTTTTTATTAACCAGAAAATCAGATTACAAGAGAGCTTTTTCAGTCCAGACTCACAGATCAGATCCCCCTAAATGACTCCTAGCACCCTATATAAAGGAAATGATCCCAACGGCTAGTTCGAGTGATCCATGTAGAAATGATCTCGACCGTTGATGAGGATCAAGACATCTCTTGATCTCATCCGTCGATTTATTCACTTAAAATATTATTATTTTATTAGTTAGGGTTTTTTGCTTTATTTTTTAATTTTTATTATTTATTTTATTTTTTAATTTTTATTTATTTTATTATTTTTATTGATTTTTTTTTTATTTTTTAATTCATTTTAAAATGGATCATCGAACTAAGCCTTTGGAAACATCACCTAGGACCTAGGACTTAGGACTCAGGAGGGGATTTAAAACATTTTCAACCCTCAAGACACATTACATCATGACTTTTATAATTTACATCTCAAGGGGACAAGCCCACTTAATACAGACCCTCATAAATCACCCAGCTCTGCGACACAACGATAATCTAGCAGATCAACACACTAGGATTCTCCTAAAGTTCTAATGACAAAATCAATCCCGGCTTTGGGGTCAGGTTTGAAGGAAAACTCTGCCGATCCGTGGATCGGTGAGACGAAAAACCTTCCAAGACGTAGATTATCATCAGAAAGTTAGGTCCACCTAGGCAAATTACATACATGACTCATGTCTGCTAAGATTATTTACAATTAATACATGCAGACTGGGTTTACAATAAAAAAGATCAAGCTGCTGATGATGGCAGGATGGCACGGACATGCTGATCAGGTGCTGCTTCTTTCTGTCAAGAAAAACGGGGTGCACTGCATGGGTAGTTGACCAGTAGAGGTCAACATCTGGCTCTACTTGGGGACACGTTGCTGCTTGCAGAAATGTGAGAATCCAGAATCTGCATCCATACAACACAAAAAATAAGTAGCGTCCATCCAAAGATCAGCATATACGTTAAGCACAATAAAGATAAAAGCTCTTCATTTATTAACTATCTAAAGCAGAAACGAAAATGCGGAAAAAACAAGGAGTAGAGTTAGAAATACGATACAAAGGATGCCCTACGGCATCAGATGTGTTCAATATAGTGCATACTGAGCATTTGCCTGCTTTCAGGCAAATCTGTCGGCTGCTTGTCGGATGTGCCATGTCCAATTTTGCATATGGTAGGACTCTTTCCTATCCGAAAATCAAGCTGCTCACGGCCGTCTGATGCGTCAAATCTTCTTCTCATTTTCTTCCTCTTGCGCTTTTTCTTTCTGGCAGGATGAATTACTGATGAGGTGGAACTTTCTGTCTCGAAACTATCAGATGAAGTATGCGTGATATGTCTCTCTTTTGACCGCATCTGATTTTTATCATTCTTAAGTCCATCTTCAATCAACCATCTTTCAACTGAACTAATAACCTCCTCATAATAAGATGGAGCTTGTTGCAACAAATGAGAAGGCTCCTGATCTATTGATGTTATCTGGTTTCTTTCATTTTCCAATTGCTGAAACTTTTGAACCTGCATTCTAATGGCATCCATCTGTCTAGAGTGTTCAACCTTTATAGCACTAATTTGTCTGGCATGATGTTCTTCCATGTCTTTTATTACTTTAACATTTTCTTCCTTTATGTTCATCAAGCAATGCTGCATGGAATTTATTTCTTCTTCATGATTCGCTTGCATGTTTCCAATTTCTGTTTCATGTTTAGTTTTCGTGGCTTCAATTTCCTTAGCATGCTGATTTTGCGTGTCCTCAATCTCCTTATTACGTTTCTCCAGATGGGTGCGTAAAGTTTTAACATCATTGATAAGATTAGTTTGGTTGCTTTCCATATTTTTCACCAGCATCATTAAATCTCGTATTATTTGCTTTTGCTCTTCCTTTTCATTGTCATTTATCCCTGATTTTTCAGTATCATGAACTTGATCTGCAATAGTTCCGGTTGATGACACATTCTGATCTTGAACTCTTTCTTTCTGTTGCACAATTTTAGGGGCAGAAGGCAAGCTGTTTGGACTATCATATCTATCTTTAAAAGCATTGAGAATGTCTTGTAAAGAAGTGAAAAAATCATTAGGAAAATTATTAAACCAATTCAAGGCATCACCCTCTAAAGAATGGACAAATAGACGCATCTTGAAATCTTCATGATTATATTGAGGAAGTCTACAATATATGGTCATTACACAAGTAAACATGTTTAAATGATGTCTAACAGCGACTGGATCATCACCCGAGAACTTAAATAATTTAGAAATGGCCTCTTTCGGAAGATCATGGAGATTATTAGTAAAATGACATGGTTTACATGAATAATCCATGATGAACAACAAGGGATCAAATGGATGATAGAAAGAGATGTCTGCTCAAGAGAATTAAGAGATGAGAGAAGTGGAGTCGCCACTTGAACAATGAAACTGATTCTAAGATCCAAAAAGTAACCACAAGCAGATATGAGGAGAGCTTCTTGTCTGGGAAAAATGAGAAAGTGGAGTCGCCACCCAAACAGGAAACAAACCCAAGAGGCGGTGCTGATATGTGATGAAAAGGTGCCAAAATATTGAATCTGCCAGCTCAACTGAGAGAAGATGAATGATTGTCGTTTGAAACACCGAGAACAAAGTGTCCCCGGCAACGGCGCCAAAAAATGTTGTCGCGCAGATTGACACGACAACGCTCAGACCGGGGGCTGTCACTCTGATCCCCGATCCCTCCGTTTAAGCCTGTCTCCCGCGGCTAAGGGGGGTAGTCCCTGTGAGATGATGAGACCAACTGTCGACCAGTTGGTTGGGAGACACGAGACACGATATGATAAGCACTAAAATGATTTAATGAGTTGAGCAGACCAGTGCCTTAAAAGATCTAAATGATTACTAGCTGGATGATATAAGAACATGAACTACAGACAGCAATCATTTATCATCAGATAAAGAGAGCAATGCTTTAAATATCTAGTAAAACCACAAAGCTCTTCAAACAACGATATCCAGCAAACTAAGAGAAATAAATTGCTTTAAATAACAATGAAACCAGATATCTATTTTGTGTTCAGATCTCAGCGTGAAAGATATGCAGTGATAAGCAACTGAAGGTGGTAAAAGTAATTCTCCACAAAAAAAAAGAAAATTTTTTATGCTTTTCAAATTTTTTTTTTTTTTTTTTTTTTTAATAAAAATCTAAAAGTTAATCTAAAACTAAATCTAAACTAAAATTTAAATCTAAAATGCTTAAACAAAATCTAAAACATAAAATCTAAAAAAAACTAAACTATATATAAAAAGTCAAACTAAACCAAAATTTAAATAAATCTTTTTTTTTTTTTTACTTTTGATTTTCTATTTCCCCTTTTTTTTTATATTTTTTTATTTCTCATTTCTTTTTTTTTGTATTATAAAAATCCCAAAAGAGAAAATAAAAATCTAAAACTAAACTTAAAAAAAAAATAAAAAATAACTAATATCTAAAACATAAACTCTAACACTACAACAATATGAACTATGAGAATTTAAAAAAAAAAAGAAACTATATGAAAAATTCAAATAAAATAAAATCTAACAAATCTACAGCAAAACGTATTTTCCTTTTTTATTTTCATATGATAAGACTAAAGAAAAAAATAAATAAATAAATAAACCCTAACTATATGATATCTCAACAACGCATAGCAAACAATAATTATAAAACAAAAACGACTGCCGTAAGGACTCAGACTCAAGAAAAAACGCAAACGACTTCCGTGACAGGCTTCAGATGGCGAAACGAGGGCTTTCGGGCTGAAAAAAAAAAAAATACGCTGATACGTTCCCAGGAAAATGTGACAGCAGAGAAGAACTGAGAGTCGAAATGCTGAATGCGTGCCCCCTTTTTTTATGTGTGAGTTCAAATAAAATCGTGACTGCAGGTATGACTGGACTGTGATGCCATATGCGTCCTCAGGAAAATGTGAATGCGGAAAAAATGAGCAGCTGATGCCGGCAGAAACCAGGGAGAGAAAAACGATTTAGAGACCACCTGAAGGGAAATCGACGTAGTGATTTAAGGGAAGCTTGAATCGATTCTGCCTGAGCTTACGCCAAGTCTTATGAATGCACCCAAAAAATATTACAGTGATCTCCGTGGCGGAAATGGTTCACAGGTGATGGCGGCGTTGAATGCTACAGACGGGTCTGGACGGCGGTTTTAGAAGAAATCGACTTGAGTTCACAATCATATGCAAAGACAGCGGCCAGAGAAAAAAAAAGACTAGACAAACTGCGATGATATTCAGATAACAACCCGAAAATAAAAAGGAAAAACCACTGAGTCGTAACCCTGAAAAATCCGAAAGTCTGAATATGCATAAGATCTCAATGCGTGAACGAAAATCGTTTGAAGCTCATCTGAGCTTGGCTTGCCTGGCTTGATGAAATTGTTCAATGCGTTTCACCAGAAATCAAAATGGAAATTACTCAAATCAAAACCCTAAGTTGCATATACATTCACGCTTCCACTACGCTTCAAAAAAAATTTTCTCTGTCGTTTTTTTTAGTGATGTGCTTGCAGGTTAATGAAGACAGCAGGGTTTTGGAAATACCTGGGATGATCTGAAACACGCAGGACGCACCTTTATTCACGCTTGGCTCTCACGTTGGCACAAAATGCTTCAGCAGCATTTGGAAGCAAATTTACGCCGCCACTCGGTCTTGTTAAATCAATCTATGCAGTGGAAAATTACACACTCCACCCACACGTAGTGCTTAATCCTTGACCTGGTCACTAAAGGTTGAACTGCAACATCACCTGACGACAGATATCATGCAAAAGGGAAATTTGGCAGATACACAGAATTTTGCAATAAACCCTTTAAAATTTATCCAAAGTCACAAAAATTTATAGCTCTGGTACAGCCAGATTTGACAATAATTGCAGTAACATTTTCAATATATCAGAAATTTGAACTTTACTGTGAAAATAAAGAAAGTCTCTCATGTAAAACAGGAAATAAACTCTTAATGATTAACCCAGGGCCAAAATCAGCTAGGCTCTGCAAAGAAAAGCCTGTGGGAGTCGGCTGGTTCAGCCCAGAACTTCCCCAAACGCCCACAAATACCCTTCACCTAAAGATTTCCTGCACACCTCAAGCAAACATCAGTAAGGAGGGCAAGAAATGCTGCTAGATTTCAAGAAATAATGAAGATACCTGCCATTATTCCAGAAACCCTACAACATTCGAACCCTAGCACGTGAACAAGATACCTGTACTCACAATACTCTGAAAACCAGCTATTATGAACTGCTGAAAACTGAAATATGCAGAAAAACAAACATCTCACAGCAATTCCAGAGAGTAACACTAGCCAGTTTTGAACCCCAAAGTCTTTTTATTAACCAGAAAATCAGATTACAAGAGAGCTTTTTCAGTCCAGACTCACATATCAGATCCCCCTAAATGACTCCTAGCACCCTATATAAAGGAAATGATCCCAACGGCTAGTTCGAGTGATCCATGTAGAAATGATCTCAACCGTTGATGAGGATCAAGACATCTCTTGATCTCATCCGTCGATTTATTCACTTAAAATATTATTATTTTATTAGTTAGGGTTTTTTGCTTTATTTTTTAATTTTTATTATTTATTTTATTTTTTAATTTTTATTTATTTTATTATTTTATTATTTTTATTGATTTTTTTTTTATTTTTTAATTCATTTTAAAATGGATCATCGAACTAAGCCTTCGGAAACATCACCTAGGACCTAGGACTTAGGACTCAGGAAGGGATTTAAAACATTTTCAACCCTCAAGACACATTACATCATGACTTTTATAATTTACATCTCAAGGGGACAAGCCCACTTAATACAGACCCTCATAAATCACCCAGCTCTGCGACACAACGATAATCTAGCAGATCAACACACTAGGATTCTCCTAAAGTTCTAATGACAAAATCAATCCCGGCTTTGGGGTCAGGTTTGAAGGAAAACTCTGCCGATCCGTGGATCGGTGAGACGAAAAACCTTCCGGGACGTAGATTATCATCAGAAAGTTAGGTCCACCTAGGCAAATTACATACATGACTCATGTCTGCTAAGATTATTTACAATTAATACATGCAGACTGGGTTTACAATCAAAAAGATCAAGCTGCTGATGATGGCAGGATGGCACGGACATGCTGATCAGGTGCTGCTTCTTTCTGTCAAGAAAAACGGGGTGCACTGCATGGGTAGTTGACCAGTAGAGGTCAACAAGGCCAAGCATCAGCACAGGTACCGGTGCCGGATGATCAGGGTGATGTTCAGTAGTGGAGCATTACTAGAGCACATTCCTCGCTAAGAGGGAGTGTTGATTTGGGGTAGCATCGGATGTGCTCTAGCCATGAAAATCGGTGGAGAGGCTAAAGCGCATGAGATCTCTAAGACCCAAAAATGGTTTCAGGAAATTCCACGCAGTTAGAGCGATATTAAGATAATTAATATTTTTAATGGGTTTTGAAGTCTAAACTTAGGAAAATAAAAATATTAATGGGTATTAATATAAAATTGGGTGAGAAGGTTCTAAATCACATGGATCAAGCCAAATCTAATCTAATCTTAGCTATTGATTAGAGATTTAATCTCGGTCGTTGAAGACTCAACAGAAAAAGCATAAGAGGAGGCTTGAGGGTCAGTTGGAGATACACCAAGATTGATTAGTCAGTTCAATTTTCTGGAGCGGGGTTTGCTGAGAAAGTCGAACAAATGATCTGCTGTAGCAAGGGGCAGTGAGTACATAACAGAGAGGCAAAGATAGTGCCTGAGGGTCAGCGCAGTGACCAAAAAGGCTAACGCAGAGGCAGCTGGGCACTGCGCAGAGGTTGAGGGGCCTGCGTGGGTAACACACAAGGCCAAAGAGCTGGCGCAGAAGGCTAGAGAGCTGACGCAGAGAGTAAGGAAGGCTAAAGAAGAGGGTTCAGGAGTGACGTTGAGGCTAGCAAGGTTAATGCAGAGCTTAGGAGAACTGGAAAGATTTTCATGGGGCAGAGTAGAGCTGAGAGGCTGAAAATCTGTCTCCGAGAAGAGGTATTACTGCCGTGTAACAATCTCCATTGGGTGAGCCAGTGTGGCTCCTGAGTTGTACTCAAGAAATCTGCTTAATAATAAAACCCTCAGAACTGTTGCACTGGTTTTCCCAAGTTGGGTTTTTCCGGGGACGATTGTCCAAAAATAACGGTGTCCCTTGTGTGTTTGTCGGTTATTTTAGTTGATGATCTATAGATGGTTGATACTGCATTTGTGCTTATTTTCAGTAATTATATGGTTAAATAACTTGTTAAGAAATAAACAAGTAGGTGAAATAAACCAGATAATGCAGGAAGAATTTCTAACGTGTCAGACTTAGAAATCTCAACAATTAGTGGTAGCAGTAGCAGCAATGGGACCGAACAAGTAAAGGAAGAGGAAAATGCAGCCCTCGCATCACAACAGTAGTAGGAGCAACGCGGGAAGAAGAAAGACATTTCCAAGATCAAGTGCTTTACATGTGGTGAGCTTGGCCACTACAACTCTCAATGTCCTCTCAGAAAGAAGGACGAGGAGGGGAAGTAGGATCAGCAGGCTGCATCCGCTAAGATAGATAAGTTGTCCTCCAGATTGGAGGAAGAGTTTGCCATGATCACCAAGTTGCCTCCAGGGGTGAGGTAGGGTGATTTGGTTTTGTAGCCCCAGAGAGCAACAGAATGGGCAGGATTCTTGAGAAGGTCCACCTCATGAATCAATACCTTGCTACAGAAGCCCAAAACATGCAGTAGCAGGATGGATTAGTGGCAATTGGTGCAACCAGGTGCCAGAGTGACAGATGCAGTAGCTAGTAGCAGGTCAGATGTTGGGTAGTGCAATGCAGAGTTGGCAGCAATGCAGTTGGCACAGAGCAGAGTCAGCATCAGCATAGAGGCTTCATTGACAGTGCAAAGTCTAGTAGTAGTCAAGACTTGGATGACAGATGCATCATACTAGCCACAGTTGGTTCAGTATTTTGGATGCTTTTCCATTGCAGTAGTTGTCATTGCAGCAACAACAGTTGGAGAAGGTTGTAGTGCAGATGCAGTGTTGGCAACAGTTCAGCAGCAGCAAAGATGCAGAAATCAGGGTTGAGCAGTAGTTGGTTGGCAGTAGAGCCAAACATCAGCAATGTAACAGGAGGTGTTACAGAGACAGGGTGTTGCTTCAGTGGGTTACAGCGCTAGAACACACTCCTCGCTATGACGGAGTGTTGATTTTTGTAGCATTGGATGTGTTCTAGCAACGAAGCTTTGAGGATAGGCTAGAATACATGTATTCTCCAAAACCCAGAAATCGTTTGGGAAAATTCCACCTAGAGATGGTTTAATTAAAATAATTAATCATTTTTAATGTATTCCTAAGTCTAAAACTTAGGAAATGTGATTAATTAAAGGGAATTAATTAAATCTGGTGTGAATCTTCTCGATAAAGACGAGGAGGTTAATCTTAGCCTTTGATTATGTTTTAATCTTGGTCGTTGGTGCTCCAACGAGAGATTATAAGAAGGAGCTTGATGGGCACTTGGAGAACATACCGAGATATTGAGATCTAGAGATCGAATTCTTAAGAGTAGTAGTGTTGAGTTGTCGGAGAGAGATCGAGTGATCTTCTTGCAGTGAGGGGCAAGGATAGTAGACCAGAGGGGATTTTTCCAGTCCCGATGAGTGCAAACCAGATAAGGCATCGAGAGGTCTAGAGAGGCAGAACAGTGCCACGCAGAGGCAGCGCAGTGCTTCAGAGGGAGTTTGCAATTTTGCGGAGGAGCAATCGAGATCCAGTGCTAGAAGTCGGGGTGTGAGTCCAGAGGGCTAGAGGGTCGAGTTTCCAGTCGGAAGAAGGTCAGAAGGAGGAGATGATGCAGTCCCTTGAGCTGTGACACAGTGACTACATGAGCCCACATAGAGACTGCGCAGAGATAGTGTAGGGAAGCTCATCTAGAGCCCGGATCAGTGTCGGATCTCTAGTGACAGTGTGAGACGTTTTCTCACTACCTCTTTGCCAATTTATTGTCTATATCGAATAGCCAGTTTGGGCATCCAATGATTTGTACTCCAAAGACTACTGCTTAATAATAAAACCCTCAGCTCTTGTACTAGTTTTCCCAAGTTGGGTTTTTCCGGGGACATTGGTCCAAAAATAACAATGTTTATTGTGTGTGTGCATCTATTCTTCCAGTGTTTTTTATTTCTTCCGCAGTATTGTATTTGTGAAGGCTGCAGTGTATATGTTTCGATATTTTCCATAGGAAACTGCAAGAAATTTGTTTGATTAATTTAACAAATAGAAGAAACATTATCAGTTGTTGTAGTAGGATTCAGTGTGCCATGTATCGTGGGGAGTTTATTCACCTCAAGAAGGGACACAAAACTAGAGTTGGGACATCGTATAGAGGAGGACAGTTGAACATGAGGTGCAGAAGTTGGCAAGGAAGGTCACACTTCCATAATTTGATGGGTCAACCAAGAGCTTAGCTAGAATGTGGGTCTAGAAGTTGGACACTTATCTCCTTCTAAACCCCATGCGAGAGACTAATGCTATTCGATTTACGGCCTTGCATTTGGAGGGAGATGCACATGAGTGATGGTACCATGGTTTGATCACTCATGGACACATACACATGAGGGAGATGCACAAGAGTGGTGGTACCATGGCTTGATCACTCTTGAACACATACACATTAATTCCTATATTTATTTTACCAGGAGGTTGGTTGAGAGGTTTGATAGGAAGGACCCAAAGTTGCACTTCAGGGAGTTGGAACATTTGAGACAGACTGGTAGTCCTGAGATGTATATAGCGGAGTTTTAGCGATTGGTTGTGATGGTTACAGATATTTCGTAGAATCCACTGATCATGATGTTCATTAAGGGGCTAGTTGATCCCTTACGTGGTTGGGTGAGAGCTTATAGGCCTATGACACTGCAGGATGCCATTTCGAGGGCTAGAGAGATGATTGATGCCTTTCCCCTATACCTTCCAAGCACATTGCACCCCAAGGGGAATGAGACACTAGACAGGTGCATAGAGATGTTGGGCGAGGGAAGCTAGATGATGAGACTAGGAGGGACCTCCGGAGGAGGAATTCATGTTTTACATATTAGGAGCCATTAGCACCAAGGCACAAGTGTGCCAAGGGCAAGGCACATTACATTGAGGTATATTCAGATAGTGAGCCCAATGATGAGATGGAGCAGGAGATTGACCCAGGAGATAGAGGACCCCAGTCCATGGGAGGTGGACCACCACCACCACCACCGCAGGGAAGAGGACCACTTTTGCCTACTAGACGAGTTATTTCTTCGCTTCGAGGAATCCCAAAGCATTTGACCCTACAGATCAGGGGCACAGTGTAGGGGCAATGTGCTTCGATGCTAGTGGACAGTAGGGCTACCCACAATTTTATTGATGCTCAGATGGTGGAGTGAAGAGGCATATGCATGAAGACTTTAGAGGGATTTTCGGTGCTTCTACCAAGGGATCGAACCATGAGGTGCACTAGATATGTTCCCAGCTTGAACCTGACCATGGGAAATTACTCTATGACAAATCATTTCTCTGCGGTTGATCTATCAGACACCAATGTAGTGTTGGGCGTTTAGTGGCTATATTCTCTGGGATGTGTCACCACTGATTGAAAGAAGTTAAAGATGGAGTTCGTGGAACCAGATGGGAGGCAAGTATTATTGAGGGGCATGCACTCATATCCACCACAGGCAATATCACCACACAGGATGGAGGCCAACTTGAGATGTGGGGACATAGCATGGGCAATAGAGTTGTGCATTTCTAAGACAGGGAAGCAGCAACAACCACATTTGGACATTTTGACACTACTAGAGAAGCATCAGGTAATGTTCGGAGATATTCCCCCAAGATGTCCACAAGATAGAGGGTTTTAGTATACTATAAAGCTGGAGGAGGGTGTGCACGCAATCATCACTACACCCTACATACATCCCAATGCCTATCGGGATGAGATAGACCCATACAGGAGTTGTTGGGTTTGGGACACATCAAACCCAATTCTAGTCCCTTTGCTTCTTCAATTGTGCTGGTGAAGAAGGATGGGATGCTTTGCACGTACATTGATTATAGGGCCCTGAATAAAACGACTCCAAAGAACTAATACCCGGTTCTACGCATTGATGAGTTGATGGATGAGCTTAGAGGAGCTAAATACTTCTCTAAGATAGATTTGTGCCCGGGATATCATCAGATTCAAGTGAGGGAGCAAGACATCCCGAAGATTGCATTCTGATGTCATTATGGGAATTTTGAGTTCTTGGTGATGCCCTTTGGGCTAACTAACACACCGACTACTTTTTAGTCTTGTATGAACCATGTGTTTCCCAAGCAGTTGCGTAGATTTGTGTTGGTATTTTTTGATGATATTTTGATTGTGCAGTTTCGTAGAGTTGTGCAGGACATGGGAGGAGCATTTCTAGCACTTGGAGAAGGTCTTGCACATCTTGGAGGAACAACAGTTTTATGCCATGATGTCCAAGTGTGAGTTTGGTTTGATAGAGATGTTACATCTGGGACATGTGATGGAGATGATGGAGTCAGGTTCCATCAGGAGAAGATCAGAGCTATTTTGGATTGGCCTACGCCCAGGAATGTGATGGAGTTGTGGGGTTTCCTGGGCATATGCACTTACTATAGGCGGTTTGTGAAGGGATTTTCACAGATGGTAGCACCCCTCGTAGACTTGACAAAGAAATGAGCGTTTGAGTGATGAGCAGTTGTCTAGTTTTGGCTTTACCATATTTTTCACGACCCTTTGTATTGAAGTGTGATGCATCTGGAGAGGGTGTTGGAACAGTGCTGACATAAGGAGGCCACTCAATTGCATTTGAGAGTCAGAAGCTACATAAACATGAGATCGTATCCTATCTATGATAAGGAGATGTTGGCCATTATGCATGTGTTGCCCAAGTTCCAACAATGTGTGGTAGGCAATAGGTTCAAGGTGAAGACTAATCACAACAATCTTCGATTCTTTTTGGAGCAGAAGGAGCTTCATGAGAGGCAAAAAAGGTGGGTGAGTAAGATACAGGCCTTTGATTTTGAGATTGAGTACATCAAGAGCAAGAATAATGTGGTAGCAAATGCACTATCTAGGAGGCCCGCAACACTCTCACTTATGGACATCACCCAGGAGTGGAGGGCGCATTTCCTGGTAAAGTACTCCAAGGATCAAAAGACATGTGAGATATTGGATGGCACTTTTGGGGATGACACGTATCAGGTGATGGATGAGGTCATATATTATAAGGATAGGATATATTTGGTTCCAGACTCACAGCTGAGGGAGACGATTTTTCATGTGGCACACGAATCACCTATAACAGGCCATCATGGGTTTTTCAAAACCTACCAGACCATCAGGGAGCGTTTTACTTGGAGAGGCCTCAAGGAGGATGTTCTAAGGCATGTATAGGAGTGTGATGTGTGCGAGAGGAATAAGGGGAAGCAGACATATCCATCTGGTTTACTTCAGCCACTGTCAATTTCGAAGAGGAAGTGGAGAGTGTATCCATGGATTTTATCACTGGATTTCCAGTTGTATAGCGGCGTGATTGCATATATGTGGTTGTGCACACACTGACCAAGTTTACTAACTTCTTCGCCATTCCTTCCAGATCCTTAGCATCGAATATAGCTAAACTCTTTTTCAGAGAGGTGTTCAGGTTTCATTGTCTTCCCAAGACCATCCTCAGTGATTGAGACAGCAGATTTATGCGAGCGTTTTGGTAGGATTTATTCAGACTGGTGGGCACTAAGCTCACTCCTAGTACTAGCTACCACCACCAGACAGATGGGCAGAGAGAGATTGTGAACAAATGGTTGGAGGGATATTTGAAGAATTATGTGACGGGGAAGCAACGCGCATGGGTGAAGTGGCTTCACATAGGAGCGTATTGCTACAACACCACTCACCACATGTCCATCGGTATGTCACCTTTCCATGCCCTTTATGGTTATGATGCATTATCATTCGCTGACATGATTTTTGGAGACAGTTGAGCCCCTAGGGAAAAGGATTGGATACAGGAGAATTAGGAGATCTTAAGGGTTCTCAAAGACAACCTACAGATAGTGCAAAACCAGTACAAGATGTATGCAGACAAGCATCGAGTAGAGAGGAATTTTGAGGTTGGAGACTTAGTTTTCTTGCGTCTCCAACCATATAGACAGTTTGTTGGCAACCTATAATTTTGCGCCAAATCATGAGCTTATTTACATTTTTCGTAGCACTTGTGGATTTAATGATTTCATAGCACCGTGCAGTTACTTGTCAATGACAGTTTAATCAATGACATAAATAAGAAAATGATAGGGACTCCTCGTTTCTTTTGCATTGTTGGGGCAATGCCTACATCATCATTTCTGGAATTAGTTATGTTTGCAAGAATGTTTGTTGATTCCCAGGATGCAAAACATTATGAAGAGCATCATGATAATGGAACATGTTGCTTGAGCCTTTCTCAAATTTGGAGGGTTAACACTGTTACTATAGGGTTCTGGAGGTGTTTGTGAATATGTGGGCATATCATAGTGCAAGAAGAATGATTAATGTGAACCCACAAACAGGTGTCATGCAAGAGCAACACATGTTGGAGCATCAGAGAGGTCATATGTAGGGAAAATGGTTTGATTTCAGTCTTTCCACCATTCCACGTTGATTATATTTTAAAACTCTCACTTCATAATGTCTTCATAATCTGTCACATTATGAATCTTTCCTCCCCGTTTCATTTAAACTCCACTTAATTCCATGAATCACAAGAAACTAAGTTGGATTCCCCAATGTATATGGCACTCATGTATCAAACCACAACGATGGTGAAAGACTCGAGGAGCTGTGTCTTCTCAACGCAATAAGGAAAGTATTGTCTGCACAAAAAGATTTGAGGATTAAGTTATTTAAATACACAGAAAACCGGATAATGTTGATTTGTGGTAGCATCGGATGTGCACTGAGATTGTCATTGTGTCTTGTATCCCTTGTATGGGAGCCCTAGACTATTGTATTACTCAGCTGGTTTAATATAACGAAGATTGGGTTGATGTACACATTTATACAATATTTTGTAAAAAGTTTTCTATACTTGTGCATGTGGGATTTACTGCTTTATATTGTTTCATTGTGCAAAGTAGTTATGTTAAGATTCTTAGTTTGGTAGTATTAGAGATTCTAAGATTCTATCCTAGACCCAAGATCGTGGAAGGTCAACATAAGCCTCCTGCTTCTTCTTCTTCTCCTGAATTAGTTTCCAATCCCTCCATGATCCCTTCTCGGCACCTGTAGAAGCACCCTTGCTCCCCACTAACCACGCGCTCTTCTTGGGTTGCACAGTCTCCCTTTGACCCTAAAAACTCCCTCTAGAACTCAACTCCCTCTGAGCCTCTCGAACCTAGAACTATTTCTTTGGAACATGTACTTGCTCCTATGAAACTTGCATGTGCTTCTCCAGAACTTGTACTCCGTTTTTCTTCTTCTTCCCATGATTTATAGGCTTGCCCGTCAGTCTATATAGACCATGCTCTCTATCTCCAATCAAAACACCTGCAAAGCTAAGACCTCTGGGCCTGAGTCTCGCCTTCCCATCCTAGAAAAAGACCTCAAACCCCTTTTGCTCGATCGCTGAGACAGACATCATGCTCTATTTGAGTCCTAGTACAAATAGTAAATCCTGAACTCGCATCACCTGACCTAACTCCATCATGGATCGCACAACACTCGATCCTCTGATGTCCTTCTAACTCTTGTCGCCCAACACCATATGCAACTTTGAGTCCCACTCAACTAAAGTCTCGAACACATTTGTGACCATGTCATATGCTTCGACTCTCCACTGTCCACGTACCATGTAGCCTTATCGATGATACCATGCAAGAAATGAGAGATCAAAGTAAAGTCCTCCTTCTCCAACCTCTTGGAGAGATCATCTATCTCGGCAGAAGTGGAAACACTTGAGACCTACTTCCCTTTCTTCTTCTTCTCATCTCCCTTCTTCCTCATCAGACACCTCATCAAAAAATGACTCAAGTCCTTCTGCTTGCCCTTCATTCTCGCTGCAAGTGCCATGTCATCATTTGAATCCTTCTTGTTCGGATGAAGAATTTCGTCTTGCAACTCTTCCCGAATTAAGTCATCCCACAACCTATTCCAGTCTGGAAACTTGTCCCAGGCAACAATCCCCTTGTTTAATGGCTTCCACTCTGGAGTGAAGCCCTTCAAGGCAATCCTCGCCATCTCAAAATCTGCAATACTCACACTGAAGGCAGCAATCTCATCTCGGATTTGCGACAACCTCGTTAGATACAAAGTCACCCCTTCACCCTGTATCATCTTGGCGGTCTTCAATTTATCCTCCAATACTAGCACCCGGTTCTCGTTCTTATTCTGGAACAAATTTTGAAGAGCCTCCCACATCTCATGGGCAGTGTTCTTCCCAGAAAAAATGAGGTATTAAAGAATCCTTGACCCCATCTAAGATGATCAATTTTTCCTTCGTATCCAACTCCTAATAGACTTCCAGCTCCTTAGGGTTTGTTGGCTTCTTGGTTGCTTTCTCTGTGAATTCCCAAATCCTATGGACCATCAAAACCAACTTGATCCTTTCCTTCCATGGACTATAGTTGGACATGCCTTCCAACTTGTCCTCATACCGGAGACCAACCTACAACTTCAACATTGTGTGGAGCCTTCAACAACAATGTGACCAACTCCCTCTTAAGTTGTATTTCACTGTGCACACTCTGATTCACTAGCTCTTCAAAGTAGCTCTGATACCATGTTGTTTTTCCATGATACTAGAGTCTAGGAAAGAATCTTAAATCACTAACACTACTAATCCAAGTATCACAACAAGACTACTGTGCACAACGGAATAATATATAGTAGTAAATCTACTAGTGCACAAAATATATACAACCTTTTACAAATTTATACAACAACCCAACTTCGTTATAATAATCAAACTGATAATACTACAATCTAGGGCTCCCGTACCAGGGACAATGGCCCTCATACATCCACTAGCACAAGAATACAAGATACACTAACAATCTAGTTGATGTAGTTGACAATCATAGTTGCTTTGTCATATCCTATACATTATGGGTCCTTTACTTCTGTTCTACAGCACCTGCCTCTATCAATGCACCAACTCCTTTAGGCCATTGAACTTGGCTCTCCAATCTACCCTCTAGTTGATCATAAGTCCATCTACAACCAACACATAGGATCTTCACACTCACTAGCTGCTCCTTTGTCCTTCAAGGCCACAACACTTTAAGAATTTTGCCCATTGTTTCTCCTTAGCTCTTTTGGGACTTCTTCCCACTTTAGTCTTCCTACGCTGCTTCAATGAAGACTAACATAGGGTAGGAGGGTTGGCACCTATCATCATCGAATATCGCTTCTCCAATAATCAACACGAGCTTTACAAATTGCTCGTGGCTGACCAAACCTTGAGTTCCTTCAATCTGTTACTCCTAACAGCCACCTTAGTCCATCAAGGTGTTGCAATTGGCTACTCTTGGTCCACTCTCACACTGCCCTCCAACAGACCACAGGTGTCCAATACCAATGTCCAAACTAGGACCTCATCCAGTAGCATCTAACTCAACTTAAATACATCAACATACATACCTCTTCACTCTTCATGGGCTCGTGTAGTACTGTTGTAGTACCTACTCACTGGTTAGGGCAACCAACCAGCTTTGAGCACCCTTCTCCCTTGCTGCTATTAGCCCTCTACTAGTTGTGGTTTACCTCTCCGAAGTTGCTTCGTTCACTAGCTTTCATCTAGGGTTGATCTGCTACTCAATTAGGCCTCTCATCCCCCTATCCAAGGGTGGAACAGACCTGCAGCCCTACCTGAACTTGCTGCCTAGGATATGGCCTGTTCTAGAGGGAGAGAATCACCCACAAATCACACAAAAAACTACCCAAAATTCCCACAAGGCATGCGGCTACCTCCTACTAAATTCGGACTTGCAAGGATACAAAAACACCACACAAATCTTGCCCAGATTTGTCCTCAAGACAACAGTTGTCCTCCTATAGCTTCTCGGCCTTGTTGTAGATGTGAAACTCACCCAAAACAGTGTCTCATACACTTCGTCCTCCTTTTTCTTAAGATCGGCTACCTCAAAGAGGTATTTCACATGAGAAGATGCACTTGGATGATGCGAAAATGCCTCACACAATCACTTCAATTTATACACTTTCATGTGGCTTCATCAAACTACCCATGTGGCACACATAAACCTCGAGCCAACCTGACTTGTATGCCACATTAAACTACAACCACACAAAAAATTAATATCTCATGATAAACACCCCGGATTTGACAGATCTTCACTGCCCCTTTCTCCTCTAAGTGTCCTCTAACACCTCCATGTGTCAAATCACTCAAATGCCATGTGGTTTCACAACCACCAGCTTGGGTGCAAAGCCCACACCTTGGTTTCCAAGCCCACAAATCACTTATGTGGCACTCCAACCTCCAAACTTTGAACCCTAGGGCTTGGAGTACCTCCCAAGCTACCAAATCTCAACACTTCTCAATTCTATCATATGTTGCATTCTTGATCTTCTAAAGCCATCTAGAATCAAGCACTAGCTTTCCAAGAGGTGTTGGAACTTTCACCAAAACATCATTCTTAAGATTGGATTTATACTCCTCCACAATGGAACCACACCATCCTTGCCTTCCAGCAACCTGCTCAAAGCTAGAAGGATCTGTCTCAAGCATGAACATCATCAATGCAAAATTGTGACATAGTTTGGAAGCTTATTAGGTGGACGAATCACCCAAAATGTAGATTGATGCACTCCATCTTATTCCTAAGCATCCTTCAATGTATGAGCAACCCCATTATGATAAGGGTTGCATGATACTATAAACTTTCTCTTAATTCTTGCTTTCGTACATAAATAATCAAACCCCCTAGAGGTGTACTTTTCACCATTATCTACTTGAAGGACTTTGATCCTCTTTCATGTTTGAATTTCAACCAAGGCTCTAAATACTTTGAACAAACTTAACACTTCATCCTTAGTTTAAATCTAAGTTTTGTGAGGAACCATCAATAAAGAAAATATAATGAAGACTACCTATCAATAAGGGGGAAGACATAAGCCCACAAAAATCAAAATATATCAACTTCAAAATCTCTCTTGACCATTTCTCCCTAGAAGAAAAAGCAAACATTGAATGCTTACCAAGTGCATATCCTTCACACATACCAATATGCTCTATCTTGAAATCTAAGCAATCTCTGCACCATAATTTATCTAAATAGGAATAGCTCCATACTACAAGTGACCAAAATGATGTTTGTGTCGTAGCTCGCACAACTTGCCACTATCATGCACCAAAGCCTCATGCTTTGCAATATCAACAAGAAGCCTATAAATGCCTATTGAAATTTTGTTCTAGAACAATTAATGCAAAACTTAAATTTCGCCTCTTACTAGAGGTTTCTTGGATCTAATCCTTGTGAACTTGAACATTAGGGATGATGTATCATGTAACATATTACGTTACAGCAACAAACAAGGGACGATATTTCGCAGCCTAACACACTAGGCAGCCCAAGAGAAAAGATACCGAACATATTCCAACAAGCTTCAACACTTACGACACTTTTTTACAAGCACATACAAGATCCAAAGTCCCTTTATTTTTAGTAGATTTACAACAACATATCTGCTCTCTTAACTTAAAGATATATGTTAAATCACTGAAAAATTTGTCATGTCCCCAATTAATAATTTTGCTAAGGAAATTCTCAATTTTGCAATTTTGGCAATTAATATACTATTTGATAAATAAAACTTAGGAGAAATAGGTTGTGGAGGCTCAGATTAAATTTTGATAAGAAATAAAGATTAAACTTCGGAGAAAAGGGGGAAAATTAAAGTGATGATAAGTTGTGGGGGTCGCTTAAGAAGGCAAATCGAACTCCCTAGGAGAAATCAAACCACATGCAAGAGGGAATGAGCAAGGGGTTGAATTAGTGGATCCCACAAGGAAGGTTGAGCAAGAATTATAAAAGGAAGAGAAGAGCCTCATTTTTTCATCTTCTTGGCATTTCATTTCAGAATTGGACAGTTTGCTTGAGCTACTTAGCCAAGTCAACCAATGTTGTTTAGCACAAAGAATTTTCAAGCAGAAATTCCAAACTCTTCTACATGGGACTTCGAATGCTACTCTAGGAGAGAGTTTGTGGGTAGATTTTGGTATGTTGTGTGGGATTTTGTAGTGTTTCTTCAGCCTGTGTGAGTTTTTGGAGGACGTAGTGGAGGATTTCGTTGGTGTTTGAGGAGCTAGCATTTGTTGTCTTCCAGGCTGGCTATTTTAGGGAAATTTTCCTTTGACGAGGACTAGTTGTTTGTGGGAAATTTTTACGCTGAATGTGCTGGAAATTTGTGGGCCGAAAATTCTCTTCTTTGGGCCTGCATTAGGGTTTACTAATTGTTCTCTGCACAAGGGTTGAGCAGCAATGTTGTGCTGGATATTGGAGTTGATTTTGGCTGGGAGATTGAGGAAGGAATTTCGCTAGGTTTTGGAGAAGTTTCCCTTTGGGGAAATTGTGCATTTCTTACAGCAATTTGGTTCATGTAGCTTACTAGCACAGTGAGGGGACTACACGCAACTTTTGGGGCTTCAGTGACTCGTGGATTTAGATTGAGATTTTTCTGGGTTTTGTTGGATTGGGTGTGAGGAGCCTTCTACTAATTTTTCAGAATTTTTGGAGCATTATTGAGGAGTCATTTCAGAGATTTTCTCCAACAACAACTACAACAACAATAATTTTATAGGTAATGTGTTTGGACAAATTGGGCCTTTTTCCAGTTGGATTTTGCTTAGATATTCACCTAGGTATTACATGCTTGCAATAGCAAGCCCAGCCCAGGGTCCATCATTCTACTCTATTGTACTCAGCTCTAAGAAAATTTTAATAAAATGGCTCAAATTTGTTGTTGCTATTCTATGGTTTATTGATCTATTTTTGCTTGTGTAAAAATTGTGCTTGCACGGTTGTATTTTCTTGTTGTAGCTTAGTGCATGTTTTTGGTATTCATTGTATTTCCTAGTTTGGGATATTACAGTGGTATCAAAGCATGTTCTTGGCCAGTTGTGGGCACAAGAGCAGTTGATGTCTAGACCTTTTGGTGGAATGGTCTACCATACAAGAGGCAGAGGTAGATGAAAAGGTAAAGGAAGAGGACGCAGAAGAGAAGAACCATACCATTTCTCCGATACAAAGTGTAACAACCCATCTCAAATCACGAACATCATAGCAATATTAGCATGCATGTGAGGCATGCATATGATAGCTACATATGCATACATCATATACATTGAACTAGTATATATATATATATATATATATATATATATATCGACCTTATATCGACTATTCATGGAGAATGTCTAAATATAAGATAAATGAATTAATTATCAAAGGTATTAATTAAATACCTAATTCTCGTAAATAGAAGAAATATACACTCAGTAAGAAATATAGTTGAGTTTATTCATATGTTTACATATAACCCAAAATGTATACTAATAAAACTAAACCCATAAACCTTATGATTAAACTTGATATTTTATAAAACATAAAATAATATGTAATAATTAAAATCATCATGGTCTTATACTATTTAATAAATAAAAGTACCTACTGACATGATTAAAGTGACACCATTCGATGTTGTGAGGATCTGATTCAATTAAAGGCAAAGATCATGACAAAGCAATCACCGCCTAACAAAAATCTTATCCTTTCATAAAGGCGGTGAGCAGATGCGTAGAGAGGGAGGGACCTCTGCTATTTAAAGGGAGGAAGGAGGATTTCAAAGGGGGGTTTCTTTGCCTGAGATGGTGTTTGTTGTAAGGGGGAAAAACTGATTCGGTTGCTGTTGGAGGAGGAAGGAGAGGAAATTTATACATACTGGTTATAATTCGGAACTATTGAGCCTTGCTTGTTTTGAAGTTTCTGGGCACGGGGGAACGGTATGCATCGGTTGAGAAGCATACTGGATCGAGTATCTAGGTATATTCGGTTTGGCTGGGTGGTTTTTGGTCATTCGGTAACGAGAGCGCTGGAGCAGTTCTGAAGCATCCCCATCGCAACATCCGTAGCAGACCAGGTAAGTACTTCATCAAATCTATTAATACAGTTTCACAGTTTCAGTAACCTTTACAGTTTCGGTAATGACTCTTTAACTTAGTACAGTCATTACACAAAGCTTGACAACGCCAGAATACACATGGAGGGTCAAGATGGAAATGGAGGAAATGAACAGCCTAGGCAAGGAGGACAAAACCAGGTTATGGAGGAGTTTTTGAGGGTAAATTAGGTAGATGTTGAGGTAGGGTCAGTTAATGATGGACATGATGCAACAAATGATGGGCCTTCAAGTTCAAAACTAGCCTGAGAATGAGCACAATAGTGATGGAGGTTCCCGAGTGGGAGGTGGAATTCGTCACACAAATGAGCGTGCATTCCAGCAGCCACATACTCCTACACATGGTCGAGATAGTCATCTCATTATGTCGCAGTTCATGGACGAACAGGAGAGAGAGGGAACTAGATCCTATTGCATATTTGGTGCATTCTGTGGAGACGGGGATTGATGAGTATGAGGGTTAGACCTGTTGATTTGTGTAGCATCAGATGTGTTCTAGCTACGAAAGTTTGTGGAGAGGCTAGAATACATGTATTCTCCAAAACCCAAAAATCGTTTGGGGCAATTCTACCTAGAGATGGTTTAATTAAAATAATTAATCATTTTTAATGTATTCCTAAGTCTGAAACTTAGGAAATGTGATTAATTAAAGGATATTAATTAACTCTGGTGCGAAGCTTCTAGATAAAGATGAGGATCAACTCCCAATTAATCTTAGCCTTTGATTATCTTTTAATCTTGATCTTTGGTGCTCCAAAGAGAGATTATAAGGAGCTTGATGGGCACTTGGAGAACACACCAAGATATTGAGATCTAGAGATCAAATTCTCAAGAGTAGCAGCGTTGAGTTGCCGGAGAGAGATCCAGTGATCTTCTTGCAGTGAGGGGCAGGGATAGTAGACTGGAGGGGATTTTTCCAGTCCCGATGAGTGCAAGGCAAAGAAGGCATTGAGAGGTCCAGAGAGGCAACACAGTGCCACACAGAAGAGCGCAGTGCTTCAGAGCGAGTCTGCAATTTTGCTGAGGAGCAATCGAGATCCAGTGCCAGAAGTCGAGGTGTGAGTCCGGAGGGCCAGAGGGTCGAGTTTCTAGTCAGTAGAAGGTCAGAATGAGGAGGTGACGCAGTCCCTTGAGCTGTGACACAACGACTGCGTGAGCCCATGCAAAGACTACACATAGATAGTGTAGGGCAACTCATCCAAAGCCCGGATCAATGTCGGATCTCCAGTGACAGTGTGAGATACTTTCTCACTACCGCTTTGCCACTTTATTCTCTGTATCAGATAGCCAATTTGGGCATCCAACGATTTGTACTCAGAAAACAACTGCTTAATAATAAAACCCTCAGTTCCTGCACCGGTTTTCCCAAGTTGTGTTTTTTTAGGGACATTGGTCCAAAAATAACGGTGTTTATTGTGTGTGCGCATTCTTCATGTGTTTGAGAGATCAAGATCGATTGGAGGAAGCCTCTAGCTATGTGATCTGGAAGGATAGAATTTACTGCCTTCTAGATGAACATGATCTCAAGACTTATATCGATAGTGTGGTATCTGTATCTGTCGATGCAGATCCACTTATGAAGTACATGAAGGAGAAGGAAAAAGCTAAGAGGTTCATTCTCGATGGGGTTCGAGATCACGTGGTATCTCACATCGCTGGCAAAGATACTACTCGACAAATGTGGGAGGCACTAGCTACGTTGTATGAAGGATCTTCTGAGCCACAAAAGATGTATTTTGAGGAGAAGTTGAGATGCACGAAGATGCAGAAAGGGGAGCGTATAGACCCATTCCTTACTAGGCTTCAGGATGTCCGGGACCAATTGTCTTCAGTAGGTTCAGCGCCCCAGCCTACAGAGTTGGTGCGATTAGCTCTGAATAGCATTTCCGAAGAATGGCAATTTTTCATCCAGAGTATCCTGGCCAGAGAAAAACTACCAGATTGGGATCATATGTTGGCTGATCTGCAGCAGGAGGAGATGAGGCGAGATCTGGTGAAGAGCACCATTAGTGTTGATTTGGGGAAGCATCGAATGTGCTCTAGCCATGAAAATTGGTGGAGAGGCTAAAGCACATGAGATCTCCAAGATTCAGAAATGGTTTGGGGAAATTCCACCCGGTTAGAGAGATATTAAAATAATTAATATTTTTAATGGGTTCTTAAGTCTAAACTTAGGAAAATAAAAATATTAATGGGTATTAATATAAAACTGGGTGAAAAGGTTCTAAATGACATGGATCAAGCCAAATCTAATCTTAGTCGTTGATTAGAGATTTAATCTCACTTATTGAAGACTCCACAGAAAAAGTATAAGAGGAGGCTTGAGGGTCAGTTGGAGATACACTAAGATTGATCAATCAATTCGATTTTCTGGAGTGGGCTTTGCTGAGAAAGTCGAACAAGTGATTTGTTGCAGCAAGGGGCAGTAAGTACATAGCAGAGAGGCAGAGATAGTGCCTTAGGGTCAACGCAGTGACCAAAAAGGATGACGCAAAGGCAACTAGAGCTACGCAGAGGCAGCTGGGGACTGCGCAGAGGATGAGGGGCCTGCATGGGTGATGCAGAAGGCCAGAGAGCTGATGCAGAGAGTCAGAAGGCTGACGTAGAGGGTTCAAGAGTGACGTTGAGGCTAGCAAGGCTAACGTAGAGCCTAGGAGAAGCGTCGAAAGGATTTTTGTGGGGCAAACAAGAACTCAGAGGCTAAATATCTTTCTCCAAGAAGAGGTATTACGGCCATGTAACAATCTCTGTTGGGTGAGCCAGTTTGGCACCCTAGTTGTACTCAAGAAAGTTGCTTAATAATAAAAACCTCAGAACTGCTGCATCAGTTTTCCAAAGTTGGGTTTTTCCGGGGACGATTGTCCAAAAATAACGGTGTCCCTTGTGTTTTTGTCTGTTATTTCAGTTGATGATCTGTAGATGGTTGAGACTGCATTTGTGTTTATTTTCAGTATTTAATGGTTAAATAACTTGTTAAGAAATAAACAAGTAGGTGAAATAAACCAGATAATGCAGGAAGAATTTATAACGTGTCAGACTTAGAAATTTCAACATGGTATCAGAGTGTTGCAGAGCACAGGAGAGCTAAAGGCACCAGCTGAAATCAGAAAATTTGCAGCAGAAACAGTTGTCCCAAGAGATAGAAGTTGTTCCTAAGAAGAAAGCAGCAGAGAAGGAGTGACGCAGAGGGCTTGCATCATTAGTTCGAGCCAGAGAGGGGGCCAGCGCAGAAGCAGTGAGAGGCAGAAGAGGCTCACGAAGAGCCACGTCATCCTGCTCAACAAGGTAGGAGTGATGCAGTTGGCCAAAGGAGCGATTTAGCCTTGCCGGGATTGCGCAGAGCTAAGTGGCTCAATGTATTCAGTTGTTGGGGCCTAGAGAGTTGTGGGAAAATTGTGGGTTGTGAAGCTGGTTGGGTGTTGTTGCTGTCGAAGCAGAACATTACCTAATGGGACAGAACCAAGGTAAAGGGAGTCACTACCTAGGTGGATTTCTAGCCAAGAAATCTAGATCAGTGTTGCAGGAGCAAAGGGTATCGGAGAGGAGTGATTCCACTATTGGCATAAGGATTTCCAGGAGGGAAATCGAGACTCAGAGGGAGTCTAGAAGATAACTTTCGGGAGGGAAGTAAGGACTCAAAGGGAGTCGAAGAGAAGAGCGGAGATGGCAATGAACAGACTAAGGGATCAGGACAGGTTGGATGGGGCATCCAACTTTGTCATCTGGAAGGCCAGGATCCTATCTGTTCTGGATAGACATCGCATCAAGGGCTTCGCCTTGAGAACCGTGGCTATCCCAGTTGACCCAGTTGATAATGAAAAGTATGAGGACGCGATGGCCAAGGCAAAATGCATAATCCTTGATGGGGTCAAGGATCATGTAGTTCATCATATTGTCGAGAAGAACACGGCAAAGGAGATGTGGGATACCTTGACGACATTGTATCAAAGCACTTCCGTGTAGAGGAAGATGCTACAAGAGAATCAGTTGCGGTCATCTCAGATGTAGAAGGGGGAGCAGATATATCACTACCTCAACAAGTTGCAAGAGATTCGGGAGCAACTAACTTCGGGGCCACGCCAGATCAGGAGTTCATCGTGAGGACCGCCCTGAATGTAGTCTTCGAGGAGTGGGAGACATTTGTCCAAAGCATTTTGGGCAGAGCGACTCTTCTAGGACGGGAAGAGATGTGGGTAGCTCTTTGCCAAGAAGAGATCAGACGGCTGACCAAGGTGGGAAGTAGCAGCAAAGGAGGTCGAATCAAGAAAGAGGAGGAGTATGCAGCTCTGGCATCTGCAGCAAAGCAAGGGAAGAGAAAGAAGAAGGACATCTCCAAGATAAAGTGCTTCCATTGTGGGGAGTTGGGTCATTATGCAACCCAGTGTCCCAGGAAGAAGAATAAGGAAGAGGCTTCTGACTCCAAGGCAGCTCCGGCAAAGGTGGAGAAAGAAGTCAAAACAGATGACGATTGTGCCATGAGTGCTCATGCACCTCTAGAGAAGAGGTGGGGTGACATCGAGCTATAGTCAAGAGGACTACAGGAGATGTGGGTCAGGATCCTTGAGGTACCCAAACTCTTGGATCATATCTGGCTACGGAAGCCCCGAGTGACAGTAGCAGGATGACAGATGTCAGTAGAAGCAGATGTGGATGGAGCGGCAGAACAGTGCTAGAGTGCAGGGATCTGTAGCAGCGCAATAAAGGTTGCAACAACGTGATAGGCACAGAGGAGGTTGCAACAATGCAGAAAGGCACAAAGGTGTTTGCAGCAGTGCGAGGGGCACAAGGTTGTTGCAACAGCGCAGAGGTAGCAGAGGGAGCTTCAACATCACGAGGGCTTCTAGCCTGACAAGGATGTCAGTAATTCGTTAGATCAATTACTTACTTCTCAGTCACTGATTTGCAGTGCAGCAGTAGCAATGGTAGTGCTATAGGCAGCACGATGTAGCATGATGAGAGAGAACTGTAGTGCAGATGCAGTGTTGGGAGGAAGGACTAGCAATAGCACAGATGCAGAGGGAGCTGCAGTAAAGATGTAGCAGTGGCAGTGGCAAAGCCATGGGCAATAGTGCAGGAGGCATCAATGCAGAGGATGTTGGGAAACAGGCCTGTTGTCACGCAGATTGACACGACAACGCTCAGACCGGGGGCTGTCACTCTGATCCCCGATCCCTCCGTTTAAGCCTGTCTCCCGCGGCTAAGGGGGGTAGTCCCTGTGAGATGATGAGACCAACTGTCGACCAGTTGGTTGGGAGACACGAGACACGATATGATAAGCACTAAAATGATTTAATGAGTTGAGCAGACCAGTGCCTTAAAAGATCTAAATGATTACTAGCTGGATGATATAAGAACATGAACTACAGACAACAATCATTTATAATCAGATAAAGAGAGCAATGCTTTAAATATCTAGTAAAACCACAAAGCTCTTCAAACAACGATATCCAGCAAACTAAGAGAAATAAATTGCTTTAAATAATCAATGAAACCAAATATCTATTTTGTGTTCAGATCTCAGCGTGAAAGATATGCAGTGATAAGCAACTGAAGGTGGTAAAAGTAATTCTCCACAAAAAAAAAAAAAAATATTTTATGCTTTTCAAATTTTTTTTTTTTTTTTAATAAAAATCTAAAAAAAAATCTAAAAGTTAATCTAAAACTAAAATTTAAATCTAAAATGCTTAAACAAAATCTAAAACATAAAATCTAAAAAAAACTAAACTATATATAAAAAGTCAAACTAAACCAAAATTTAAATAAATCTTTTTTTTTTTTTTTACTTTTGATTTTCTATTTCCCCTTTTTTTTATATTTTTTTATTTCTCATTTCTTTTTTTTTGTATTATAAAAATCCCAAAAGAGAAAATAAAAATCTAAAACTAAACTTTAAAAAAAAAAAAAATTAACTAATATCTAAAACATAAACTCTAACACTACAACAATATGAACTATGAGAATTTAAAAAAAAAAGAAACTATATGAAAAATTCAAATAAAATAAAATCTAACAAATCTACAGCAAAACGTATTTTCCTTTTTTATTTTCATATGATAAGACTAAAGAAAAAAAAAAAAAACCCTAACTATATGATATCTCAACAACGCATAGCAAACAATAATTATAAAACAAAAACGACTGCCGTAAGGACTCGGACTCAAGAAAAAACGCAAACGACTTCCGTGACAGGATTCAGATGGCGAAACGAGGGCTTTCGGGCTGAAAAAAAAAATACGCTGATACGTTCCCAGGAAAATGTGACAACAGAGAAGAATTGAGAGTCGAAATGCTGAATGCGTGCCCCCTTTTTTTATGTGTGAGTTCAAATAAAATCGTGACTGTAGGTATGACTGGACTGTGATGCCGTATGCGTCCTCAGGAAAATGTGAATGCGGAAAAAATGAGCAGCTGATGCCGGCAGAAACCAGGGAGAGAAAAACGATTTAGAGACCACCTGAAGGGAAATCGACGCAGTGATTTAAGGGAAGCTTGAATCGATTCTGCCTGAGCTTACGCCAAGTCTTATGAATGCACCCAAAAAATATTACAGTGATCTCCGTGGCGGAAATGGTTCACAGGTGATGGCGGCGTTGAATGCTACAGACGGGTCTGGACGGCGGTTTTAGAAGAAATCGACTTGAGTTCACAATCATATGCAAAGACAGCGGCCAGAGAAAAAAAAAGACTAGACAAACTGCGATGATATTCAGATAACAACCCGAAAATAAAAAGGAAAAACCACTGAGTCGTAACCCTGAAAAATCCGAAAGTCTGAATATGCATAAGATCTCAATGCGTGAACGAAAATCATTTGAAGCTCATCTGAGCTTGGCTTGCCTGGCTTGATGAAATTGTTCAATGCGTTTCACCAGAAATCAAAATGGAAATTACTCAAATCAAAACCCTAAGTTGCATATACATTCACGCTTCCACTACGCTTCAAAAAAAATTTTCTCTGTCGTTTTTTTTTAGTGATGTGCTTGCAGGTTAATGAAGACAGCAGGGTTTTGGAAATACCTGGGATGATCTGAAACACGCAGGACGCACCTTTATTCACGCTTGGCTCTCACGTTGGCACAAAATGCTTCAGCAGCATTTGGAAGCAAATTTACGCCGCCACTCGGTCTTGTTAAATCAATGTATGCAGTGGAAAATTACACACTCCACCCACACGTAGTGCTTAATCCTTGACCTGGTCACTAAAGGTTGAACTGCAACATCACCTGACGACAGATATCATGCAAAAGGGAAATTTGGCAGATACACAGAATTTTGCAATAAACCCTTTAAAATTTACCCAAAGTCACAAAAATTTATAGCTCTGGTACAGCCAGATTTGACAATAATTGCAGTAACATTTTCAATATATCAGAAATTTGAACTTTACTGTGAAAATAAAGAAAATCTCTCATGTAAAACAGGAAATAAACTCTTAATGATTAACCCAGGGCCAAAATCAGCTAGGCTCTGCAAAGAAAAGCCTGTGGGAGTCGGCTGGTTCAGCCCAGAACTTCCCCAAACGCCCACAAATACCCTTCACCTAAAGATTTCCTGCACACCTCAAGCAAACATCAGTAAAGAGGGCAAGAAATGCTGCTAGATTTCAAGAAATAATGGAGATACCTGCCATTATTCCAGAAACCCTACAACATTCAAACCCTAGCACGTGAGCAAGATACCTGTACTCACAATACTCTGAAAACCAGCTATTATTAACTGCTGAAAACTGAAATATGCAGAAAAACAAACATCTCACAGCAATTCCAGAGAGTAACACCAGCCAGTTTTGAACCCCAAAGTCTTTTTATTAACCAGAAAATCAGATTACAAGAGAGCTTTTTCAGTCCAGACTCACAGATCAGATCCCCCTAAATGACTCCTAGCACCCTATATAAAGGAAATGATCCCAACGGCTAGTTCGAGTGATCCATGTAGAAATGATCTCGACTGTTGATGAGGATCAAGACATCTCTTGATCTCATCCGTCGATTTATTCACTTAAAATATTATTATTTTATTAGTTAGGATTTTTTGCTTTATTTTTTAATTTTTATTATTTATTTTATTTTTTAATTTTTATTTATTTTATTATTTTTATTGATTTTTTTTTATTTTTTAATTCATTTTAAAATGGATCATCGAACTAAGCCTTTGGAAACATCACCTAGGACCTAGGACTTAGGACTCAGGAGGGGATTTAAAACATTTTCAACCCTCAAGACACATTACATCATGACTTTTATAATTTACATCTCAAGGGGACAAGCCCACTTAATACAGACCCTCATAAATCACCCAGCTCTGCGACACAACGATAATCTAGCAGATCAACACACTAGGATTCTCCTAAAGTTCTAATGACAAAATCAATCCCGGCTTTGGGGTCAGGTTTGAAGGAAAACTCTGCCGATCCGTGGATCGGTGAGACGAAAAACCTTCCGGGACGTAGATTATCATCAGAAAGTTAGGTCCACCTAGGCAAATTACATACATGACTCATGTCTGCTAAGATTATTTACAATTAATACATGCAGACTGGGTTTACAATCAAAAAGATCAAGCTGCTGATGATGGCAGGATGGCACGGACATGCTGATCAGGTGCTGCTTCTTTCTGTCAAGAAAAACGGGGTGCACTGCATGGGTAGTTGACCAGTAGAGGTCAACATCTGGCTCTACTTGGGGACACGTTGCTGCTTGCAGAAATGTGAGAATCCAGAATCTGCATCCATACAACACAAAAAATAAGTAGCGTCCATCCAAAGATCAGCATATACGTTAAGCACAATAAAGATAAAAGCTCTTCATTTATTAACTATCTAAAGCAGAAACGAAAATGCGGAAAAAACAAGGAGTAGAGTTAGAAATACGATACAAAGGATGCCCTACGGCATCAGATGTGTTCAATATAGTGCATACTGAGCATTTGCCTGCTTTCAGGCAAATCTGTCGGCTGCTTGTCGGATGTGCCATGTCCAATTTTGCATATGGTAGGACTCTTTCCTATCCGAAAATCAAGCTGCTCACGGCCGTCTGATGCGTCAAATCTTCTTCTCATTTTCTTCCTCTTGCGCTTTTTCTTTCTGGCAGGATGAATTACTGATGAGGTGGAACTTTCTGTCTCGAAACTATCAGATGAAGTATGCGTGATATGTCTCTCTTTTGACCGCATCTGATTTTTATCATTCTTAAGTCCATCTTCAATCAACCATCTTTCAACTGAACTAATAACCTCCTCATAATAAGATGGAGCTTGTTGCAACAAATGAGAAGGCTCCTGATCTATTGATGTTATCTGGTTTCTTTCATTTTCCAATTGCTGAAACTTTTGAACCTGCATTCTAATGGCATCCATCTGTCTAGAGTGTTCAACCTTTATAGCACTAATTTGTCTGGCATGATGTTCTTCCATGTCTTTTATTACTTTAACATTTTCTTCCTTTATGTTCATCAAGCAATGCTGCATGGAATTTATTTCTTCTTCATGATTCGCTTGCATGTTTCCAATTTCTGTTTCATGTTTAGTTTTCGTGGCTTCAATTTCCTTAGCATGCTGATTTTGCGTGTCCTCAATCTCCTTATTACGTTTCTCCAGATGGGTGCGTAAAGTTTTAACATCATTGATAAGATTAGTTTGGTTGCTTTCCATATTTTTCACCAGCATCATTAAATCTCGTATTATTTGCTTTTGCTCTTCCTTTTCATTGTCATTTATCCCTGATTTTTCAGTATCATGAACTTGATCTGCAATAGTTCCGGTTGATGACACATTCTGATCTTGAACTCTTTCTTTCTGTTGCACAATTTTAGGGGCAGAAGGCAAGCTGTTTGGACTATCATATCTATCTTTAAAAGCATTGAGAATGTCTTGTAAAGAAGTGAAAAAATCATTAGGAAAATTATTAAACCAATTCAAGGCATCACCCTCTAAAGAATGGACAAATAGACGCATCTTGAAATCTTCATGATTATATTGAGGAAGTCTACAATATATGGTCATTACACAAGTAAACATGTTTAAATGATGTCTAACAGCGACTGGATCATCACCCGAGAACTTAAATAATTTAGAAATGGCCTCTTTCGGAAGATCATGGAGATTATTAGTAAAATGACATGGTTTACATGAATAATCCATGATGAACAACAAGGGATCAAATGGATGATAGAAAGAGATGTCTGCTCAAGAGAATTAAGAGATGAGAGAAGTGGAGTCGCCACTTGAACAATGAAACTGATTCTAAGATCCAAAAAGTAACCACAAGCAGATATGAGGAGAGCTTCTTGTCTGGGAAAAATGAGAAAGTGGAGTCGCCACCCAAACAGGAAACAAACCCAAGAGGCGGTGCTGATATGTGATGAAAAGATGCCAAAATATTGAATCTGCCAGCTCAACTGAGAGAAGATGAATGATTGTCGTTTGAAACACCGAGAACAAAGTGTCCCCGGCAACGGCGCCAAAAAATGTTGTCGCGCAGATTGACACGACAACGCTCAGACCGGGGGCTGTCACTCTGATCCCCGATCCCTCCGTTTAAGCCTGTTTCCCGCGGCTAAGGGGGGTAGTCCCTGTGAGATGATGAGACCAACTGTCGACCAGTTGGTTGGGAGACACGAGACACGATATGATAAGCACTAAAATGATTTAATGAGTTGAGCAGACCAGTGCCTTAAAAGATCTAAATGATTACTAGCTGGATGATATAAGAACATGAACTACAGACAGCAATCATTTATCATCAGATAAAGAGAGCAATGCTTTAAATATCTAGTAAAACCACAAAGCTCTTCAAACAACGATATCCAGCAAACTAAGAGAAATAAATTGCTTTAAATAACAATGAAACCAGATATCTATTTTGTGTTCAGATCTCAGCGTGAAAGATATGCAGTGATAAGCAACTGAAGGTGGTAAAAGTAATTCTCCACAAAAAAAAAGAAAATTTTTTATGCTTTTCAATTTTTTTTTTTTTTTTTTTTAATAAAAATCTAAAAAAAAATCTAAAAGTTAATCTAAAACTAAATCTAAACTAAAATTTAAATCTAAAATGCTTAAACAAAATCTAAAACATAAAATCTAAAAAAAACTAAACTATATATAAAAAGTCAAACTAAACCAAAATTTAAATAAATCTTTTTTTTTTTTTACTTTTGATTTTCTATTTCCCCTTTTTTTTATATTTTTTTATTTCTCATTTCTTTTTTTTTGTATTATAAAAATCCCAAAAGAGAAAATAAAAATCTAAAACTAAACTTTAAAAAAAAATAAAAATTAACTAATATCTAAAACATAAACTCTAACACTACAACAATATGAACTATGAGAATTTAAAAAAAAAAGAAACTATATGAAAAATTCAAATAAAATAAAATCTAACAAATCTACAGCAAAACGTATTTTCCTTTTTTATTTTCATATGATAAGACTAAAGAAAAAAAATAAATAAATAAATAAACCCTAACTATATGATATCTCAACAACGCATAGCAAACAATAATTATAAAACAAAAACGACTGCTGTAAGGACTCAGACTCAAGAAAAAACGAGGCTTCAGATGGCGAAACGAGGGCTTTCGGGCTGGAAAAAAAAAAATACGCTGATACGTTCCCAGGAAAATGTGACAGCAGAGAAGAACTGAGAGTCGAAATGCTGAATGCGTGCCCCCTTTTTTTATGTGTGAGTTCAAATAAAATCGTGACTGCAGGTATGACTGGACTGTGATGCCGTATGCGTCCTCAGGAAAATGTGAATGCGGAAAAAATGAGCAGCTGATGCCGGCAGAAACCAGGGAGAGAAAAACGATTTAGAGACCACCTGAAGGGAAATCGACGCAGTGATTTAAGGGAAGCTTGAATCGATTCTGCCTGAGCTTACGCCAAGTCTTATGAATGCACCCAAAAAATATTACAGTGATCTCCGTGGCGGAAATGGTTCACAGGTGATGGCGGCGTTGAATGCTACAGACGGGTCTGGACGGCGGTTTTAGAAGAAATCGACTTGAGTTCACAATCATATGCAAAGATAGCGGCCAGAGAAAAAAAAAGACTAGACAAACTGCGATGATATTCAGATAACAACCCGAAAATAAAAAGGAAAAACCACTGAGTCGTAACCCTGAAAAATCCGAAAGTCTGAATATGCATAAGATCTCAATGCGTGAACGAAAATCGTTTGAAGCTCATCTGAGCTTGGCTTGCCTGGCTTGATGAAATTGTTCAATGCGTTTCACCAGAAATCAAAATGGAAATTACTCAAATCAAAACCCTAAGTTGCATATACATTCACGCTTCCACTACGCTTCAAAAAAAAATTTCTCTGTCGTTTTTTTTTAGTGATGTGCTTGCAGGTTAATGAAGACAGCAGGGTTTTGGAAATACCTGGGATGATCTGAAACACGCAGGACGCACCTTTATTCACGCTTGGCTCTCACGTTGGCACAAAATGCTTCAGCAGCATTTGGAAGCAAATTTACGCCGCCACTCGGTCTTGTTAAATCAATGTATGCAGTGGAAAATTACACACTCCACCCACACGTAGTGCTTAATCCTTGACCTGGTCACTAAAGGTTGAACTGCAACATCACCTGACGACAGATATCATGCAAAAGGGAAATTTGGCAGATACACAGAATTTTGCAATAAACCCTTTAAAATTTATCCAAAGTCACAAAAATTTATAGCTCTGGTACAGCCAGATTTGACAATAATTGCAGTAACATTTTCAATATATCAGAAATTTGAACTTTACTGTGAAAATAAAGAAAGTCTCTCATGTAAAACAGGAAATAAACTCTTAATGATTAACCCAGGGCCAAAATCAGCTAGGCTCTGCAAAGAAAAGCCTGTGGGAGTCGGCTGGTTCAGCCCAGAACTTCCCCAAACGCCCACAAATACCCTTCACCTAAAGATTTCCTGCACACCTCAAGCAAACATCAGTAAGGAGGGCAAGAAATGCTGCTAGATTTCAAGAAATAATGAAGATACCTGCCATTATTCCAGAAACCCTACAACATTCGAACCCTAGCACGTGAGCAAGATACCTGTACTCACAATACTCTGAAAACCAGCTATTATGAACTGCTGAAAACTGAAATATGCAGAAAAACAAACATCTCACAGCAATTCCAGAGAGTAACACTAGCCAGTTTTGAACCCCAAAGTCTTTTTATTAACCAGAAAATCAGATTACAAGAGAGCTTTTTCAGTCCAGACTCACAGATCAGATCCCCCTAAATGACTCCTAGCACCCTATATAAAGGAAATGATCCCAACGGCTAGTTCGAGTGATCCATGTAGAAATGATCTCGACCGTTGATGAGGATCAAGACATCTCTTGATCTCATCCGTCGATTTATTCACTTAAAATATTATTATTTTATTAGTTAGGATTTTTTGCTTTATTTTTTAATTTTTATTATTTATTTTATTTTTTAATTTTTATTTATTTTATTATTTTATTATTTTTATTGATTTTTTTTTTATTTTTTAATTCATTTTAAAATGGATCATCGAACTAAGCCTTCGGAAACATCACCTAGGACCTAGGACTTAGGACTCAGGAGGGGATTTAAAACATTTTCAACCCTCAAGACACATTACATCATGACTTTTATAATTTACATCTCAAGGGGACAAGCCCACTTAATACAGACCCTCATAAATCACCCAGCTCTGCGACACAACGATAATCTAGCAGATCAACACACTAGGATTCTCCTAAAGTTCTAATGACAAAATCAATCCCGGCTTTGGGGTCAGGTTTGAAGGAAAACTCTGCCGATCCGTGGATCGGTGAGACGAAAAACCTTCCGGGACGTAGATTATCATCAGAAAGTTAGGTCCACCTAGGCAAATTACATACATGACTCATGTCTGCTAAGATTATTTACAATTAATACATGCAGACTGGGTTTACAATCAAAAAGATCAAGCTGCTGATGATGGCAGGATGGCACGGACATGCTGATCAGGTGCTGCTTCTTTCTGTCAAGAAAAACGGGGTGCACTGCATGGGTAGTTGACCAGTAGAGGTCAACAAGGCCAAGCATCAGCACAGGTACCGGTGCCGGATGATCAGGGTGATGTTCAGTAGTGGAGCATTACTAGAGCACATTCCTCGCTAAGAGGGAGTGTTGATTTGGGGTAGCATCGGATGTGCTCTAGCCATGAAAATCGGTGGAGAGGCTAAAGCGCATGAGATCTCTAAGACCCAAAAATGGTTTCAGGAAATTCCACGCAGTTAGAGCGATATTAAGATAATTAATATTTTTAATGGGTTTTGAAGTCTAAACTTAGGAAAATAAAAATATTAATGGGTATTAATATAAAATTGGGTGAGAAGGTTCTAAATCACATGGATCAAGCCAAATCTAATCTAATCTTAGCTATTGATTAGAGATTTAATCTCGGTCGTTGAAGACTCAACAGAAAAAGCATAAGAGGAGGCTTGAGGGTCAGTTGGAGATACACCAAGATTGATTAGTCAGTTCAATTTTCTGGAGCGGGGTTTGCTGAGAAAGTCGAACAAATGATCTGCTGTAGCAAGGGGCAGTGAGTATATAACAGAGAGGCAAAGATAGTGCCTGAGGGTCAGCGCAGTGACCAAAAAGGCTAACGCAGAGGCAGCTGGGGACTGCGCAGAGGTTGAGGGGCCTGCGTGGGTAACACACAAGGCCAAAGAGCTGGCGCAGAAGGCTAGAGAGCTGAAGCAGAGAGTAAGGAAGGCTAAAGCAGAGGGTTCAGGAGTGACGTTGAGGCTAGCAAGGCTAACGCAGAGCTTAGGAGAACTGGAAAGATTTTCATGGGGCAGAGTAGAGCTGAGAGGCTGAAAATCTGTCTCCGAGAAGAGGTATTACTGCCGTGTAACAATCTCCATTGGGTGAGCCAGTGTGGCTCCTGAGTTGTACTCAAGAAATCTGCTTAATAATAAAACCCTCAGAACTGTTGCACTGGTTTTCCCAAGTTGGGTTTTTCCGGGGACGATTGTCCAAAAATAACGGTGTCCCTTGTGTGTTTGTCGGTTATTTTAGTTGATGATCTATAGATGGTTGATACTGCATTTGTGCTTATTTTCAGTAATTATATGGTTAAATAACTTGTTAAGAAATAAACAAGTAGGTGAAATAAACCAGATAATGCAGGAAGAATTTCTAACGTGTCAGACTTAGAAATCTCAACAATTAGTGGTAGCAGTAGCAGCAATGGGACCGAACAAGTAAAGGAAGAGGAAAATGCAGCCCTCGCATCACAACAGTAGTAGGAGCAACGCGGGAAGAAGAAAGACATTTCCAAGATCAAGTGCTTTACATGTGGTGAGCTTGGCCACTACAACTCTCAATGTCCTCTCAGAAAGAAGGACGAGGAGGGGAAGTAGGATCAGCAGGCTGCATCCGCTAAGATAGATAAGTTGTCCTCCAGATTGGAGGAAGAGTTTGCCATGATCACCAAGTTGCCTCCAGGGGTGAGGTAGGGTGATTTGGTTTTGTAGCCCCAGAGAGCAACAGAATGGGCAGGATTCTTGAGAAGGTCCACCTCATGAATCAATACCTTGCTACAGAAGCCCAAAACATGCAGTAGCAGGATGGATTAGTGGCAATTGGTGCAACCAGGTGCCAGAGTGACAGATGCAGTAGCTAGTAGCAGGTCAGATGCTGGGTAGTGCAATGCAGAGTTGGCAACAATGCAGTTGGCACAGAGCAGAGTCAGCATCAGCATAGAGGCTTCATTGACAGTGCAAAGTCTAGTAGTAGTCAAGACTTGGATGACAGATGCATCATACTAGCCACAGTTGGTTCAGTATTTTGGATGCTTTTCCATTGCAGTAGTTGTCATTGCAGCAACAACAGTTGGAGAAGGTTGTAGTGCAGATGCAGTGTTGGCAACAGTTCAGCAGCAGCAAAGATGCAAAAATCAGGGTTGAGCAGTAGTTGGTTGGCAGTAGAGCCAAACATCAGCAATGTAACAGGAGGTGTTACAGAGACAGGGTGTTGCTTCAGTGGGTTACAGCGCTAGAACACACTCCTCGCTATGACGGAGTGTTGATTTTTGTAGCATTGGATGTGTTCTAGCAACGAAGCTTTGAGGATAGGCTAGAATACATGTATTCTCCAAAACCCAGAAATCGTTTGGGAAAATTCCACCTAGAGATGGTTTAATTAAAATAATTAATCATTTTTAATGTATTCCTAAGTCTAAAACTTAGGAAATGTGATTAATTAAAGGGAATTAATTAAATCTGGTGTGAATCTTCTCGATAAAGACGAGGAGGTTAATATTAGGCTTTGATTATGTTTTAATCTTGGTCGTTGGTGCTCCAACGAGAGATTATAAGAAGGAGCTTGATGGCCACTTGGAGAACATACCGAGAAATTGAGATCTAGAGATCGAATTCTTAAGAGTAGTAGTGTTGAGTTGTCGGAGAGAGATCGAGTGATCTTCTTGCAGTGAGGGGCAAGGATAGTAGACCAGAGGGGATTTTTCCAGTCCCGATGAGTGCAAACCAGATAAGGCATCGAGAGGTCTAGAGAGGCAGAACAGTGCCACGCAGAGGCAGCGCAGTGCTTCAGAGGGAGTTTGCAATTTTGCGGAGGAGCAATCGAGATCCAGTGCTAGAAGTCGGGGTGTGAGTCCAGAGGGCCAGAGGGTCGAGTTTCCAGTCGGAAGAAGGTCAGAAGGAGGAGATGATGCAGTCCCTTGTGCTGTGACACAGTGACTACATGAGCCCACATAGAGACTGCGCAGAGATAGTGTAGGGTAACTCATCTAGAGCCCGGATCAGTGTCGGATCTCTAGTGACAGTGTGAGACGTTTTCTCACTACCTCTTTGCCAATTTATTGTCTATATCGAATAGCCAGTTTGGGCATCCAATGATTTGTACTCCAAAGACTACTGCTTAATAATAAAACCCTCAGCTCTTGTACTAGTTTTCCCAAGTTGGGTTTTTCCGGGGACATTGGTCCAAAAATAACAATGTTTATTGTGTGTGTGCATCTATTCTTCCAGTGTTTTTTATTTCTTCCGCAGTATTGTATTTGTGAAGGCTGCAGTGTATATGTTTCGATATTTTCCATAGGAAACTGCAAGAAATTTGTTTGATTAATTTAACAAATAGAAGAAACATTATCAGTTGTTGCAGTAGGATTCAGTGTGCCATGTATCGTGGGGAGTTTATTCACCTCAAGAAGGGACACAAAACTAGAGTTGGGACATCGTATAGAGGAGGACAGTTGAACATGAGGTGCAGAAGTTGGCAAGGAAGGTCACACTTCCATAATTTGATGGGTCAACCAAGAGCTTAGCTAGAATGTGGGTCTAGAAGTTGGACACTTATCTCCTTCTAAACCCCATGCGAGAGACTAATGCTATTCGATTTACGGCCTTGCATTTGGAGGGAGATGCACATGAGTGATGGTACCATGGTTTGATCACTCATGGACACATACACATGAGGGAGATGCACAAGAGTGGTGGTACCATGGCTTGATCACTCTTGAACACATACACATTAATTCCTATATTTATTTTACCAGGAGGTTGGTTGAGAGGTTTGATAGGAAGGACCCAAAGTTGCACTTCAGGGAGTTGGAACATTTGAGACAGACTGGTAGTCCTGAGATGTATATAGCGGAGTTTTAGCGATTGGTTGTGATGGTTACAGATATTTCGTAGAATCCACTGATCATGATGTTCATTAAGGGGCTAGTTGATCCCTTACGTGGTTGGGTGAGAGCTTATAGGCCTATGACACTGCAGGATGCCATTTCGAGGGCTAGAGAGATGATTGATGCCTTTCCCCTATACCTTCCAAGCACATTGCACCCCAAGGGGAATGAGACACTAGACAGGTGCATAGAGATGTTGGGCGAGGGAAGCTAGATGATGAGACTAGGAGGGACCTCCGGAGGAGAAATTCATGTTTTACATATTAGGAGCCATTAGCACCAAGGCACAAGTGTGCCAAGGGCAAGGCACATTACATTGAGGTATATTCAGATAGTGAGCCGAATGATGAGATGGAGCAGGAGATTGACCCAGGAGATAGAGGACCCCAGTCCATGGGAGGTGGACCACCACCACCACCACCGCAGGGAAGAGGACCACTTTTGCCTACTAGACGAGTTATTTCTTCGCTTCGAGGAATCCCAAAGCATTTGACCCTACAGATCAGGGGCACAGTGTAGGGGCAATGTGCTTCGATGCTAGTGGACAGTAGGGCTACCCACAATTTTATTGATGCTCAGATGGTGGAGTGAAGAGGCATATGCATGAAGACTTTAGAGGGATTTTCGGTGCTTCTACCAAGGGATCGAACCATGAGGTGCACTAGATATGTTCCCAGCTTGAACCTGACCATGGGAAATTACTCTATGACAAATCATTTCTCTGCGGTTGATCTATCAGACACCAATGTAGTGTTGGGCGTTCAGTGGCTATATTCTCTGGGATGTGTCACCACTGATTGAAAGAAGTTAAAGATGGAGTTCGTGGAACCAGATGGGAGGCAAGTATTATTGAGGGGCATGCACTCATATCCACCATTGGCAATATCACCACACAGGATGGAGGCCAACTTGAGATGTGGGGACATAGCATGGGCAATAGAGTTGTGCATTTCTAAGACAGGGAAGCAGCAACAACCACATTTGGACATTTTGACACTACTAGAGAAGCATCAGGTAATGTTCGGAGATATTCCCCCAAGATGTCCACAAGATAGAGGGTTTTAGTATACTATAAAGCTGGAGGAGGGTGTGCACGCAATCATCACTACACCCTACATACATCCCAATGCCTATCGGGATGAGATAGACCCATACAGGAGTTGTTGGGTTTGGGACACATCAAACCCAATTCTAGTCCCTTTGCTTCTTCAATTGTGCTGGTGAAGAAGGATGGGATGCTTTGCACGTACATTGATTATAGGGCCCTGAATAAAACGACTCCAAAGAACTAATACGCGGTTCTACGCATTGATGAGTTGATGGATGAGCTTAGAGGAGCTAAATACTTCTCTAAGATAGATTTGTGCCCGGGATATCATCAGATTCAAGTGAGGGAGCAAGACATCCCGAAGATTGCATTCTGATGTCATTATGGGAATTTTGAGTTCTTGGTGATGCCCTTTGGGCTAACTAACACACCGACTACTTTTTAGTCTTGTATGAACCATGTGTTTCCCAAGCAGTTGCGTAGATTTGTGTTGGTATTTTTTGATGATATTTTGATTGTGCAGTTTCGTAGAGTTGTGCAGGACATGGGAGGAGCATTTCTAGCACTTGGAGAAGGTCTTGCACATCTTGGAGGAACAACAGTTTTATGCCATGATGTCCAAGTGTGAGTTTGGTTTGATAGAGATGTTACATCTGGGACATGTGATGGAGATGATGGAGTCAGGTTCCATCAGGAGAAGATCAGAGCTATTTTGGATTGGCCTACGCCCAGGAATGTGATGGAGTTGTGGGGTTTCCTGGGCATATGCACTTACTATAGGCGGTTTGTGAAGGGATTTTCACAGATGGTAGCACCCCTCATAGACTTGACAAAGAAATGAGCGTTTGAGTGATGAGCAGTTGTCTAGTTTTGGCTTTACCATATTTTTCACGACCCTTTGTATTGAAGTGTGATGCATCTGGAGAGGGTGTTGGAACAGTGCTGACATAAGGAGGCCACTCAATTGCATTTGAGAGTCAGAAGCTACATAAACATGAGATCGTATCCTATCTATGATAAGGAGATGTTGGCCATTATGCATGTGTTGGCCAAGTTCCAACAATGTTTGGTAGGCAATAGGTTCAAGGTGAAGACTAATCACAACAATCTTCGATTCTTTTTGGAGTAGAAGGAGCTTCATGAGAGGCAAAAAAGGTGGGTGAGTAAGATACAGGCCTTTGATTTTGAGATTGAGTACATCAAGAGCAAGAATAATGTGGTAGCAAATGCACTATCTAGGAGGCCCGCAACACTCTCACTTATGGACATCACCCAGGAGTGGAGGGCGCATTTCCTGGTAAAGTACTCCAAGGATCAAAAGACATGTGAGATATTGGATGGCACTTTTGGGGATGACACGTATCAGGTGATGGATGAGGTCATATATTATAAGGATAGGATATATTTGGTTCCAGACTCACAGCTGAGGGAGACGATTTTTCATGTGGCACACGAATCACCTATAACAGGCCATCATGGGTTTTTCAAAACCTACCAGACCATCAGGGAGCGTTTTACTTGGAGAGGCCTCAAGGAGGATGTTCTAAGGCATGTATAGGAGTGTGATGTGTGCGAGAGGAATAAGGGGAAGCAGACATATCCATCTGGTTTACTTCAGCCACTGTCAATTTCGAAGAGGAAGTGGAGAGTGTATCCATGGATTTTATCACTGGATTTCCAGTTGTATAGCGGCGTGATTGCATATATGTGGTTGTGCACACACTGACCAAGTTTACTAACTTCTTCGCCATTCCTTCCAGATCCTTAGCATCGAATATAGCTAAACTCTTTTTCAGAGAGGTGTTCAGGTTTCATTGTCTTCCCAAGACCATCCTCAGTGATTGAGACAGCAGATTTATGCGAGCGTTTTGGTAGGATTTATTCAGACTGGTGGGCACTAAGCTCACTCCTAGTACTAGCTACCACCACCAGACAGATGGGCAGAGAGAGATTGTGAACAAATGGTTGGAGGGATATTTGAAGAATTATGTGACGGGGAAGCAACGCGCATGGGTGAAGTGGCTTCACATAGGAGCGTATTGCTACAACACCACTCACCACATGTCCATCGGTATGTCACCTTTCCATGCCCTTTATGGTTATGATGCATTATCATTCGCTGACATGATTTTTGGAGACAGTTGAGCCCCTAGGGAAAAGGATTGGATACAGGAGAATTAGGAGATCTTAAGGGTTCTCAAAGACAACCTACAGATAGTGCAAAACCAGTACAAGATGTATGCAGACAAGCATCGAGTAGAGAGGAATTTTGAGGTTGGAGACTTAGTTTTCTTGCGTCTCCAACCATATAGACAGTTTGTTGGCAACCTATAATTTTGTGCCAAATCATGAGCTTATTTACATTTTTCGTAGCACTTGTGGATTTAATGATTTCATAGCACCGTGCAGTTACTTGTCAATGACAGTTTAATCAATGACATAAATAAGAAAATGATAGGGACTCCTCGTTTCTTTTGCATTGTTGGGGCAATGCCTACATCATCATTTCTGGAATTAGTTATGTTTGCAAGAATGTTTGTTGATTCCCAGGATGCAAAACATTATGAAGAGCATCATGATAATGGAACATGTTGCTTGAGCCTTTCTCAAATTTGGAGGGTCAACACTGTTACTGTAGGGTCTGGAGGTGTTTGTGAATATGTGGGCATATCATAGTGCAAGAAGAATGATTAATGTGAACCCACAAACAGGTGTCATGCAAGAGCAACACATGTTGGAGCATCAGAGAGGTCATATGTAGGGAAAATGGTTTGATTTCAGTCTTTCCACCATTCCACGTTGATTATATTTTAAAACTCTCACTTCATAATGTCTTCATAATCTGTCACATTATGAATCTTTCCTCCCCGTTTCATTTAAACTCCACTTAATTCCATGAATCACAAGAAACTAAGTTGGATTCCCCAATGTATATGGCACTCATGTATCAAACCACAACGATGGTGAAAGACTCGAGGAGCTGTGTCTTCTCAACGCAATAAGGAAAGTATTGTCTGCACAAAAAGATTTGCGGATTAAGTTATTTAAATACACAGAAAACCGGATAATGTTGATTTGTGGTAGCATCGGATGTGCTCTAGCCATGAAAATTGGTGGAGAGGCTAAAGCACATAAGATCTCCAAGACCCAAAAATCGTTTGGGGAAATTCCACCAGGATGAAGAGATATTAAAATAATTAATACTTTTAATGGGGTTACTAAGTCTAAACTTAGGAAAATTAAAATATTAATGTGTATTAATATAAAATGGTTGAGAAAGTTCTAAATGACGAGGATCAAGCCAAATCTAATCTTAGTCGTTGATTAGGGACTTAATCTCGGTCATTGAATCGTCAACAGGAAAACTATAAGAGGAGGCTTGAGGGTCAGTTGGAGATACACCAAGTTGATCAAGAATTCAATTTTTTGGGGCAGGGTTTGCTAAGAAATCGAGTTACTGATCTGTTGCGGGGGGGCAGTTCGGCAAAATGCTGAGAATACATATCAGAGAGGCAGAAAAAGTGTTGGAGAGAAAGCGCAGAGCCTTGGAATGCTGACACAGAAGTAGCCAAGACTGACGCAGAGGCTGAGGAAGCCAGCTCAGGTGACATAGAGGACCAAGAGGTTGACGCAGAGGCAGCAGAGGTTGATGCAGGCAGCGCGGAGAGATGCAGAGCTGATGCTGGGCTGAAGAGGCGGCACTAAGGAATTTTTGTGAGGCAAATTAGGCACTGAGAGGTAGACGCAGAGCCGTAGAGGCTGACGCAGTCACTGGAGGGTGACGCATTCCAGAAGGAAGCTTGGAGGAGCTTTCGTTGTCCAGCTAAGGAACTGTCTAAGTTGCTGTGGGATCAATCATCCAGTTGTTGATCAACCAGAATATCTGTCTTCGAGGAGAGGTACTTCTATGAAGGAAAATCTCTGAAGGGTGAGCCATTTCTGGCACCCTATTTGTATTCAGAAACTGCATTGGGTTTTTACGGGGACGATTGTCCAAAAATAACGATGTCCCTTCTGTCATTGTCTCAGTTATTTCAGTTGTTGATCTGTATATGTGTTAAGGCTGCATTTGTGTTTATTTCGGTATTTATATTTATAAATAACTTGTTAATGGAAAGAACAAGTAGGAGATAATAAACTAGATAATGCAATAGGAATTTCTAATGTGTCAAACTTAGAAATTTCAACATGGTATCAGAGCATTTCAGATCACAGGAGGACTGAAGACACCAGCAGAAATCTGAAATTTCTAGCAATAGCAGCTGTCCTGAGAGACCATGTTGTTCCAAAGCAGAAGTAGCCAGAGAAGTGACGCAGAGCCTGCATCATCATTTCGAGCAAGGAGGAGGGCCATCACAGAGGCAGAGGGGCAGATCAGAGCTACGCAGTGCCCAATCATCTTTCTCAGCCAGGAAGGATCGACGATGTGGCCAAGAGGAGCAGATTCAGCCTTTGCCGAGATTGCGCATACCCTAAAGGGCTCAGTTTCTTCAGTTGCCAGGGCTTGGGGAGCCGTGGGCAGATTTTGATTTGAGGAGCTGGGGGGACATTGTTTCTGTCGAACCAGAGTAGTGTCTAAGGAGACGGAACCAAGGTAGAGGGAATCACTACCTCAACGGATTTCTAGCCAAGGAATCCAGATCTGTGTTGCAGCGACAAAGGAGGATTGGAGAGGAGTAGTTCGATAATTGGCCAGAGGATTTCCAGGAGGGAAATCAAGAGTTATAGGGAGATTCCCAGGAGGGGAGTCGAGACTCAGGGGGAGTCCAGAAGAGGAGCTGAAATGGCAATGAACAGATTGAGGGATCAGGACAGGTTGACCGAAACTTCCAACTTTGTCATCTAGAAGCCCAGGATCTTGGCAATCCTGGACAAACATCGCATCAAGGACTTTGCGTTGAAAACCATAGCTATCCCAGTTGACCCGAATGCTAATGAGAAGTATGAGGAGGCCGAGGCGAAGGCAAAATGCTTGATCCTAGACGGGGTCAAAAATCATGTCATACCACATATTGCTGAGAAGAATACAGCAAGGGAGATGTGGGAAGCACTGACCACCTTATACCAAGGATCTTCCGTGTAGAGGAAGATGCTATTGGAGAATCAGCTGCGGCCATATCAGATACAGAAGGGAGAGCAGATAAATCCGTTCCTTCTCAGGTTGCAGGAGATTCGTGACCAGCTTACTTCCGTGGGGTCTACACCAGATCTAGAGTTTATGGTCAAGACTGCCCTGAATGCAGTCTCCGAGGAGTGGGAGACATTTGTCCAAAGTATTTTGGGCAGGGCTACTCTTCCCAGTTGGGAGGATATGTGGGCAGCTCTTCGCCAGGAAGAAATCAGGGGGATGACCAAGGCAGGGAGTAGTGGCAAGGGAGGTCGAATCAAGAAAGAGGAGGAGGATGCAGCTCTAGCATCTGTGGGACAACAAGGAAAGAGGAAGAAGAAGGACATCTCCAAGGTTAAGTGCTTCCATTGTGGGGAGCTGGGACATTATGCATCCCAGTGTCCCAGGAAGAAAAACAAGGGAGAGGCTTCCGATTCAAAGGCAGCTCCAGCTAAGGTGGAGAAAGAGGTCGAGATTGATGACGATTATGCCATGAGTGCTCATGCGCCTCTAGAGAAGAGGTGGGGTGATATCGAGTTGTAGTCAGGAGGATTACATACTAAGGGCAAGATCCTTGAGGTGCCCAAACTCTTGGATCACATCCGGCTATGAGAGCCCTTAACAACAGTAGCATGATGACAAGTGTCAAGTGGATCAAAGTGTAGTGGAACAGCAAGGCAGTGCTTGGGTAAAGAAATCTGAGGCAACACAATGGAGGTTGCAGCAGTGTGAGAGGCACAAAGGTGTATGTAGCAGCGCAATGGCAGCGGAGGGATCATAGAATAGCAGTAGAGGCAGCTTCAACATCACGAGGCTTCCAAATTGACTGGGATATCAGTATTTGGGAGAAGTCAGTTACCTACTTCTTGGTAACTAAGTTGCAGTGCAGCAGTTAACAGTCGCAGTGCTAGGGCAGCATGTCGAGAGGGAGTTGTAGTACAGATGTAGCAGTGGCAGTATCATGGGCAGCAGTACAGGGAGCAGCAGTGCAAAGGATGTGAGGCAGCGGGCCAAGCATCAGCACAGGTACCGATGCGGAGGATCAGTGTGATGTTTCAGTGGTGGAGCATTACTAGAGCACATTCCTCACTAAGAGGGAGTGTTGATTTGTGGTAGCATCGAATGTTCCCTAGCCATGAAAATTGGTAGAGAGGCTAAGGCACATAAGATTTCCAAGACCCAGAAATCGTTTGGGGAAATTCCACTCGGATAGAGAGATATAAAAATAATTAATATTTTTAATGGGGTTCCTAAGTCTAAACTTAGGAAAATTAAAATATTAATGTCTATTAATATAAAATGAGTGAGAAAGTTCTAAATGACGAGGATCAAGCCAAATATAATCTTAGTCGTTGATTAGGGACTTAACCTCGACCATTGAATCGTCAACAAGAAAAGTATAAGAGGAGGCTTGAGGGTCAGTTGGAGATACACCAAGTTGATCAAGAATTCGATTTTCTAGGGCAGGGTTTGCTGAGAAATCGACTTAGTGATTTGTTGCAGCAAGGGGCAGTTAGGCACAAGGTAGAGAATACATATCAGAGAGGCAGAGAAAGTGCCGGAGAGACAATGCAGAGCCTTGGAAGGCTAACACAAAGGCAGCCAGGACTAACGCAGAGGCTGAGGAGGCCAGCGAAGGTGAGGCAAAGGACCAAGAGGCTGATGTAGAGGCAGCAGAGGCTGACGCAGGCAGCGCAGAGAGATGTAGAGATGACACTGGGCTGAAGAGGCAACGCTAAGGAATTTTCGTGAGGCACACTGGGAGCTAAGAGGCAGACGCAGAGCCGTAGAGGGTGACGCAGTCCCTAGAGGGTGACGTAGTTCCGGAAGGAAGCTTGGAGCAGCTTTTGCTGTCCAGCTAAGGAATTGTCTAAGTTGTCGTGGGATCAATCATCCGGTTGCTAATCAGCCGAAATATCTGTCTCTGAGGAGAGGTTCTTCTGCCAAGGAAAATCTCTGAAGGGTGAGCCATTTCAGGCACCTTAGTTGTATTCAGAAACTACATAATAATAAAACCCTCATATCTGCTGCACCGGTTTTTCCGCATTGGGTTTTTCCGGGGAAAATTGTCCAAAAATAACAGTGTCCCTTGTTTGATTGTCTCAGTTATTTCAGTTGTTGATCTGTCTATGTGTTAAGATTGCATTTGTGTTTATTTCGGTATTTAAATTTATAAATAACTTGTTAATGGAAAGAAAAAGTAGGATAAAAAACCAGATAATGCAGTAGGAATTTCTAATGTGTCAGACTTAGAAATTTCAACAGATAAATCTATTCTGAGGAGGAGTAATCACAAGTATCAAGGAGTGCTCGGGTTTTCTTTTGTGAGAAGGTTAATTTCGAACTCATTCCCAGGTTGGAATAACTAACAGAAATGTTATTACATGATAAATTTTGGCAAACATTTATGCCCTGGGCTTGCTAGGATTGTCATGTAGAATCTCAGGATCGTTTGGAAGGGTTTGGAAAATAAAAATATTGGCCTTGGGCCAATCTCCATATCACAGCTGTTAGCGCTTGAAATTTCACCTCAGGCTGAGAAAGGTAAACCTCAAGGCAACATCAAACCACTTAGCCTCGTAGCTAGCCCTACGGGGCTGGAGAGGGCTCTCTCCGGTCTATCTCGGTAAAGATCTTCAATTGGTGAGATGACCAATAGGGTAACACTGATTTTAGGCTAGTAAACTGATCAAAAAGGTTGCTTTGGGGTTTTTAGGGTTTTTGGTGGCAAATTGAGGGGATGGCAATTTTGGGTGCGGGGATTGGACACAGTTTCTGCAGGGGGTTCTTTGGGGCAAGGTAGGAGACAGTATTGATGCTTTTGATTGAGGTGGATGGTCCGGAATGACAGGTGAGGAGCTAAGGAGAGCAAACAATAACTTTGAATTCTCCTTAAACAGTAGAAAACATTGAAATTAAACAAACTTAAAAGCAGAGCATGACAGTCATGAATTCTTACTTTAACACTTCGTTTGTTTAATGTGCAGAAGGAAAAGAAAGGAAATGATTCACATAACACACTTACAGGTACATAGAGAAACACACTATCAATACATGTAACCACAAGAATCCCAAAAAGGACTGCAAAACCCTGGTCTTCCTTAGCCAAAAATTGCAGAGATACAGTGAATAATACAATGATAGCTTATCCCTCAAGAGTCCAACCATGAAAATGAGCAAGAAAGTACATAATATAGATAATCTAACCTCTTTCCCTGCCTCCAGGGGTCGAGCTCACTATCCTAGGAGCTGTTTCAACCACTTCTAAACTAAGCACTACAAACTAAGCAGTCAAAACAACTTGCCTCTATAAGCTAGGAAACCAATTCATTCATTAAATACAAGCTATTTCATGAATGAATCTTCTAGAAGAGGTACATAAGAGTAAAAGTATCATAAAAGTACAATAATTAAATCAAAAAGCCTAATAATCCACCCCAAAAAGTCAAACAGGGTCAAACTGCGTTTTTCTGAGCTGTACACTGAAAATTGGAGAAGTTTGCCTGACGGGTCGCGCGCCTCTGCCTGACGGGTCGCGCGCCTTTGGGACCATATTTGGGGCACTTCCCGGTGTCCAAATTGAGCAAGAGTAGGCTTGTTGGAAAGGTCTGTGAGTCTACTTTCCAACCCAACTGGAATTTTTGAATTTGGTGGTCATTTGCCCCTCCAAAATTGCAATCTCCCAAGACTGCTTTCTGCAACTCAAAAATGTGGCAGAAAGTCATTTTTTGCTTGTTTTTTGACTTTCTGGAGGCCCAAAACTTCATAAAATCTCAAGTCCATTGATGAGCATATGTAACTTCTCATGACAAGTCTAGAAATGCTGAGTTTTTGCAAAATGGAGTTGCCATGATGTAGGGTCGCGCGGGGGGTGAGACCCGTTAATGAGCAAAAACCTGTAAATTGCCTGAAAAATCAAAATTGACCCAAAATTTTCAAAATTTCTTGGGATTTGTGCTGTGGCTGGGCTATTTAGTGCCTTGGTCCTTCAGTGAGGCCTCAGCCAAGATATGGAGGGGATCGGGCCTCTTTCTCCTTTTTTGTGCCTTGGCCAACCGCCTTTGGAACATTTTCATCTTTGCCTTGCACACATGCATTCTTGCCCAGTAATGGTTCTTCATGTTCCTCAGCAATTTTTTCTCTTGGTTGGCCTTAGCCAACAGCCTCTCCAAGTGTGCATTTACTCGGATGAGCATGGACTCTCGGTCAGCGGGCAATGGATCACCGGGTCTTCTCCGGTTAAAATTGCGGTCACTACGAATCCTCCACAGCGCATCAAGTGCTTGCTCATCCTCCAACTGTTTGTTGCGCTGCTCGAGGTATGTGATGGTCCATTGTGCCCCCTCTAATCGCCTCTGCAAGGCATCATTTTCAGCTCTGAGGTGCTGAATGATCTCCTTTGCCTCTCGGCTAGAAGAACTGACATCAAGATCAATAAGCTCTATATCCGGAACACCTGATGGTCCCTCATCAATCTTGGGTTGTTTGCCCTTCCCTGGTACCTGTGCTGCTGAAGAAAGCGAGGCCCCTTCCACCTGATGTGGAGATAACACTCGCTGAGCCGATGAAGAAGGCAAGACCCCTTCCACCTGGTGTGGAGATAATACTCGCCTGGCTGTTGCAAATAAGGCCCTCTGGCCTCTCTGATAAGTAACCAAAGGTGAGGAGCTGACATGTCTAGTGACAGGGATGTCATGCTGCTGTGATGGTCTTCCCTCCTCATGAATAACCTCAGGATGTGGTGGTGATGGTGCTGTGAAAAACTCACGAGAGATGAAATCCTCCCATGAGATGCCCTGCTGAGCCAACTGATGTAATACCACTAGCTGAATCAAACCATAATGGTAAAGGCTCCTGTACTGCTGTGCCAGGCTCTTCCTCTGCATCATGGACACCATCTTCTCAATGTTTTGATAGAAGAAAACAGGGATGTTCATCATCCTCACTTGGGTGAAGTGCATCAAGAGGCGAATATGGTATGAATATACCTTTGAAAATCTGCCCTCACAAGTAAAATAGAGCATGATGAGCCTCATGATGGGAGCATTCTCACTCGTGAGAAATCTGAAGGGAAACACTCCTGTCAAGTGTCTCATGAGTGCTGGTCTAACAAAAGGCTCAAAATGGACACTGTCCAGCACCTTGCGCTTATTCCATACCTCTCCAACATTAGGTATCCCTGTAGCCTGTGCAATCACCTCAGGTGTCAATGTGAAGTCCACCTCGGTAAGGTTGACATGTCCATCATGCAAGTGTAAAACAAACAGGCGAGCCAACTCTCAATGGTGCTGAATCCGAGAGATCCTCTCACAAAACTCATAGCAAGGCATGTACTGGAAGCATGAGACTGCCATAGGACAAGCTTGTAAATCTGTCAAAGAGGTGGGCTCCTCTCGCCTATGATGACCACCCTTACCACCCTTATGAGGCCTCCTCTGTATCTCAATCTCTGAAGCTGATGCCTGGTCATCACTCTGCTCATAGGTTTCGGTTTCTGACATTGTTTAAGGAGCAGAGTGGCCAAAATGTACTGCTGTTTCTGCTTTGTAAAATGCTGATTTGTATGCTGTTTCAAGGGGGACAAGGAGCATGAAGGAAATGTTAGGAGAGGGACAATTTTTAAAAGGAAAATGGGAATACATGTATACAACAGGGAATTTAGGGAAAAACACTGCAAACATCACTGCTTATGCATCATTAAATACATGTGTTTACATGGGTATTATGAGGGGTAGGGTTAGGGCTTGATTTTTATTTTTTAGGGAAAAGGGGTAGGGTTTATTTTCTTTACAAATTTAAAAGGGAAATTTACATGGAAATACAAGGAAAATGAAATGGGAATGAGGAAAAATGATTACAAGGAAAAAACCATTGAAACAGCATAAAACCCTAGCAAATTTTTACAAATTTAATATACAGCCATATGGAGCTTTTTCTCTTGCACAATTTGATCTTTAAAAACACATTCATGATGTCCTTCAAACATAACAAGCAACCAATTTTGAGTTTGGAGGGCCTACCTTAAGCAAATCGGCGATTTGATAGCTCCTTGGGTGAATTTGCAGGTGATTTCAAAGGGAGGGCGCTGACGGGTCGCGCGCCTCTGACGGGTCGCGCCCGTTGAAAAAATGGTCGCACCCGTTGAAAAAATGAACTGTGGGAATGCGCTGGACGGGTCGCGCGCCTGTCAAACTCCCGAATTCGCTCAACTTTCACTCAATCACTCGCCCAAACTCTCTTGCAAGTGACTTGAATGCATAATGAGGGTAAATGGAGGGAGATTGGGCCTTTATAGCTTTCATTTGAATAAATTTCATGCCCAAACCCACTTTATAATGTTTTGCTTTGACACTTTATAAAATTGACCTTTTTGGTTTCCTTTGTCCTGAAATTGACTCATTTACTGCTTTTGCTCGATTCTTTTTGCAGGGATATCATCTGAGGGATCTTGGCAAGGGAGCCAGGGTTACATGCTGTCCTTTGAAAACTTTTGAATTTTTACATTTTTTGCAAAATCATTTAAAAATGACCTTGGCTTTAAAAACAGAGTTTTTAAATCCAAGGTGAAGATTAACTGTACAAAAGAGAAATTTGCGAAGAAACAACATTAAAACCATCCCTTTGGCTTGCTGAGCACTTACTGACCTTCAGAGACATGACCTTGTAAACCATTTTGACCAAAACCCTAGACCTAGGAATTTGACCTCAAGACAAGACAAGATAAGCTTGAAAGTGACTAAGGACTGAAATGACCTGATCCAGCAATGCCAAGAGGGGGACAAAGACATCAGCTCCTCCATCAGGGTTATGGCATGCCTAATGGGATGCAAAAATTGACACTGATGAGACACCTATTTATGCAAATGCAAAGAGCTTTGATCGCTGATGGAGGGCGACAAGACCGACTCTAACAACAGCCACAAGCTCACAAGACCGAGAGCAAGTATCAAGGAGTGCTCGGGTTTTCTTTTGTGAGAAGGTTAATTTCGAACTCATTCCCAGGTTGGAATAACTAACAGAAATGTTATTACATGATAAATTTTGGCAAACATTTATGCCCTGGGCTTGCTAGGATTGTCATGTAGAATCTCAGGATCGTTTGGAAGGGTTTGGAAAATAAAAATATTGGCCTTGGGCCAATCTCCATATCACAGCCACAAGCTCACAAGACCGAGAGCCAGCACACAAGACCAAGTATTGAGGGGCCCATCGCAAAGTCAAGCATCGGGCCAAGCCGAGGAGGAGGAGAGTATAATGCACAATGCGTCAATATGCATTGGAAGCGTTAGTGTATGTAAAAGCCCACATTTTGGTTTCCCTCTTACATGTGGGATAAATCCCACAAGCGAAATAAAATGTGCCACCAAAAGATTGTCGAACCAAGACAATCCAACAGGTAAGTGACAGTCGTCACTCAGCCAACTATAATGGAAAATCAATGGCCAAAGGAGATCTCATGAAGGGCATAAGATGCCAAGGCACGCGTCCACCAACATATACCACTCAGGATTGCCAGGTGCGCTCAAATGTTATGGTTGATGCCTGCAAGTGTCGAAAGAAACGCCAGGTAGATGAGTTTGTCAAGACAGGATTTAGATCAGAGATTTCCAAACCCTTTTCCATGTTGACTACTTTGTCTACTGGATCTGATTTGGGAGGTTCATGTACAAACAATATGGAAAACACGCTACCTCAGGAAATGCGTTTACCAATAAATCGCCAAAGCTTCCAACCAAGCACACGGTCGAAACTATTGTATGGAAGAATTTTGCTATGAATGAGCTACGGAGTATGGGAAAGCATCGACAGGTTAAATTCAAATGCAGAGATTTGTCAGAAATCTATCATTAGAAAAATAGAGTCCGATGCTCCAGCGTACTGAGATATTGTCAACGAAGTGTTTGATTTATAATTGCATGGACCGTAAGACATAAGCTTATGAGCTTGTTTGGCATGGCTTAAAGAATGATGTGAAAAGTCATGTCTGTTAGCATGTTTATGGTCGTCTCTACCGTTCAGATAGGGAGTACAGTGACACAATCAAAAGCTATAGAAATGCTCTTAAGATTGATCCAGAAAATATTGAAATTCTACGGGACCTTTCTCTTCTACAGGCACAAATGCGAGACTTGTCAGGATTTGTGGAAACAAGACAGCGACTATCAACTTTGAAGCCCAATCACCGTATGAATTGGATTGGATTCGCTGTTGCACATCACTTGAACTCAGATCCAAGAAAAGTTGCAGAAATTTTGGAAGCATATGAGGGGACACTAGAAAAGGACTATCCTCCCTATAATGAATGCTATCAACATTCTTAAATGCTTCTATACAAGATCTCTCTTCTTGAGGAATGTGGGGGCTCCAGAAAGAGCACTAGAGGAACTTAATAAGAAGGTGACCAAAATAGTTGACAAGTTGGCTTTTAAGAAGCAACATATCGATCCCTCCTTGGGGCAAACTCTGAAAATTATAGATATCATGAAGCATTCAGAAGTGTCTAGGTCTATCACTAGAGAGAGGAAAGCATTCACCAGAGCATGCTAATAAGTTGACTTCCTTGTACAAATCTCTTCAAGAGAAATATCCGTGGTCTGCAGCTGCTAAGCACATACCTCTTGACTTTCTCGAGAATGAAGAGTTACGGAAGGCAATGGACAACTATATTATACCCTTTCTAACTAAGGGGGTTCCTTCTCTGTTCTCAGGCCTACGTCCTTTATATGATTACCGAGGCAAGGCTGACATATTGGGGGGATTAATTCTTGAAATTGAAGCTTCTCTTCAGAATAATGGAAGTTTTTCTGCAAGGTCTCCAAAAAAGCCACCATCAACACTTCTGTGGACTCTCTTTTTGCTTGCCCGGCATTATGACATCAGAGGGCAGCATCATTTAGCTCTTGCCAAGATTGATAAGGCTATAGCACATACCCCAACTGTCATTGATATTTACTTGGTGAAAGGTAAAATACTTAAACGTGCAGGAGATCTAGTGGCAGTTGCAACATTGGTAGATGTAGCCCGGTCTATGGACCTTGCAGATCGATTTATAAATAATGAATGCGTTAAGCGTGTGCTTCAAGCAGATCGCCTAGGTAACAGGAGACCATATGTGTCAGTTGATTTTTTCTTATGGTGGAGAAGGTGACACTAATATCTGTTTTCGAAGTTGGCAAGGACAGAATGGGAGTTTTTTATTTTAGAGAGTCGAACTCCACTTCTTATGCCAAATTTCCAGCATCCAGATAAAATGCTTCATTGCTGGATTCTTCAGGAGCAGATGTGTGATTTTAAAAAGCAATGGCGATTTGGGCTAATGGGATTTTGTTTATTTATGATCAAATTAAAATCTTATGTCTTGTTAATATTCCTACTGGAAATATTCGATGCCTTGCCACACTTTCTGCATTCAAAGAAGATGGTTGTATCATCAACAGAGCGGGAAATTGCAACCCAAATATGTGCAACAAAATGAGAGATGTCATTTTGAACCCTACAGAAAACTGATGGTCGATCCAAGAGAAGATGATGGTATTTACAATGCCAGGGACTAAGATGGTTACTCCGCCTCTATACCTAACCTATTCTGTGTCACTTTATTGAGACTAACAGGAAGTATGAGTGGGGAATTAATTGTCACTTTGTTCATTCAAAAGAAGAGTTAAAGCCCTAAAGAAAACTGAATACTTTGAATTATGACAGCCTAAAGGATATGGAGTTGTTGCACAAAAAGCTAGAAATACCCTTATATTCTTGTTTGAAACAGAGATGTTGGAAATGCTAATTTATTGGTCAGCACACAGTTTATTCTAAATCAACTATCTCAGCCTATCACGATTCCTCAAATATCAATGAAGCCTTATCTCAGAGAAATAATAATCTTCAGTCTGCCTCAAGGTTTTGGGCTAGATTTGCATTCCAGATTTTGCGGCAATTATGGATATAACAATCTCAGATTCAAAGGATAAAGGTGGTTTCTTGAAAGACAAATTGCAATTAGATCAAATTCCAGATTTCATGCAAGCATTTAGTCAATAAATAACAAACTGTAATGGCAGTTTTGAGTAGTCAAAGACAAATGGCACTTAATCAGTCTAAGGGGGATTATCTCCATATTTTTAAGGCATAAAATGAGCACCCAAATACACAGGTGGAAAATAACCTGGTAGAATAAAAACAAACTCCGCCATCCTCAAACATTCAAATCAGCCAATAAGCATCTCCAGGCAGTCAATTAAAAGGTGTCAAGTTTGTTTCCTCCAGCAAAAATGAAGTAATCAGTTCCATAATTTTTAGGCATCGAAACTCAATAGTGGTTGAGTTTTTCAAGGCAGAAAATAAATAATCAAAGACCACCTGGCAGCAATCCAACAAATTTCCAGCAGTCTTCTAAAAACTCAAGATACATTGCAACCAATTTAGTTTAGGTTTTATCTTTTATGATTTTAATTGATTTTATTTCCAGCAAATTAGAAAACAGTTTAAAATTTGTATTTGTATATATTCAAGTTTGAAAGTGTAAGGAGGGGTTGATAGTGAGGAAAAAGAAGACTTTCTTTTTTACTGTAAGTTGTGGAGCTCAAACAGAAGTAATTAATTGAGTGATACAGAGGCAGTTTGGTTTCAGGATTCTTGTGTCAAACAAATGGTGATGTTTTCCTTTTTGTAAATCTGTTTTTCTTTCAAGTTTCACATGGATTTTCCTTTCTAATTGTTACAAGAAGATGATGAGTAGAATTTACTTGCAGTACTTTGCTCTAGCTTGTTAAGCAATCTTAATGTTTTCTTTCTGAGATTTAAGTATAGAATTCATCTGTGTATGCTCTATATTTAAATTGATCTTAAATCTGATTCGTCTCATCCACCCCCAATAGCTCTATAAGATCCAGGAGTTTGCCTACCTTGCCCTGATTGAAGCTTTCCTCTGTCTATATGTGATTAATTACTGAAAACCCTTATGACTCCATGCCCAATGGGCTCTTCCTTCATTTTGCAACCACAATTTTAAAACCAATTTCTTGATCTTCATACCTAGCCTAAAACCCTAAACTGTGATTGATTGAAAATCCATTGAGAGAGAGCCCTCTCTGGGATTGGAAAGGCTAGTTTCTAATCCTACAAGCAGTTTGTGGTTACCTTTGTAATTTTCCTCCTCAGCCTAGGAAAAATACAAAGTGCTAACATTCTAGCAACCATACTAGGGAACGTGAAAGCTCTATCTTCCTGGGGAAAGAACGATGACCTAAATCTAGTTGCTGATGGTGGACAACAGTCAGACATATGAAGGCTGAATCATTCACCGGGCGACTCCATGATCAAAGAATCATGTATTGCAAAATACTCATGGCGACTCGACTGGCCGAAGCATTCAGAGCTTAAACTACTCATCTAGTTGCTTGTCAAACGAAATGACAGGGTATGTGGCAGACCATATTTCTATTGAAGGTTTCAAAGAATACTAGGATATTTGTGATGACGATCAAATTGATGAAGATATCTCTAATTTATTGCCTATTTATTTAAAGTCATGCAAATGGATATATGAAGATAAAATTCACTTTTTAGAGGAGTTTGTTCACAAAATTGAGAAAGATCTTCAAGATTTAAAAGTTCAAATTCAGTCCCACAATTTCCGATGTCAAAATCAGTCTTTTGAGAACCTTTGTCGGCCAAAACAAGAAGTGGTAGTATTGCCTTTTGATATTCAGATTGAGGAGTGTTTTGAGAATTGGTCTAATGACTCATAGCTGAAACTGTACAATGGCAAAGAGAGAACAATTGAACTGACCAACAATAATAATATAGTCATTGAAAGCTTTGAGGATCAACAAACAAATCATGGTTTTTTTATCCCATAGCTATTTATCTGGAGGAATTGTTTAGTCTAAAGTTCCGATTATGTTTCTACTGTGAAGGCCGAGTCTACAATCAGCTGTCATTGCACTTACATTTTCCAGTTTTTGTTTTACTGAAACGCCGTCAAGGAATCACATCAAGTATGCAACTACTTGATTGGTTGTTTTGGCATTTTTCTATTACTTAAGTGATTTTTCAGGGGTATCAACAGCCTAAAGTAGGTAGGAATGCGAATAAGCTCAACAATCTGAGCATCTTTTTCAACAGTAGTTTTCAATTTTTTGTTTGGCATTATGATTCCAGTTTATACAAAAGATATTAGTTTCAAGATTTTGTTTTCTAGAGTGGGAATAGTTTCGATTGAAGATCAGAACAGGTTGCAGTTCACAGTGCAGGAATGGATAAGGCATCAGATCTGAGGTTCTTTGGTGCCACACAAGGAGCACGCCATCTGGTGGTCTGGTTGCAGGTGTAAGGGACAATCGTTCAAATCCTGAAACGATCTCCTCAAGCGCAGGTGGAAGTTCTTCTTGAATTTCCCTTGGAATTTTAGTCATCCGCCTCCAAACTTAACTATCCTTCTAAAACAGCCGAATTGTTGTATTTGTCCGCAAAATAGCAGACCTTCACTTACCGGAACCGAAGGGAATTTAACACCACCGTTGAAAAACTTCTCGATTCTGCCTTTTCCACAGTCCTCTACCTCTCTCACGAAACCGAAAGAAAAAATAGGCTCCATCTTATAGTTTCTCGGGTCCGAAGTATGGATTAACCCATGGATACTTTTTCCACGCGACTACCGTTCGATCGTAGTCTCCACAACAGACGGTTACGATCTTCGGACTTCAACGGAATTAAGCCATAATTGAATTGCTCATCGGGTCCGAAAATTTTATTAAACACCGTTCACTTTTCCACGCAATATCCGTTGGATCTCGCTCCTCTAATCGGACGGCCTAAATCAACTACACTATTAACCCAGTTTGATAAAATATCGCGTCCAGTTTTGGGTTAAACCTCGACGCTGATTTGCACGCGACTATAGTAGATCTAACAGTTCTATCGATCAAACGGCTCCAGGCTTCTTTCTTAGGCTCTCTCGGCTTTTATCGGGTTTTCCTTCATTCCGCCAAGTTTAGACTGCGTTAAACCATATTTTCTTTAAACATATACCAATTATCCCTATACACAAAAATAAAGATTCAATCGTGATAACACAAAGTTATATTATCAACCTCGAATTCTAAAGGCCGACTGGAAATTAACAATACACAGAAATGTTTCAAAGGAATCCAAACCTCTGGGATTTAACCTTTCATGCACAAAATACACATAAATATGGAGATAATCCAATTCTTTTACAATCTAATTCTCCATAACCAAATCCAGCCAAATCCTCTTACAATAGTTCAAAACATACATAAATACTTTACATCCAACAATCCGATCCTCAATCAATGGATCGAATCTATCTAATCCTAGATGAATACCTAAACTGTTTGATTTTCTCCTCGAGAATCTCAACTAAGTCTAAACTACTTGAATTAATTACAAAATCATTCAAATACCTATATTCTAGCTCAATTCCTATCTAGAAAACTTTGTAAATTGACAACTAAAGGATCCCACTCCTTTGCTTGTAAACTTTTTTTGGGTTTTTGGAATAAAATGAAGCCTTTTGTCTTTAAGCATCATGCTCCTGCATCAGACTCATGAGAACAAAATTCTTCATGGGCTCCTGTCCATTAGCTCTTCTACAGAACAGCCCAACTTCTGTAGCATGGTTTCTGTCACCTAGGTAGCATCAACAATTGGTTGATCTTTCCACTTGACCAAGTACTGAAAATACTCTTTTCCCCCTGTCTTCTTAAACACTCTTTTATCCAATATCTTCTCTAGCTGCAATGTCTTTGTTGCAGGTAACTGTTTTACCTAATCCACCTCTTGTTCTTCCTTGTCTTCTGCTGTGTCATTTGCCTATTCCTTTTCATACCTGTACAAATCAGCAACATTGTAAATTGGAGATATTCCAATACCAGGGGGTAACTCAATTTCATATGCATTTGCAGGAAATTTCCTTAAAACTCTGCATGGTCCAATCTTCTTGAATTTTAATTTGTTATACTCCCTTTTTGGAAATCTTTCCTTCATTAGGTGTGCCAAAACCAAATCTCCAACCTCAAAATTTACTTCTCTCTTCTTCAAATCTGCTTTTTTCTTATACTTTGTGTTGCTGTCTTGTAGCTTTTGTTTTACCTGTTCATGAACTGCTTGAGTCTCTGAAGCAAAATCTTCTCCTAGAGCACTCCGCATTACAGCTTTACCCAAATCTCTCAATTTAGTCACTCCTCTTGGGTGCATTCCATAAACTATATGGAATGAACTCTGTCATGTACTCCTATTAGGAGAATCATTATAAGCATACTCAGCCTGTGCCAAAACTTGATCCCACTATTTTGGATGTTCACCTGCAAGGCTTCTCAGAATATTACCCAAGCTTCTATTCACAACTTCAGTCTGCCCATCAGTTTGAGGATGATATGCAAAACTGAAACTCAGTTTAGTGCCAAGCTTCTTCCACAAAGTCCTCCAGAAATGACCAACAAATCTGGTATCTCTGTCTGAAACAATGCTCTTAGGTAACCCATGCAACCTTACAATTTCCTTAAAAAACAAGTTAGCAACATGAGTAGCATCACTGGTTTTATAACATGGAATAAAATGTGCCATTTTTGAAAATCTGTCAACTACTACATAAATTGAATCATGTCCCCTTTGAGTTTTTGGCAAACCGAAAACAAAGTCCATACTTACCATATCCCAAGGCCTATTTGGAATAGGTAATGGAACATACAAACCTGTGTTTTGGCTCCTTCCTTTTGCATACTAACAGACTTTACAATTCTTCACATACTTTTCTACTTCAGCTCTCATCTTTGGCCAGAAATAAAACCAATTCAACTGCTCATAAGTCTTGTCTGCACCAAAATGTCCTCCAAGTCCACCACTATGTTTTTCCTTGATCAAATTTTCTCTCATAGAACAATTTGGTATGCACAGCTGATTTCTTTTAAATAACAGTCCTTCTTGCATGAAATAATCCAGCCACTTACTTCTGTCTAACAAAACAGGGTTTCTACAAGCTTCAAATGCCTCTTTAAAATCCAAGTCTTTCTCATATAATTCCTTAAGAAAATCAAAACCCAATACTTGAATTTGACTTTCTTGCACTAAAATGCTTTTTCTACTTAAGGCATCTGCTACTTTGTTTGATTGACCAATTATATGTTTTAACACAAAATTAAAACTTTGAAGGTATTCTACCCATTTTGCATGCTTCTGGTTAAGCTTTGGTTGTTGCATAATATACTGTAATGCATGGTTATTTGAATACAGTGTGAACTCTTTAGGCATCAACTAATGTCTCCACCTCTTCAAAGACTGCACCATAGAATAAAACTCCTTGTCATAAGAAGAATATTTCTTCTTTGACTCATTCAACTTTTCACTAAAATAAGCTACAAGTCTATCCTCCTGACTTAAAACAACTCCAATGGCTTCTCCACTGGCATCACACTTCACTTGAAAAGGTTTATTAAAATCAGGCAAAATCAAAATAGGTTTCTCAGTAATCTTTCTCTTCAATAGCTAGAAGTTCTTTTCTGCTTCAACAGTCCATTTAAATGGTTGTTTGTCCTTCTTTATAGTATCAATAATTGAAGCATTGATCTTACTAAAATTCCTTATGAATTTCCTATAAAAACTAGCAAGACCATGAAAACTTCTTACCTCAAAGACATTTTTTGATGAAGGCCACTCCATGATTTCCTTGATCTTCTCAGCATCCATCTTTAACCCTTCAGCAGAAACAACAAAACCCAAATACACCAACTCCTTCATGAACGAACATTTATTTAAATTTAACAGTAATTTCTCTTGTTGTAGCCTCTGTAAGACATAATTTAGATGTCTCACCTATTCCTCTTTTGATTTGTTGTAAACTAATATATCATCCAGATATACTATTACAAATTTACCTATAAATTCTTTCAAAACTTCATTCATGAGTCTCATAAATGTATTGGGAGCATTTGACAACCCAAAAGGCATTACCATCCATTCATACAATCCTTCATTTGTCTTAAAAGAAGTTTTCCACTCATCCCCTTCTCTAATTCTGATTTGATGATAACCACTTTTTAAATCTAATTTTGGAAAATATCTTGCTCCACTCAAACAATCCATCAAATCTTCAATTCTAGGTAAAGGAAATCTGTACTTGATTGTAATCTTATTGATTGCTCTTGAATCAGTGCACATTCTCCAGCCTCCGTGCTTCTTTGGGCTCAACACTGTTGGCACTACACAAGGACTCAAACTCTCTCTAATCAGTCCCTTGTCTAACAATTCTTGAACATGTTTCCTGATTTCTTCATTCTCTGTGGGAGTCATCCTGTACGCTGCTGTATTAGGTAGATTTGCTCCTGGAATCAAATCTATATGATGGCTGATTTTTCTAATGGGTGGTAACTCATCCGGTAAATCATCTACAATGATATCAGAGTAACTATCCAGCATCTCTTGAATTTCAATTGGTAAATCAGAAACCTTTGTGGAAGTAATTATTACCTTTGGGTTTGCAAACCAATCCAAAACTTACCTCATCTTCTTCCATCTATTGCAAGTACTCCTTTTCCACTCAACAAAAGGGTCTTTGGATCAGGTTTCTTCGATACATCCTCCTCTTCCATAGGCAGCAATGTATGATTGACACCATCTTTACTAAATTTATATGTGTTCTTCTTTCCATCATGCATAGCTCCTCTATCATATTGCCAAGGCCCTCCCAGCAATATGTGACACACATCCATAGGCATCACATCACACAGAATTTTATCTTTGTATTTGCCCAACTGCAGCTCCACTTCACATTGCTCATTCACTATCAACTAATATCCCTTTTGCAGCCGTGGCACCTTGTAAGGTGTTGGGTGTTTCTTTGTCTTCAATTTCAATTTCTCCACCACTTCTGTGGAGACCGAATTCTCTGTACTACCACTATCAATTATCATCTGACAACACTTCCCTTGAACCTTGCACACAATCCTGAACAAGGTCTTTCTCTGTGCTGGTTCAACAATTTCCTTAGCTGGTTTTAGTAAAACTTTGTTAACTACCAAAGACTCTCCTTTCTCTGGTACATTTTCTTCTTCTATTACCTTTGTTGCTTCCTCTTCAGTCTTAGCAACAATTGCATTCCTCTGATTCATTCCTATGTTTTCTGGGCACTCATAGGCTCTGTGTCCCAGCTTGTTACATCTGTAACATTTGACTTCTCTTCCTCTGCCTCTGCCTCCTCTTCCTCTAGAAAAACTCCCTCTGCCACTTGCATCACCTCCTGTGTGAATGCTGACTTGAGCAGCTGCCAGCTCCATCTCTAGGTGTTGTAGACCTTCTACCACCTTGACCTCCCCTTCCTCTGAAAGTACCTCTGTTTCTGGTAGACTGCTTCCTAATGAGTTTTTCTTCAGCCTTCAATACCATCTGATAAGCCTCTTCTACTGTTTTAGGAGACAATACACTTATTTCATCTTGGATCTCCATTCTGAGACCATTCACATATCTTGCAACCTTCTCATCTGTATCTTGGATTTGTCCTGCTCTTATACTCACTTTGTAGAATTCCTCTGTGTATTCCTTTACTGTCATAGACCTCTATCTAAGATTCTGCATCTGTCTAAATAATGTTTGCTGATAGTCACTTGGCAAAAACTTACTTTTCAGCTTTGCCACCATTTTGTTCCAATTCTTAATTGGTTGTTTACCAAGTCTTCTTCTTTCTGCCTGCACTCCATCCCACCAAAGTGCTGCATGTCCTTTCAATTTTGTGACAGCAAAATTCACCTTCTTTCCTTCTTCTGTTTCTTCATAATCAAAGAATTTCTCCATGTCATTAATCCAGTCTATCAATTCTTCAGGGCTTAAGCTTCCTGTATAGATTGAAACTTCAAGTCTGGGCTTAGATGTGGATCTCAATACTGACTTAAAGAATCTCATTTCATGAGTTACATCTGCAGGTTCCTCATCTTCTACAGCTCCAACTTCAGGTTCACTGACATCTCTAGCATCTGCATCTCTTCCCATTTCCATTTCTTCCAATCTAAGTTGCATATGTTGCATAGCTTCCAACACTTCAGCATTTGAAACTCGTCTTCCTCTTCTTCGACCACCACCTCTTCCTCCAACTTTGAAAGCCATGTGGGACTTCTTTTTCTGATCCTTGAGATCCTGTTCAGTGTCAGTAGGCTGCTCTGATACCACAAATGGTGGTCTGGTTGCAGGTGTAAGGGACAGTCGTTCAAATCCTAAAACGATCTCCTCAAGAGTAGGTGGAAGTTCTTCTTGAATTTCCCTTGGAGTTTCAGTCATTCGCCTCCAAACTTAACTATCCTTCTAAAACAGCCGAATTGTTGTATTTGTCCGGAAAATAGCAAAACTTCACTTACTGGAACCGAAGGGAATTTAACACCGCTGTTGAAAAACTTCTCGGTTTCGCCTTTTCCACAGTCCTCTACCTCTCTCACGGAATCGAAAGAAAAAACAATCTCCAGCTTATAATTTCTCGGGTCCGAAGTCTAGATTAACCCGTGGATACTTTTTCCACATGACTACCGTTGGATCGCAATCTCCACAACGAACGGTTACGATATTCGAACTTCAACGAAATTAAGCCATAATTGAATTGCTCGTCGGGTCCGAAAATTTTATTAAACACCGTTCATTTTTCCACGCGATATCCGTTGGATCTCGCTCCTCTAATTGGACGGCCTAAATCAACTGCACTATTAACTCAGTTTGATAAAATATCATGTCCGGTTTTGGTTTAAACCTCGACGCTGATTTGCATGCGACTACCGTAGATCTAACAGTTCTGTCGATCGGACAGCTCCAAGCTTCTTTCTTAGGCTCTCTCGGCTTTTATCGGGTTTTCCTCCGTTCCGCCAAGTTTTTCCCTTCCGCCAAGTTTAGACTGTGTTAAACCATATTTTCTTTAAACATATCCCGATTATCCCAATACACAGAAATAAAGATTCAATCGTGATAACAGAAAGTTACATTATCAACCTCGAATTCTAAAGGCCAACTGGAAATTAACAATACACAAAAATATTTCGAAGGAATCGAAACCTCCGGAATTTAACCTTTCATGCACAAAATACATAGAGATACAAAGATAATCCAATTCTTTTACAATATAATTCTCATAATCAAATCTAGCCAAATCCTCTTACAATAGTTTAAAACTTACATAAATACTTTACATCCAACAATCCGATCCTAAATCAATGGATCGAATCTATCTAATCCTAGATGAATACCTAAACTGCTTTATTTTCTCCTCGAGAATCTCAACTAAGTCTGAACTACTTGAATTAATTACAAAATCATTCAAATACCTATATTCTAGCTCAATTCCTATCTAGAGAACTTTGTAAATTGACAACTAAAGGATCCCACTCCTTTGCTTGTAAACTTTTTTTGGATTTTTGGAATAAAATGAAGCCTTTTGTCTTTAAGCCTCATGCTCCTGCATCACCATCCCCAGATGGAGCCAATGTTGGCACCCTATAATTTCGTGCCAAATCATGAGCTTGTTTTCATTTTTCGTAGCGCTCGTGGAATTAATGATTTCATAGCACCGCGCAGTTACTTGTCAACAATTTAATCAATGACAAATATAACAAAATGATGGGGACTCCTAGTCTGTTTTGCATAGTTGGGCAATGCAAACATCATCATTTCTGGAATTAGTTATGTTTGCAAGAATGTTTGTTTATTCCTTGGATTCATAACATTATGAAGAGCATCATGATAATGGAACATGTTGCTTAAGCCTTTCTCAGATTTGGAGGGTCATCACTGTTACTGTAGGATTTTGGAGTTGTTTGTGAATATGTGGGAAAATCATAGTGCAAGAAGAATGATTAATGTGAACCCAAAAACAGGTGTCATGCAAGATAAACACATGTTGGAGCAACGAAGACGTCATATGTGGCAAAATGGTTTGATTTAAGTGTTTCCACCATTCCACGTTGATTATATTTTAAAACTCTCACTTCATAATGTCTTCATAATCTGTCACATTATGAATCTTTCCTCACCGTTTAATTTAAACTCCACTTAATTCCATGAATCACAAGCAACTAAGTTGGATTCCCCAACGTATATGGCACTCATGTATCAAACCACAACGATGGTGAAAGACTCGAGGAGTTATGTCTTCTCAATGCAATAAGGAAAGCATTGTTTGCGCATAAAGATCTGAGGATTAAGTAATTTAAAATCATAGAAAAGGGGATAAATCTATGTTAAGGAGTAATCACAGGTATCAAGAAGTGCTCGGGTTTTCTTTCGTGAGAAGGTTAATTTCGAACTCATTCCCAGGTTGGAATAACTAACAGAAATGTTATTACATGATAAATTTTGGCAAAAATTTATACCCTGGGCTTGCTAGGATTGTTATTCAGAATCTCGGGCTCGTTTGGAAGGGTTTGGCAAATAAAAATATTGGCCTTGGGCCAATCTCTATATCACAGCCACAAGCTCACAGGACTGAGAGCCAACACACAAGACCAAGTATTGAGGGGCCTAGCACAAAGTCAACCACCAAGCCAAGTCGAGGAGGAGGAGAGTATAGTGCACAACGTGCCAATATGCATTGGAAGCGTTAGTGATGTAAAATCCCGCATTTTGATTTCCCTCTTGCATGTGGGATAAATCCCACAAGAGAAATAAAACGTGCCACCAAAATATTGTCAAACCAAGACAATGCAGCAGGTAAGTGACAGTCTTCACTCATCCAACTATGATGGAAAATCAATGGCCAAAGGAGATCTCATGCAGGTCATAAAATGGCAAGGCACGCGTCCACCAACATATACCACTCAGGATCGCCATGTGTGTTAAAATGTTATGGTTGATGTCTGCAAGTCTCGAAAGAAACACCAAGTAGATGAGTTTGTCAAGACAGGATTTAGATCGGAGATTTCCAAACCCTTTTCCATGTTGACTACTTTGTCTACTGGATTTGATTTGGGAGGTTCATCTACAGACAATATGGCAAACACGCTACCTCCGGAAATGCATTTACCAATAAATCGCCAAAGCTTCCTAGCAAGCACATGGTTGAAATTTGTGTAAGGAATAATTTCGCTATGAATGAGCTACGGAGTATGGGAAAACATCAATGGGTTAAACTCAAATGCAGAGATTTGTCACAAATCTATCATTAGAAAACAGAGTCCGATGCTCTAGCCTCCTGATATATTGTCAATGAAGGGTTTGATTTATAATCGCATGGACCGTAAGACAGAGGCTTATGAGCTTGTTCGGCATGGCTTAAAGAATGATGTCAAAAGTCATGTCTATTGGCATGTTTATGGTCTTCTCTACTGTTCAGATAGAGAGTACAGTGATGCAATCAAAAGCTATAGAAATGCTCTTAAGATTGATCCAATAAATATTGAAATTCTACGGGACCTTTCTCTTCTACAGGCACAAATGTGAGACTTGTCAAGATTTTTGGAAACAAGACAGCAACAATCAACTTTGAAGCCCAATCACCGTATGAAATGGATTGGATTCGCTGTTGCACATCACTTGAACTCGGATCCAAGAAAAGTTGTATAAATTTTGGACTCATATGAGGGGACACTAGAAGAGGACTATCCTCCCTATAATGAACGTTATGAACATGCTGAAATGCTTCTATACAAGATCTCTCTTCTTTAGGAATGTGGGGACTCCAGAAAGAGCACTAGAGGAACTTAATAAGAAGGCGACCAAAATAGTTGACAAGTTGGCTTTTAAGGAGCAACATATCAGTCCCTCCTTGCGGCAAACTCTGAAAATTATAGATATCATGAAGCACTTCAGAAGTGTCTAGGTCTATCACTAGAGAGCAAGAAGCATTCACCAGAGAATGTTAATAAGTTGGCTTCCTTGTACAAATCTCTTCAAAAGGAATATCTGTGGTCTGCAGCTGCTAAGCGCATACCTCTTGACTTTCTCGAGAATGAAGAGTTTCGGAAGGCAACGGACAACTATATAGGCCCTTTCTAACTAAGGGGGTTCCTTCTCTGTTCTCAGACCTACGTCCTTTATATGATCACCCAAGCAAGACCGACATATTGGGGGGATTAATTCTTGAAATTTAAGCTTCTCTTCAAAATAATGGAAGTTTTTTTGCAAGGTCTCAGAAAAAGCCACCATCAACACTTCTATGGACTCTTTTTTTGCTTGCCCATCATTATGACATCAGAGGGCAGCATGATTTAGCTCTTGCCAAGATTGATGAGGCTATAGCACATACCCCAACTGTCATTGATATTTACTGGCGAAGGGCAAAATACTTAAACATGCAGGAGATCTAGTGGCAGCTGCAACATTGGTAAATGAAGCCCGGCCTATGGACCTTGCAGATCGATTTATAAATAGTGAATGCATTAAGCGTATGCTTCAAGCAGATCACCCACGTAACAAGTGACCATATGTGTCAGTTGATTTTTTCTTATGGAGGAGAAGGTGACATTAATATCTGTTTTCGAAGTTGGCAAGGACGGAATGGGAGTTTTTGATTTTAGAGAGTCAACCTCCAATTCTTATGCCAAATTTCCAATGTCCAAATAAAATGCTTCATCGCTAGATTCTTCAAGAGCATATGTGTGATTTTATAAAGCAATGGCGATTTGGGCTATTGGGATTTTGTTTATTCATGTTCAAATTAAAAATCTTATTTCTTGTTAATATTCCTACCGGAAATATTCGATGTCTTGCCATGCTTTTTGCATTCAAAGAAGTGTGAAAATTTGCTACAATAATTGATTTATTTCTCCTACTTATTTATGATAAGTTATTTACCAATACTTCAGTAAATACCAAAATAAATTCAGTTGCAGACTTCACAAACTAGAAATGAAAATTAAATGGCAAGAGAAACATCAACATATGAACAATCACATTGACACACTTGTTTTTGGACAATCGTCCCCGGAAAAAACCTAATGTGGGAAAATCGGTGTAGCAGATCTAAGGATTCTTATTATTGGCACTAAATATCTTAATATAATCTAGGATGCTCGTCTAGCAATCCTTTACAGAGAAAATATTGGCGGAGAACCTGAGTGAGTTTTACCTCACTTCACCCAGCAGAATTCCGGCTGATCCAGCACAAGACTGGCTAACCCTGGTTATTTTTGCGCTGGCCCTGTGTAGGGCCCCACGTCAGCCTTTTAGGCTCCGCATCACCTTCTCTACCCTCTGTGTCAGCTCTCCTAGGTGTTCCGACAATTCCTCGCAATTCCGGAAATTCCCTGCAGTTCTGGATTCTGCGTGACAAACAGCTTTTCTGCTCTGCGCTGGCCTTTTTGGCTCTGCATCAGGACTGCGTGGGCCCAAACTGGCCAAGTGTTGGCTCTCCTGGCTACTGCGTTGCCTCTCTGCAAGCTCTCTCTGCCTCTCTGTTCTGTATTTTCCGGAAAGTCCTCCCAGATTCTCTCTGCCCCTCAGCTGCAAGATCTCCCCAATCGATTTTCCTTCTGAAAACTTCTCACCTCATAAAATCGATTTCCTCAATCTCTCTGTGTTTCCAAATGAACCCCAAACCTCCATTTTATACTTGTCTTGTTGAGTCTTCGATGGCCGAGATTAAGTCTCTAATCAACGGCTAAGATTAAAACATGACTTCATCCGCCTTCTAGATCATTCTCACCCATATTTTGATTAACACCCATTAATATTTTAATTTTCCTAAGTTTAGACTTAGGAACTCCATTAAAAATATTAATTATTTTAATAAAATACAATCCAGGTGGAATTTCACCAAATGGTTTCTAGGTTCTCTAGAACTCATGTGCCTTAGCCTCTCCACCAATTTTCAAGGCTAGATCACTTCTGATGCTACCAAAAACTAACAAGAAGATGGTTGTATCATCAACAAAGCAGGAAATTGCAGCCCAAATTTGTGCAACAAAATGAGAGATGTCATATTGAACCCTACAAAAAACTGATAGCATATTCAAGAGAATATTATGGAATTTACAATGCCAATGAGCAACCAATTACTAAGATGGTTACTTTGCCTCTATACCCAACCTATTCCATGTCACTTTATTGAGACTAAAAGGAAGTATGAGTGGGGAATTAATTGTCACTTTGTTCATTTAAAAGAAGAGTTAAAGCCCTAAAGAATATTGAATACTTTGAATTATGACAGCCTAAAGGATATGGAGTTGTTGCGCAAAAAGCTAGAAATGCCCTTATATTCTTGTTTGAAACAAAGATGTTGTAAAGGCTAAGTTATTGGTCAATACACAAAATTTATTCTAAATCAACTATCTCAGCCTATCACGATTCCTCAAATCACAATGAAGCCTTATCTCAAAGAAATAATAATCTTTAGTCTGCGTCAAGGTATTGGGCTCAATTTCCATTCCAGATTTTGCGGCAATTATGGATATATCAATCTCAGATTCAAAGGACAAAGGTGGTTTCTTGAAAGACAAGTCGCAATTAGATCAAATTCCAGATTTCATGCAAGCATTTAGTCAATAAATAACAAACTGTGATGACAGTTTTGAGTAGTCAAATACAAATGGCACTTAATCAGTCTGAGGGGGATTATCTCCATATTTTAAAGGCATAAAATGAGCACTCAAATACGCGGGTGGAAAATAACCTGGTAGAATAAAAACAAACTCCGCCATCTTCAAACATTCAAATCAGCCAATAAGCATCTCCAGGGAGTCAATTAAAAGGTGTCAAGTTTGTTTCCTCCAGCAAAAATGAAGTAATTAGTTCCATAATTTTTAAGCATCGAAACTCAATAGTGGTTGAGTTTTTCAAGGCAGAAAATAAATAATCAAAGACCACCTGGCAGCAATCCAACAGATTTCCAGTAGTCTTCAAGCAACTCAAGATACATTGCAACCAATTTAGTTTAGGTTTTATCTTTTATGATTGTAATTGATTTTATTTCCAGCAAATTAGAAAACAGTTTAAAATTTGTATTTGTATATATTCAAGTTTGAATGTGGAAGGAGGGGTTGATAGTGAGGAAAAAGAAGACTTTCTTTTTGACTGTAGGTTGTGGAGCTCAAACAAGTAATTAATTCATTGATACAGAGGCAGTTTGGTTTCAGGTTCTTGTGTCAAACAAATGGTGACGTTTTCCTTTTTGTAAATTTGTTTTTCTTTCAAGTTTCACATGGATTTTCCTTCGTGATTGTTACAAGAAGATGATGAGTAGAATTTACTTGCAGTACTCTACTCTAGCTTGTTAAGCAATATTAATGCCTTCTTTCTGAGATTTAAGTGTAGAATTCATCTGTGTATGCTTTATATTTAAACTGATCTTAAATCTTATTTGTCTCATCCACCCCCAATAGCTCTATAAGATCTAGGAGTTTGCCTACCTCGCCCTGATTGAAGCTTTTCTCTGTCTATCTAAGATTAATTATTGAAAACCCTTATGACTCCATCCCCAATGGGCTCTTCCTTCTTTTTGCAACCACAATTTTAAAACCAATTTCTTGACCTCGATACCTAGCCTAAAACCCTAAACTGTGATTGATTGAAAATCCATTGAGACTGGACCCTCTCTAGGATTAGAAAGGCTAGTCTCTAATCCTACAAGGGGTTTGTGGTTACCTTTGTAATTTTCCTCCTCGGCCCAGGAAAAATACAGAGTGCTAAAATAGTCCACATTGAAGCATAATGGATCTACAAAGATCAAACCCCATTTTTATGGACCGTATAAGGTGATCAAGCGAGTTGGGGAGGTGGCTTATGAGCTATAGATTCTGCCAGGGAGCAAGGTGCATAATGTGTTCCACGTGTCTTGCCTTAAAAAGGCCTGGGACAATAGGTTACAGCTGCAGCAAAGTTTCCACCCTTGGATGATGATGGTCATTTGATTTTGATACCTGAGGCCATATTGCAGGAGAGGGAGAGAAGGCTCAAGAACAAGATTGCCAGAGAATATCTTGTCAGGTGGAAATACTTACCAGAGGAGGATGCTACTTTGGAGGGAGAACAAATTTTACAACATCCAGCATTACAGTTGCTTGAGGACAAGCAACATTTGGGAGGGGAGGACTGTCATGTCCCCAATTAATATTTTTGCTAAGGAAATTCTCAATTTTGCAATTTTGGGGATTATTATACTACTTGATAAAAAAACTTGGGAGAACTCAAATTAAATTTTGATAAGAAATAAAGGTTAAACTTAGGAGAAAAGGGGAAAATTAAAGTGATGATAAGTTGTGCAGGTCACTTAAGAAGGGAAATCAAACTCCCTAGGAGAAATCGAACCACTTGGACAAGGGAATAAGCAAGGGGGTCGAATTGGTGGAGCCTACAAGGAAGGTTAAGAAAAAATTATAAAAGGGAAGAGCCTCATTTTCGCATCTTCTTGGCATTTCATATCAAAATTGGAGAGTTTGCTTGAGTTGCTTAGCCAAGTAACCAGTGTTGTTTAGCACAAGGAATTTCCAAGCGGAAATTCCAACTCTTCTTCAGGGGACTTCGAGTGCCACTCTAAGAGAGATGTTGTGGGCAAATTTTGGTATCTTGTTTGCGATTTGGCCATGTTTCTTCAGCATGTGCGAGTTTCTAGAGGATGTAGTCAAGGATTTTGTTGGTGTTTGAGGAGCTAGCATTTGTTGTCTTCCAAGTTGGCTAATTTGGGGAAATTTTCCTTTGAGGAGGAAGAGTGGTTTGTGGGAAATTTCTAGGCTGAAAGTGTTGGAGATTTGTGGGCCAAAAATTCTCTTCTTTGTGCCTGCGCTGTGGTTTACTAGTGATCTGAAATGAAGATCTTAGATTACTTTTAAGGTATTAAAGACTCATGTGCATGGATTTGCCTATATTACTTAGTGCAATGGATCGATAAGATTGAGAATAATATAGACAATTGAGCAGTTAGATAAACATAATAGACAACACACATAACACAACAAATTTAATATGGAGTTCACCCAAAATTCCTAGGCTGCATCTCCTGGTCCAACCTTCAGTAGTGACCTCTCTATTATGTCTTCAAGAGTAGAGTTTTACAAAGTGTGAGCTCAATTTGAGTTTCACACAACAGATACAAAACAACAAGGCTTTACTCGGATCCCCCAAGTCTTTTTCAGTACACAGACTCTCCTCACTGACTCTCTGTCTCTGTTTTCTCTCTGTCTCAGCACTGCTTGTTCCTGTTTCTGGTAGTCTATGGCTTTAAAGCCAATCGGTGTTGTCTGTTTGTTTCTCCTTCTCGGCTCTCTGGATTCTCGGCCTCTATCCACTCAGATCCCCTTCTGGGTGTTAGCAATCATTGCTAAACGCCTTCAGGGATGGTGGCCACCTGTTATGTAACGAAATGGGTCATGGGGCCTTTGAAATTCCCAGAAACTGCGTTCTCTGTTTACACAAAGAAACACACTAAAAACTGTGAAAATCCGCCAAACTATCGCTTATCAGATTTGAATTATTATAGATTCCATCTTATAACTCCTATCAGGTCTGCCTTTATATTGTTTATCGCATCTCCACTGTCGATCTGAGGGATCTTGATCCTGTTAGCGCTTGAATTTGGCCTCAGGCTGAAAAAGACAAAATCCAAGGCAACATCAAACCACTTAGCCTCGTAGCTAGCCCTACGGGGCAGGAGAGGGCTCTCTCCGGGTCTATCTCGGCAAAAGGTCTTCAAAGGGCGAAGATGACCGATAAAGAACACTGATTTTTAGGCTAGTAAACTGATTGAGAAGGTTTGATTTCAGATTTTTAGGGTTTTGGTGGAAAACAGGGGGAGAGCAATTTTGGGTGCAGGGATGGGACACAGCTTTTGCAGAGGTCTTTTTGGGGCAAGGTAGGAGATTGTCTTGATGCCTTTGATTTAAGTGAGTGGATAGGAATGACCGATGAGGAGCTAAAGAGAGCAAGAAACCATCGAGAGTTCTCTTTAGACAGAGGAAAACATAGATATTAAGCAAACTTAAAGGCAGAGCATATAAATTATGAATTCTACCTTAACACTTCATTTACTTAATGTACAGAAAAGAGAAGTAGGAAATTGATACACATAACAAATCTTACAAGTACATGAGAGAAGCACACCATCAACACAAATAACCACAGGAATCCCAAAAAGTGCTGCAAAACCCTGGTCTTTCCTTTGCCAAAATTGCAGAGATACAAAGTGTAATACAATAGAAGCTTACCCCTCCAGAGTCCAACCATGAAAATGACTAAGAAAATGCATAATATAGGCAAGCTAACACCTTTCCTTGCCTCTAGGGGTCGAGCTCATCCTTCTAGGAGTTGTTTCAACCAATTCTAAACTGAGCACTAAAATCTAGGCAATCAAAACAACTTGCCTCTATAAGCTAGGAAACCAATTCATTCATTAAATTTTTGACTTTCTATGAATGAATCTTCTAGAAGAGATAAATAAGTGTCATGACATCATTAAATTACATCAATTACATCAAGGAGGATGAAAAATCACTCCAAAAAGTCAAAACTAGTCAAATCTGCGTTTTGCTGAGCTGTAGGTGAAAATATGGCAAATTTCCCTGATGCGTAACGCCCCAATTCTCAACGCGTAGCGCGCCTTTGAGCCAACTTTTGAGGCACTTCCCGGCATCCAAATGAGGCAAAAGTAGGCTTGTTGGAAAGGTGTGGATGTCTACTTTCCAACCCAAGTGGAATTTCTCAATTTGGTGTCCATTTGCCCCTCCAAAATTGCAATCTCCCAAGACTGCTTCATGTGTGTCCAAAAAGTGGCAGAAAGTTATTTTTTGCATGTTTTTTGACCTTCTGAGGGCTCAAAACCTGATGAAATGTCTTGGCAATTGCTGAGCAAGTGTAATTTGTCATGACAAATCCAAAAATGCTGAGTTTTTGAGAAATGGACTTGCCCATCTTCAGGGTAGCGTGCAGCGCGCTACGCGTTGAGGGCAAAAACTTGTTTTTTGACCAAAAATTCAAAAATGACCAAAATTGCTCCAAATTCTCTGAAATTTGAGCTAAAGGAGTGTCATTTAGTACCATGCTCCTCCAAGGAAGCCTCAGCCAAAATATGTAGGGGATCGGGCCTTTTCCTCCGTTTTAGTGCCTTGGCCAACCGTCCTTTGAGCACCTTCATTCTTGCTTTACACACATGCATTCGAACCCAATAGTGGTTCTTCATGTGTCGGAGCATGTCTTTTTCCGTGTTTGCCTTGGCCAGCAACTTTTCCAAATGAGTATTGACCCGGATGAGCATAGCCTCTCGCTTAATGGGTGTCAAATCACCGGGTCTCTTGCGAGCCAAGTTGCGGTCTTCATGGATCCTCCGCAACTCATCAAGAGAGTGTTCATCCTCTAATTGCTTGTTGCGCTGCTCTAAATAAGTAATTGTCCAATTTGCCATCTCTAATTTTTGCTGCAACAAGTCATTTTCAGCCCTTAGTTGCTGGATGATCTCCTTTGACTCTAGGCTAGGAGAAATGATATCAAGGTCAACAACATCTATGCCTGGAACACCTGATGGCCCCTCATCAATCTTGGCTGCTTGCCTCTCTCTGGTACCTGTGCTGTTGTCGAAAGCGAGGCCCTTTCCACCTGATGTGGAGATAACACTCGCTGTGCTGATGAAGAAGGCGAGACCCCTTCCACCTAATGTGGAGATAATACTCGCCATGCAGATGCAAATAAGGCCCTGTGGCCTCTCTGATATGTGACAAATGGAGGGGAGCTGACATGCTCGGGCTCTGGAATATCAAACTGATGTGAAGGCCCTCCCTCATCACGGACAACCTCAGGAGGTGGCTGTGGCACTGTGAACAAGTCACGAGAAATGAAATCCTCCCATGGAATACCCTGTTGTGCCAACTGATGCATGACCACAATCTTGATCAGTGCATAATGATAAATGCTCTTGTGTTGCTGTGCTGGGCTCTTTCTTTGCACCAAGGGCACCATCCTCTCTATATTTCGGCACATGAAGAATGGAATGTTCATCATTCGTACCCGTGTGAAATGCATCAACAAACGGATATGGTACGAATACAAACGTGAAAATCTGCCCTCACAAGTGAAATAGCGAATGATGATCCTCATTAAAGGTGCATACTCGTCTCTTAAGAACCTGAAGGGAAAAACACCAGTTAGGTGCCTCATATATACAGGTTTGATATATGGATCATAATGAAATCTGTCCAACTGCTGGCGCTTGTTCCATTCTTCTCCAATATTGGGTATCCCTGTTGCTTGAGCAACAATCTCGGGTGACAATGTGAAGTCCACTCCTGCAAGATTCACATGCCCATTGTGCAAATGTAGGACAAACAAGCAGGCCAATTCCTTATGGTGTTGAATTTGGGAGATTCTTTCACAATATTCATAGCATGATAGATATCGGAAACATGACACTGCAAGTGGACAAGCTTGTAGATAAGCCAAAGAGGTGGGCTCCTCCCTGACATGCTGACCACCTTTACCACCCCTGTGATGCCTCCTTGGCACCTCTACCTCTGGTGTTGATTCACGGTCATCACTTTGCTCATAATCTGTTTCGGTTTCTGACATGGTTTTGGAGGCAAGTGACTGAAAAATAATGCTGACTGTGCACCCAATGAACTGCTGTTTTGACTTGTTTAAATGCTGTTACCAAGGGGACAAACACACATGGGAAATGTTAGGGAAAAGGGAAAATTGAGGGGATTAGGGAAAACAAATGTGAAAGGAAATTTTAGGAAAGGAACATGGAACATATACAATCATAATTTGTAGGATTGTAATGGGAAGTGGGGTTTAGGAAATTTACATAGGATTTTAGGAATTAGTAGGGTTTAGGGATTTTAATGATTTTTAGTAGGGAAATTATATGATTTGCATGGAAAATGTCAAGGAAAATGGTGAGGAAAATATGGGGAAAGAGGAATGGGAAAATGGGTAACCTTGGGCAGCAAATTTCAATGAAACCCTAGCACATTTACATTTTTAAATTTGATACAACAAGGTAGGGTTTTACTCCATATTAGCATGGCATTTTTGCATGTTCATTGCTCATTCATCTTAGCCAAACCAAAACCACCATGGATTAGAGGCCTACCTGAAAAGATTTGGAGAGAGAAGCAGTTTTGATGGCTTGCTGGCGATTTCCTGAGCAAGAAACCCAACGCGTAGCGCGCCCAGACTGATGCGTAGCGCACCTCCAACGCGTAGCGCCTGAGCTAATTAACACTGGAAAATGCGCACTGATGCGTAGCGCGCCCCCAACGCGTAGCGCGCCTCCTCTGATGCGTAGCGCGCTGCTGCAACTACTCAATTCGCCCAATGAACCTTGAAATTGACTTGACAAGTATTCTCTTGAAGTGTTGAGAGGCAAATGAGTTACCAATGAGGAGTGGTATGCTTTTATAGGCTTCCTTTTAATTTTTACTTGCCCAAAACCCACTTTGTAATGTTTTGAATGTTGACACTTTTTGCTTTAATTAGCTCTGACCTTTAATTTCATTTCTTTGAAAAATTGGTTGAAATGATGATTTCTTCTGAAAATTTTTGCAGGGATAGCTTCTGGGATGCTTTGGCAAAGGAGACCAAGGCTGCACTTCGACATTTGAAGAATTTGAAATTTTGAGAATTTTTACAAAAATGAGATAATGACCTTGTTTTCAAAAACAGAGTTTTTTGAGAACAAGGCAAAAATTTAGCTGTACAATGATAAGAAATGTTTAATGAAGGACATCTCTCTGGCCTGCTGGTCCTTGATGACCTCTCAAGACAAAATTAGACTCAACCCTAGCCCTAAGACCTTAAAACTTAAAGCAAAATGAATGACCCTTTGAGGACTTTATTTATTTGAACAAACCTGAACCAGCAGTGCCAAACAAGAGGGGAATAACGACATAAACTCCTTCCACTGAGATTATGGCATGCCTAACGGAATGCAACATGATCACACTGATGAGACACCTAACTATGAAATGCAAAGAGCTTTTGATCTCTGGTGGAGGGCTACTAGACCGACTCTAACATTGGCTCCAATGGGGATGGTAGCTCCTTGGAGGTGCCAAGAACCGCAGACCTCTGGGAGAGCAGACCAGTGCTTTCAACCATTGGGCGATGGAGTCATTATTTACATATTTGACCTAAGCTTGGACAGCTTTATTGACTGGACATCTAACTACAAATTGGACACAACTGTGACCCAAACTAACTCAACTTTAGACAGAAAATGGACTGATAAAAACACATGACAAACCTCACACCAACTAATCTTCATCTTCAGAATTATAGCCTTCACCACGGGCCCCAGACTGAGGATGAAAGATCAGCACACACATGCGATAAAACAGAAGTAAAATGGTATATACAATGATGGTGAGAAGAACAAAAATGCTCAGACATGGTACCTCTTCAGCAGTCGACCATTGATCGACCTCTAGGATAATCATCTTCGTTCATTTCCTTGAGAAGAAAAGCATTTTGGCCACGATATGCTGTGATCTTATAAAATTTGCCGTGCTTCCCTTTGTCTTCATTCCGAGCATCCCACTTCAAAACCAGATCATCTATTTGAAAGTCATCTGATTTTGCTTTCCTGTCATAAATCTTTTTTATGCGCTCTTGCAACTTGAGAGTATTGTGAAGAACCTCCTCCTGTGTCTGCTGTAAATGAATCATTTGATTAATCCGCCTCTGCATGGGATCTTCCTCACTATCAATTTCTTGAAGCAATTTGACCATCGGAATAGCAAGCGACGTAGGAAACACTGCATCTGCCCCGTACACCAGCTCAAAAGGAGACATGCCAATTGACTTTTTATGACTTACCCTATCAGCCCACAGTGCATTCACTAACTTTTTGTGCCAGCTCTTCTTATTGATTTCCAGCAACTTTTCAATGATATTTACCAAGGACTTATTTGAAGATTCTGCCAACCCATTTCCTTGCGGATGGTAGGCGGTAGAATGCCCCAAGCTGATATTATACTTGTAGCAAAAATCAACCATTCTCTTTGATTTAAATGCTGCTGCATTATCTGTAATTAACTTACTTGGACAGCCAAAACGTGACAGTATATTATTTTCAAGGAACGAAATAATTATCGCATCTGTGGCCTGCCGAGTGGGAATGGCTTCAATCCATTTTGTGAAGTAATCTGTGGCTGTCGATATCCATCTATGTTGTCCTGACGATGCCGGATGAATCTCACCGATAAAATCCAAGCCCCACTGCTGAAATGGTGCGCTGACTTCAATTGGTTTGAGAGGCAATGGCTGCAATTTATGTTTTCCTTGAAATATTTGACACTCATGACAACTCTTAACAGCTTTATATACATCTGAAAACAATGAAGGCCAATAAAAACCTGCTCTTAGGATCTTATTTGCTGTAGTCTTCCAAAACAAATGACCCCCACAGTCACCTTTATGAAAATCTTCCACCACTGTTTTGGCTTCCTCCTCAACCAAACAATTCAGCAATATTCCACCGGGGTCTTTCCAATATAGTGCAGATTTAAGGATGCAAAACTTGGCTGCTTTCAACTTCAATGTCCTACTTTTATTTCGAGGCATCCTGGGAGGTGAAGACAAATTTTGAAGTACATATACAATATCAGCATACCAAGGAGAAGAAATAAAGATGTCAGATACCTGTTGTGTTGAATTCTCCTCATCTTCATCGGACATGGCAGCTATCAAATTGATGTCTAAGACATGTAGATTTGTTTCAGCCATCAACTTGGCAAGACCTTGCCCTTTGATCAACTTAGTGGGTTTAATCTCCACATCATACTCTAATAATGCAGCGATCCACTTTCCCCGCCTTCCTTCCAGTTCTGTCTGTACCAACACATCCTTTACTGCCGCGTTAGGAACATAAGCTATAATGTGGGAATGCAATACATACACACGGAAATCCTTCAGGGCCTTCACAAGTGCAAGTGCTTGTTTTTCAATGATGTTATACTTTAATGCTCCATCTCTGATAATACGGCTGAAAAAAGCAATAGGCTTCTCAACTCCATCTCTTTTTTGCATTAGTACAGCTGCCAATGTATGCTCAGAGGCAAATGAAAACAAAATAAAATCTTGTGTGTAATCCGGACTGATTAGAGTAGGGGCTAAAGATAAAACCAACTTTACCAAATTGAAAGATTTTACCGCCTCTTCGGTCCACTTGAGCTGGCTGTCCTTTTTCAGCATGTTTGTGATTTCTCTAAGGTGCTCAGCAAGATTCGGAATGAAGCGACGCAGAAAATTCAGCTTACCATTAAAGGATTGTATTTCTTTTTTGTTCCGGGGCTGCTCAAGTTGCTGAATAGCTTCAACACGTGCGGGATCTATACGGATGCCATCTTTGGAAATGATGTGACCCAAGAGCTTGCCTTCACTCATGGCGAAAAGACTCTTCTTTGGATTCAGCGAAATACCATATTTTCTGCACTTTTGAAAAACAATTTGCAAGTGATATAAATGTTCTTCATCAGATTTTGAAAATACAGTCAAATCATCAAGGTAAACAACTAAAAAGACATCTTTCTCATTGGCAAAAGCCATGTCCATCGCACGCTGAAAAGTGGCACCTGCATTTTTCAAGCCAAATGGCATTTTTGCATAATGAAATGTACCCCATGGAGTAGTGAATGCAGTTTTATCACGATCATCCTCATGCACCAAAATCTGATTGTACCCGGAATAGCCATCGAGTAGCGACATCCTTGATGCTCCAACTACTCGCTGCAATATATGATCCATTTTGGGCAACGGATAATTGTCCTTTAAAGATACCTTATTCAAATTTCTGAAGTCAATGCATAAACGGATCTCACCGGTCTTCTTTCTTACGGGCACCAAATTTGATATCCAATCGGAAAATCGGATAGGTACTATGATTCCGGACTTGTACAACCTATTCACTTCTTTTTCTATCAATGGCAGCAATTTAGGATTGATTCTCCTCAACTTTTGGCGGAAAGGCTTTTGATTTGGCTTTATAGGAATAGTATGCTGAATGATATTAGTATCATATGTTTTCAGATCTGAATAATCCCATGCAAAGACATTAGAAAATGAAGACAACAATCTGACATACTGTTTCTTTACCTTTGGTGACAATGACTTAGATAATTTTACCATCTTAGGATTTTCAGCTGCTCCAATATTTACCTCCTCAACACCTTCCTCGGTTGGTCTCAATGTCGGCTTGCGGGCCACATCATCTTGATCAAACAGCTCTTCCAAAGGAATCAATCCTTTAGGAATAAAATTATCCTTAAGTTGCAGCACATCCATTTGATTTACCTCATCTGGTTCTATATCTATGGAGATGTCCTTAAACTCACCTTCAATCTGCAGAAAATCTTTGATTTCTTCATCATCCTGGAAGACTTGCCAACATCTTTGATTGTCCGGAACTGTAGGACGGTGCTTCACATAAATCTCAAACTTGTTGCTGGAATTCATGGGAATTTTTAAGTTACTTGCTGCCTTAGCCAATGCATCAGCAACACCATTTTGTATGCGGGGCACACATGTCAAAGTATGTTCAAAAAACAGTTTCAAAATATCTAGGACAGCATTTTGATATGCTCTCATACGAGGATGCTTGGCCTGAAATTCACCTTTAACTTGCTTTATCACCAACTCGGAGTCGCCATAGACTGCAATCTTCTTTGCTTTCAGCTTTCGAAGAATTTTAAGGCCAGCAATGAGAGCCTCATATTCCGCCTCATTATTTGAACAATCAAATGCTAGTTTATAAGAGCACACTCTCACCTTGCTTGGGACTTTGTCTTGGGCAGAAAACGGGCTTCGAATCCACACACCAATACCAGCACCATCGCTGCCCACAGCGCCATCGAAATCCATGGTCCAAAGACCATCTTCATCTTCCTCCAAGTGCTGAAAATGTGTTGCCTCTGTTTTTTCTGCTTGCTGCCCATTAGCTTCAGCTGTTCGCTCTATGGCAGCTGGCGTTTCTTCTCTTTCCTTTTGTAGAATTTCTCTAAAATTTTCAGTAATCTCTGGTATATCTTCTGCTTGAACTAACTAACTATCTACCTCATTAAAGATATCAGCAAACAAAACAAACGACTCCAAATCTGTATGTACATAATTTACAGGATGATTTACTGGCTTTTCTTTACTAGTTATCATGTATTTCATCTTTTGCTCCCGATATAACTTTCTCATCTGACCGAAGACTGGAATTGTAGCATAAGAAAAGTCTAGCTGAAGTGTACCTGTTGGACACCTAATCCTAAGTGGGTTAGTGTGGAATTCGAATGGACAAAAGCAGTCCAAGAGACCTTGGGATCTGAAACCCAAGAGTCACATATTTGTACTATAAATGTATATCTATTGTTAATAAAAAATGTACTCACATGATTTATCTTTCCTATTCTTTGCTGTCCATGTGTGTTTAACATGGTATCAGAGCAGGCGTATTCCTGCCCTGCATAATTAATTTGAGCCATTGTTTTGTGGCCTTTGTAAATTTGAGCGCTTCTCCTTATCAGTTTTGTGCCTTTCTAAACTGCTTCACTGAAACTTCGGTTCTTTTCTGCATTGGATGCTCCTGTACCTGAAAATCTGGTTGTTCTATCTCCTAAGCTACCCAACGGCACAACTGTGCAGCAGCTGTCATTTTCCATAACCGCTCCTGCATGAAATCATTTGCTGTCCAAGCCGTTTCCTCAAACTACGCCTACTTTAACGCTCTGAAATCTGCGCCTACTCCCTGGCTCCAGTGGATTCTGGAAACGCTCTCTGCCTCTGTCGTTCTGTCTCTGCGCTGTTCCTGACATAACGCTCTCTGGCTGCCTCTGTCCTATAACTCCTATTTTCTTTAAAGACTATCGATTCAAATCCCTTGGAGCTAACTGTGAGCGCTAGTTTTGGTTCTACAGTGCATTGAAATGTATTCCTCAGTCTCGATCAGAATGTGCGCTTGTGAGCGCTAGTTTTGGTTCTACAGTGCATTCAAATGTATTCCTCAGAGTCTCGATCAGAATGTGCGCTTAAAATAATTGTATGATATATATTGGATGTCTTTATGCTACATTGAATTGGAGATATGATACGATGTTGTGTTGTGTGAATTCTTGAATTTTGTGCTGGTATGAAGGTTGCGTTGGAAATTTTTTAAAGACCATATGGCATAACAACACATGTTGTGTGTTTGCATACACATACTCTACGTTGAAATTGTTGGTCCAATCTACCGGATTTATTGGTCGTTGTTGGTTCGAAGCTGCATTCGTTTTATGGTGGCAGTCGTATTATGTATGTGTTGCTACTAACTGTATGTGCCAAGCATTCCTGTTATTTCCTGAGCGTTGAATAATCTGCCCTGACACCTCGAACGGTCACGAGAGACATGAGACACAAAAATGAAAAACAGTTATAGCGTTTGTTTCTTCGTGTGATTCGTAAGACCATCTCCTCGCTTTTAAAAGCTAGTTTAGCGCAATTTTGCGTGGGTTTTTGCTGAGAATCCACACGGCTGAGTTCCGATCCTCGCTTTGGCAAATATATCTTGCGGGTTCTGTTAGAAATGAATATGTGCGATTTGCTGTAGAGAAATGTTCATCTGCTTTGAAAGAGTATCTTTCTGCAATAGAGACCATTGCAGACATTCTACTTGAAAGGGAAGGTTGCTGATGTCTATCAACTCTATCTCCATGCCCGGAATCGACTCCTGGACTATTTCAATGGCAGTACGAATAAGGCCACGGTTGTGAGAAGCCTTCCTGAGGGAACCGCATATGGCCACCACCTTGAGAACTCTGATATTGCCCTTCTAGTCAACAGAAACAATAGGTCTCTTCTTTTTCTGATGCAATGTGTTATTACATGCAGTTTCTGGTGGCGTTTCAGCGGCTACTGCGACTCTGGAGACTCCTTGAGCTTTGAAGCACCTTTTCTGAGGCTAATCTCTATCTGTAGTCTGAAGGTTGGTCAAAGAATAATGGAGCTCTACGCATAGTCAATTTGATGAGAACAATTGGCCATGTGACCTGTAGAGTGCGCAGGAGCAGATGTGATGATAGTGCGCATATGCCTGTGCAATCAGCTAACGTACCTTTGTGTTGTCTTTCGCTGTTGAATGATCATTTCGATGTATACGTTGGAACCTTTGTTTACACTGCATAATTAATCAATAACTATTTGTATCAACTCTGTACGCATGGAAGAATAGGAATGCGAAGAGATCTCTGAGCCAGCTCCTGTCAGAGAACTATTGGCACCGTCCGAGTGCACAGAAATATTGAGAAATTTCGAGCTGCCTGCGCTGTCATAATTATTAAAGCAGTGAGTTGTGGCTATTGAAACTCTTAAATTATTATGCGCGCTGTTTGGAGACATCTGTTATACGGTATTATTTTTGTACGTATTACTATATTTTTATTTGGGTGTTCAGCCTTATTACAGAATCCTGGGTTATAAAGAATTCTTCAGAATATAAGCCGAGACGGGGGCTTCAATATACCACGGTTGAGTGTTGCAACAAGCCGTTGGCTCAGGGCTTGCCTCTGGAGACGACTTGCCTCTGCGTTAAACATTTTTGCTGACAGTGTGATGCCTTTGTGTTAAATATTTTTTTGAAGACTCTGTTTATAATTATGGTAGCGTTTTACAATAGGCCGAGAACCATTCATTCTTGATAGGGCAAGAGCCATTCATTCTTGCAGGCCAAAAGCATTTTCTTATTTGAATCCAAGGGCATATATTATGTAGGAGTTCCGGATGCCTGAAAGACCAAATTCTTCATCATTTTAGGAGGTTGAGATTCATTGGGAATCATTTGTACCACTGCTAAAAGTTCAAGGGCGCATTGAGTAAGGACAAGTCCAGGCCTTTCATTGATTAAAATAATGTTAAATTGAATACTAAAACATGGCCACATTGTTTCATTGAATTTTGGTCATATATGAATGATGTTGATGAGCATTTGAATGATTTGAGTCATTGGGTTTAAGAAGTTATGAATTTGCCTGTTGATGAGTAGATATTGGAATTGAGATAATTCCATATATGATGGCTTTTAATGAAAGTATGAAATCAATGGTGAATGATTTTGAACCACATGAAAGATAAGCTTCCGCATGCAAATGGTACAGTTGTGAAATTGCCAGCTATTGAGGTTGACCACTGTAAATTACAGTTCAAAGAATGCCCATGACATGGTGTTATAATTTTGATAACCATCATTTCTGAAGGAGTACTTGAAGGATCCAAACAAGTTTGCAGTTGCTGCTGCCCCAATTGTGGCATTGTAGTTAAAACTCATTATAGTGCATTGATTCCTTGATTCCACTGCTGCATAAAGATTTTGGTGAACTGATTGTAATCCTTTATATTGCACACTGATCATTTGCTGACATTTATAAAGGATATTGCTGTGTACTGTGAGTAGATATTACTTTTCTGCATTGAGTAGTAGTTGTGATCAGTTTTTTAAGGTGTAAATCAGACATTGAAGGAAAAATGGCCAGAACCAGTGAAGTATTACAGTTCCTTAAAACTCTGATATTATCTACTGTTGATGACACATTACAAATCAACAAAGGATCTCTCTCAGAAATTCAGACATGTTTACAAAATGCACAGGAAAAGATCGATTTTTTGCAGCTTGAATCACAACTACAGCAAGAAGAGCTACATCAAAATAGACACCATTCTGAACCTGTTTTTGTTCAGAACATTGAGACAACCACCCATCAGCAGCATGTTAATAATGTTACAGTTCATTCAAATAAAGCAGCAGTTGTATATGCAGATGCAGAAACTCAGTCTGCACTTCCCAAGCCCATCATCAGACCTTGGGAACAGCTTGTCCACAACAAGCACAGAACAGGCCTTGGATATGACAAGGACTTGTCCTTTCATATTCCAGACTATGCCAAGCCCATTCAGTTTCAGAGTGCTGGATTCATTCATGACAGTTCACCTGCTCCTCATGACAATTCAGCTTCAGTTGTTCCAGACTCTGCCCCTCTTCTACAGCAACAACAACAACAACAAAAACAACAAATCGTGAAATGCCAACACTGTGATCGAGTTGGCCATCTGAAAGATCACTGTTTTGATCTTCATCCATGTGAGCACTGTCATAAAACCAGCCATTCTTCACACAGATGCTTCAGAAACAAACGTCCTGCAAGAACAAAGATTCATCTTGGATGGATCGCTTCTTGGCAATGGGCATCAACAGCCAAGAAGATATTCCAAACACATGTTAGAACTTGTTCCAGAGTATTGAACAGTCTTGCAGTTGAGTTTTCTCCATCTTCTCACCTTGTATCTGACAGGGGGGAAATGATGGTCATCTACAAGCTTCAAAGTCACATCAAGCGAGCCTGAGCCACAACCTGCCACACCAGTTTCAGAGTTGTAGCCAGAGACAAAGATGCTCGTGAACACAGATTAAGAACACTTCCTCTAGCAGAAGACTCCAGCTTCTTGCCAGTTTTGGAAGAGTTCCAGGAATTGCATTAAGCATTCCAGAGTTGTTGGTCATCCTTAAACCATCACAGATTAAGAACGCTTCCTCTAGCAGAAGACTCCAATTTCTTGCCAGTTTTGGAAGAGTTCCAGGAATTGCATTAAGCATTCTAGAGTTGTTGGTCATCCTTAAACCATCACAGGTTGAGACTTCCCTTTTCAGGTTGAAGTTTTACCTTTTATGCGGGGTGAGACCTCCCTTTTATGGTTGAGGGTTTCCCTCTTTAAAACAATAGGATCACTTCCTCTAGCAGAAAACTTCAGTTTCTTGCCAATTTTGGAAGAGTTCCGGGAACTGCACTAAGCGTTCCAGTGTTGGTGGTCATCCTTAAACCACCGCCCTTTTTACCAACATTTCATAGAGCACATTCAGCCTAGTGCTGCCATGCATTTTTTGCACATTTTGTATTACAGCTCTCTTCTTGGACTCATACATAACCCTTCGGATTAAGGGGGGGAATGTTGGACACCTAATCCTAAGTGGGTTAGTGTGGAATTCGAATGGACAAAAGCAGTCCAAGAGACCTTGGGATCTGAAACCCAAGAGTCACATATTTGTACTATAAATGTATATCTATTGTTAATAAAAAATGTACTCACATGATTTATCTTTCCTATTCTTTGTTGTCCATGTGTGTTTAACAGTACCTTTCAACTTAGCTCCCCAAGATCTTGAAAGCAACATACCAAACCGCGAAGGAATATCTGCCACAACCACATCCATCAAGACATTCTTAGCTGGAATTTGATCTAGGCTTACCACCAAGTCTTTGATCAATCCGATACACTTTACCCGGCTGGAATCAAATGAATACAAATCATGATATTTTCTTGTGATGTCCAATCCCAGCCTTTCCATGATTGCTTTCGGCATCAAATTGTGCGAAGCACCCAAGTCAAACATAGCATTATGTAAAATATACTCATGCAACCTCAAACTGATATAGAAGGGAGGAACATCATTTTCAGGAGACTCACCATTCAAAGCAGGCCCAAAAATTAATTCCGGCTGATCATCTTCTACATTTACCGTGTTAAGCATTGGATCAATATTCAGAATTTTGGAAATTTGACCTCGGTAGGTAGAGTTTTTCATGATTTCAGTCAATGGAATAGACACTTTCAGCTTTGAAATTTCATTCTCCAAACTAAATGCTGAAACTTTTTCACATTCTTTGGCCGGAACTTCTCTTCTTTCGACTTTATCCTTCATTATGCTTGGTGATTGATTTACCTTATCCGCTGAAGATGATTGACTTGCTGGGGGATCAATTATATCTTTTCCTTTTGTCTGTGGGGAATCATTTTTTGCTGAAGTATCTTTCTTTTTCTGAATGGGATTTATAGGAACAGCTCAGTTTCTTAATTGTCTCTGCTGAGCGGACAAAGCATTGAGATATCCTCTTTGGTATTCCTCCGATTCTTCCTCAAGTACTGCCTCATTTGATAAGATATAATTCTCATCCTGATGTATGATGGAATTTCTCACAAACTCTTCTTCTGTAATATAGGTATGCAAATCATCAGGAGTGAAAAAGTGATTTTCCTCTCCTATAGTATCACCTTCATCCTCGGACTCTTGGCTAACAAAATTCTGCTGAAGCGGAGGTTTTATTTGCTGCTGAACTGCTGTTTTTTGTGTCCTTGTTTCACGCTGCTTGATTCTGTATTGTGGCTGTTGTGGACCTCGGAAATTAGGATTACGGATCTGCGGTTCCGGCTTGCTGAGATGAGTATTTTCAAGCAACGTAGCTACCTTGCGAAGGAGCTGATCTGATGTAGAAGCTTCTTCTTTGATTGTCACTCGCTTTTCGGCTTTCATCCTTGCTCTCTTATCATTCAAATTCGCTTCAACACTAACAACGATTTTCTGCATATCCTCCAAGGTAGGCGGATCTCTATCTCGCAATGAATAAGCCATCTCCGGATCAAAGCCATCCGGGAATTTAAGAAGTGCTGACTTTCTAGATGGCCTTAAATCATCTGCAATAGCATTATAAACTGTGTTAAATCTGATAATGTAATCTTGGACTGACTCACCATGATTACGTTTGAGATTGTTGTACTCAGCATTGATCTGAAGTGGATCCTTTCTGATTTCCCATCGATCTAGAAACTGCTTTTGAAGTTCTTCCAATGTGGGTATACTTCTAGCTGTCAAACCTCTGAACCATTTCCTTACTTCTCCATCAAATGTTTGTACAAACAAATGCATAGTTACATCCTCTTCATCTATCTCATATAGATCAAAGAAAGTTGTCATCTTGTCTATATGCTGCTGAGCGGAAACACCCTGAGGAGTGCCATCAAACATGGAAATTTTACTCTGATAATCAGCTGGCATATCATGCAGATTTTGAGGAAGAGCAAGTGGAGCAAACCGGGCAGCCATTGCTTTAGGTAGATTGGGTCTAGGAGTAGCAGGTGGAGTAGGTGTAGATGTAGTATGAGGGGTATAGGGAGGTGTAGGCAGAGGGGAAGCGGTATGTGACGAGGAAGGAGAATTAACTGTTGATTCAGGATGTGTGACTATAGGGGATATAGAAATAAAAGGAGGATTGGTCTGTTCGTGCGGAACTGAAGGCGTGATAGTAGATCCAATATTGCTAGATATAGTTTCTAGGAAATCAGCAAGATTAGTGACTTGGATATCTGTCTGAAGGTGTCTTAGGATGAAATTTTCAACCAATTTATTATGTCTCTCGATTTCAAGAGCAGCAGCAAAATCAGGGTTGGGAACTAGAGAACCAAATGCACTTTCAGATTTGGTTTTGAACAAGGACAACTCAAAACTCTCGTCAAAATCAATGTCTTCAAGATACTCAAAAACAGCTGGACATGAATGAGATTTGAATATGTGATTAGAATCTGAAGCCAGTTTGGATATCGAGGAACAAATAACCAATCAGCCTGTGAAAACTCTTAACTAATCATCCAAAAGTTCAGAGTTTACAAATGAACTGGGGTAAAATGCAATCGAAGTGGCCGTATTCACAAGCTCACGGAGATTGACTGAAGCAGCGTTTATCTACTTCCGCTTATGCAAAGCAAAAGCGTTTCGAAGGCTACCTGGCATAACTTCAGGCTCCGTCTAAGACTTATGAAACAAACACATCAATCCACAGACAAGTTTGTTCTCCCCAGTATGGTCGCCAATATGTTAGCGCTTGAATTTGGCCTCAGGCTGAAGAAGACAAAATCCAAGGCAACATCAAACCACTTAGCCTCGTAGCTAGCCCTACGGGGCAAGAGAGGGCTCTCTCCGGGTCTATCTCGGCAAAAGGTCTTCAAAGGGCGGAGATGACCGATAAAGAACACTGATTTTTAGGCTAGTAAACTGATTGAGAAGGTTTGATTTCAGATTTTTAGGGTTTTGGTGGAAAACAAGGGGAGAGCAATTTTGGGTGCAGGGATGGGACACAGCTTTTGCAGAGGTCTTTTTGGGGCAAGGTAGGAGATTGTCTTGATGCCTTTGATTTAAGTGAGTGGATAGGAATGACCGATGAGGAGCTAAAGAGAGCAAGAAACCATCGAGAGTTCTCTTTAGACAGAGGAAAACATAGATATTAAGCAAACTTAAAGGCAGAGCATATAAATTATGAATTCTACCTTAACACTTCATTTACTTAATGTGCAGAAAAGAGAAGTAGGAAATTGATACACATAACAAATCTTACAAGTACATGAGAGAAGCACACCATCAACACAAATAACCACAGGAATCCCAAAAAGTGCTGCAAAACCCTGGTCTTTCCTTTGCCAAAATTGCAGAGATACAAAGTGTAATACAATAGAAGCTTATCCCTCCAGAGTCCAACCATGAAAATGACTAAGAAAATGCATAATATAGGCAAGATAACACCTTTCCTTGCCTCTAGGGGTCGAGCTCATCCTTCTAGGAGCTGTTTCAACCAATTCTAAACTGAGCACTAAAATCTAGGCAATCAAAACAACTTGCCTCTATAAGCTAGGAAACCAATTCATTCATTAAATTTTTTACTTTTTATGAATGAATCTTCTAGAAGAGATAAATAAGTGCCATGACATCATTAAATTACATCAATTACATCAAGGAGGATGAAAAATCACTCCAAAAAGTCAAAACTAGTCAAATCTGCGTTTTGCTGAGCTGTAGGTGAAAATCTGGCAAATTTCCCTGATGCGTAGCGCCCCAATTCTCAATGCGTAGCGCGCCTTTGAGCCAACTTTTGAGGAACTTCCCGACATCCAAATGAGGCAAAAGTAGGCTTGTTGGAAAGGTTTGGATGTCTACTTTCCAACCCAAGTGGAATTTCTCAATTTGGTGTCCATTTGCCCCTCCAAAATTGTAATCTCCCAAGACTGCTTTCTATGTGTCCAAAAAGTGGGAGAAAGTTATATTTTGCATGTTTTTTGACCTTCTGAGGGCTCAAAACCTGATGAAATGTCTTGGCAATTGCTGAGCAAGTGTAATTTGTCATGACAAATCCGAAAATGCTGAGTTTTTGAGAAATGGACTTGCCCATCTTCAGGGTAGCGCGCAGCGCGCTACGCATTGAGGGCAAAAACCTGTTTTTTGACCAAAATTTCAAAAATGACCAAAATTGCTCCAAATTCTCTGAAATTTGAGCTGAAGGAGTGTCATTTAGTACCATGCTCCTCCAAGGAAGCCTCAGCCAAAATATATAGGGGATCGGGCCTTTTCCTCCGTTTTAGTGCCTTGGCCAACCGTCCTTTGAGCACCTTCATTCTTGCTTTACACACATGCATTCGAACCCAATAGTGGTTCTTCATGTGTCGGAGCATGTCTTTTTCCGTGTTTGCCTTGGCCAGCAACTTTTCCAAATGAGTATTGACCCGGATGAGCATAGCCTCTCGCTCAATGGGTGTCAAATCACCGGGTCTCTTGCGAGCCAAGTTGCGGTCTTCATGGATCCTCCGCAACTCATCAAGAGAGTGTTCATCCTCTAATTGCTAGTTGCGCTGCTCTAAATAAGTAATTGTCCAATTTGCCATCTCTAATTTTTGCTGCAACAAGTCATTTTCAGCCCTTAGTTGCTGGATGATCTCCTTTGACTCTAGGATAGGAGAAATGATATCAAGGTCAACAACATCTATGCCTAGAACACCTGATGGCCCCTCATCAATCTTGGGCTGCTTGCCTCTCTCTGGTACCTGTGCTGCTGTCGAAAGCGAGGCCCCTTCCACCTGATGTGGAGATAACACTCGCTGTGCTGATGAAGAAGGCGAGACCCCTTCCACCTAATGTGGAGATAATACTCGCCGTGTAGATGCAAATAAGGCCCTGTGGCCTCTCTGATATGTGACAAATGGAGGGGAGCTGACATGCTCGGGCTCTGGAATATCAAACTGATGTGAAGGCCCTCCCTCATCACGGACAACCTCAGGAGGTGGCTGTAGCACTGTGAACAAGTCACGAGAAATGAAATCCTCCCATGGAATACCCTATTGTGCCAACTGATGCATGACCACAATCTTGATCAGTGCATAATGATAAATGCTCTTGTGTTGCTGTGCTGGGCTCTTTCTTTGCACCAAGGGCACCATCCTCTCTATATTTCAGCACATGAAGAATGGAATGTTCATCATTCGTACCCATGTGAAATGCATCAACAAACGGATATGGTACGAATACAAACGTGAAAATCTGCCCTCACAAGTGAAATAGCGAATGATGATCCTCATCAAAGGTGCATACTCGTCTCTTAAGAACCCGAAGGGAAAAACACCAGTTAGGTGCCTCATATATACAGGTTTGATATATGGATCATAATGAAATCTGTCCAACTGCTGGCGCTTGTTCCATTCTTCTCCAATATTGGGTATCCCTGTTGCTTGAGCAACAATCTAGGGTGACAATGTGAAGTCCACTCCTGCAAGATTCACATGCCCATTGTGCAAATGTAGGACAAACAAGCGGGCCAATTCCTTATGGTGTTGAATTTGGGAGATTCTTTCACAATATTCATAGCATGATAGATATCGGAAACATGACACTGCAAGTGGACAAGCTTGTAGATAAGCCAAAGAGGTGGGCTCCTCCCTAACATGCTGGCCACCTTTACCACCCCTGTGATGCCTCCTTGGCACCTCTACCTCTGGTGTTGATTCACGGTCATCACTTTGCTCATAATCTGTTTCGGTTTCTGACATGGTTTTGGAGGCAAGTGACTGAAAAGTAATGCTGACTGTGCACCCAATGAACTGTTGTTTTGACTTGTTTAAATGCTGTTACCAAGGGGACAAACACACATGGGAAATGTTAGGGAAAAGGGAAAATTGAGGGGATTAGGGAAAACAAATGTGAAAGGAAATTTTAGGAAAGGAACACCGAACATATACAATCATAATTTGTGGGATTGTAATGGGAAGTGGGGTTTAGGAAATTTACATAGGATTTTAGGAATTAGTAGGGTTTAGGGATTTTAATGATTTTTAGTAGGGAAATTATATGATTTGCATGGAAAATGTCAAGGAAAATGGTGAGGAAAATATGGGGAAAGAGGAATGGGAAAATAGGTAACCTTGGGCAGCAAACTTCAATGAAACCCTAGCACATTTACATTTTTAAATTTGATACAGCAAGGTAGGGTTTTACTCCATATTAGCATGGCATTTTTGCATGTTCATTGCTCATTCATCTTAGCCAAACCAAAACCACCATGGATTAGAGGCCTACCTGAAAAGATATGGAGAGAGAAGCAGTTTTGATGGCTTGCTGGCGATTTCCTGAGCAAGAAACCCAACGCGTAGCGCGCCCAGCCTGATGCGTAGCGCGCCCAGCCTGATGCATAGCGCGCCTCCAACACGTAGCGCCTGAGCTAATTAACACTGGAAAATGCGCACTGATGCGTAGCGCGCCTCCTCTGATGCGTAGCGCGCTGCTGCAACTACTCAATTCGCCCAATGAACCTTGAAATTGACTTGACAAGTATTCTCTTGAAGTGTTGAGAGGCAAATGAGTTACCAATGAGGAGTGGTATGCTTTTATAGGCTTCCTTTTATTTTTTACTTGCCCAAAACCCACTTTGTAATGTTTTGAATGTTGACACTTTTTGCTTTAATTGGCTCTGACCTTTAATTTCATTTCTTTGAAAAATTGGTTGAAATGATGATTTCTTCTGAAAATTTTTGCAGGGATAGCTTCTGGGATGCTTTGGCAAAGGAGACCAAGGCTGCATTTCGACATTTGAAGAATTTGAAATTTTGAGAATTTTTACAAAAATGAGATAATGACCTTGTTTTCAAAAACAGAGTTTTTTGAGAACAAGGCAAAAATTTAGCTGTACAATGATAAGAAATGTTTAATGAAGGACATCCCTCTGGCCTGCTGGTCGTTGATGACCTCTCAAGACAAAATTAGACTCAACCCTAGACCTAAGACCTTAAAACTTAAAGCAAAATGAATGACCCTTTGAGGACTTTATTTATTTGAACAAACCTGAACCAGTAGTGCCAAACAAGAGGGGAATAACGACATAAACTCCTTCCACCGAGATTATGGCATGCCTAACGGAATGCAACATGATCACACTGATGAGACACCTAACTATGAAATGCAAAGAGCTTTTGATCTCTGGTGGAGGGCTACTAGACCGACTCTAACAGATCCAACGACAGAGGTTCATTTCGGGCGGCTCATGCGCATGGGAGTTAACCGCCCAAAAAGGGTGGTTTTCTCTCTACAGGGCCTAGACACGTGGCAGCCAGTGTATGGGCTCAGGCAGAGCCAGGCCAAAACCACTTACTGCCTAGGCCCGCCCGAAATCCCACTTGTTTCGTGATTTCCCTTTGTATTGAAAAAATACATTAAACATTGAAAAATCCGCAAAATGGCTTTATGGTGGACTTGAAATGTTATACATATGCATTCATAACCCCGTCGGGTCCGGATATATATATCGCAAGTCGCGTAGGTATCAGCCCCCCCACTCCGTGGTGTTGCTCCAATGCGATTTTGCGATGCGATCGCAATCGCATATCGCATAGACCCCCTGGCCGTTTGTAAGCGCTCCTCTGTAATCGCCAATCGCGATATCGCGATTCAACTTGGGCCGTCGATCTGCGCGCTTGATCGACGGTCCTCGTTGACCCCGCTGATCGCTGTCGCATATTCCATGTGATCTCCGCCGATAGCCTCCCTTTGCCACTGCCCATTGCGATTTGCCGATCAGATCTGGACCGTTGATCGACCAGATCCGACGACTCCTGTGCATTACTCTGTTGACCTCCGATAGGCTTCATTTCACTGTCTTCTTTATGTTTTTGCCTCCCGATAGTGTTATCCGACTTTTCTAAAAGTTCTACTCATGTGATAGTTTTGATCTTTAGAAGACTTAGAGGGTTTTCTAGGATCCATTTGGATCACGCCTTCCCACTGAAAAAGCTTTTGGACCACCAAAAGTTGGTTTTCAAGCATCGATCAAGTGAGGATATAGCTTCCTCACTTTTCCAATTTCCATCCATCGTGCGCTGCTTGGTTTTGAACCCTTGAGTCCAATTTTGAGGTACTCAATATCCCCTCTACGCGTAGTTCTCACCTTCCTGTCCATCACTGTATCTTCCTACAACTCATTGAGATATTCAGGCAACAGATCATCAATAGAAGGCAATTGACTTTGCTCTTCGGGATCTTCAATTAATGAAGGTTCAAACAGTCTTAAATTTTCTGCATTAACCACTGAATAGATGTGCATGTAAGCTAGCAAATCAAGGTGAAAAGCGTTCTCACCAATTTTCTCAAGTATCTTGAAGGGCCCATACCTTATTGGCTTCAACTTCTTTCCTTCACTTTGCATTCTGTCTTTGCTGATGTACAATTAGACTTGATCACCAACTTGGAAGCTATGTTCAATTCAATGCTTATCATGCCTTGCCTTGTACTTGGCCTAGCTTCTCTCCAGCTGTTCTTGCACTGCCTGGTGAATTTCTTGGATCTGTTCAATGAAATTGGTTGCTTTGTCCACATCACTGTGTCCATCAATTGCTATGTCTTTTCGAAAGACAAAATCCAAGGGAAACTTTGCTGTAAAACCAAAGCAAGTCTCAAAAGAAGATCTTTGTGCAGAAGAGTGTTTAGCACGGTTGTAAGCATGTTGCACATAACACAAATGTCCATCCCAAAGCTTGGGATGTTTGCTGTGATAACCCCTGAGCAACTGGATCACTATCCTGTTGACCACCTCTATTTGGCCATCTATTTGTGGATGAAACAATGTGCTTTTCTTTAGTCTGGTGTCCATCAACTCCCACAGACTTGACCAAAACTTCTCAACAAATCGAGAATCTCGATCAGATACAATGGAAGTGGGTAACCCAAAATGAACCCAGACATGCTGAAAGAACAACTTCGTTGTTTGTTTAGCTGTAATCTGCTTGTTATGAGTTATTAAAATACACATTTTGCTGAACCTGTCCACAATAACATATAAATAGTCATGACCTTTTCTAGATTTTGGCAATCCCCCAACAAAGTCAATGGAAACACTTTCCCAAGGACGAGAAGGAATTGGAAGTGGAGTGTACAAGCCTAATTTTCTATTGTTGGGCTTGCTTTTAGCACACATGGTACACCCTTTAATATATCTAGAAACTATTTCATGCATTCTTGGCCAATAGCAGAATCTTTGCAGCTGTGCAACTGTTTTACTTACCCCAAAATGACCTGATATAAGAGAAGTATGTGCTTCCCGAATTATGTTAACTCTTTCAGTTTGTGGAATGCATAACTTTTCCAAATGATACAAGAGTTGGTCCTTAACATAATAATCCAATTCTTCTACTCGTTTTCCATGACTTAAAGTTGCATATACATCTTTAAAATCTATACCTTGAGCATATTGTTCAATGTAGCTTTCATGCATTACTAAGTTATGCTTAAGTATAGTAGATGCATTTATGATTGGTCTGGACAACATATCTGCAACTTTATTGTGTATGTCTTTCTTATATTTGATAACAAGATGAAACTGTTGTAGAAAACCCATCCACCTATAGTGTCTTGATTGCTGCAATTTAGTTTGTGAGTGCAAACACTGAAGTGGTTGATGATCAGTATGTATAATTGTTTCTTTGCCCATGAAGTAATGTTTCCACTTTTTCGCACTCTGTACTAATGCATACAATTCTTTATCATATGTGGGATAATTAACTATTGCAGAATTAAATGGCTCAGAATGGTAGCATATGGGTTTACCATGTTGCATCAACACTGCTCCCATAGAATAGTCACTGGCATCTATTTCAATCTCGAATGGTCTTTGAAGATCTGGCAATGCTAGTACTGGTGTTGTACTAATTTTTTCTTTCAAGGTGTCGAAGGCTTTCCGCTGTTTGCCTCCCCACTGAAACACCTTGTTCAATCCTGTTAAAGCATGTAAGGGAGCTGCAATCAAGGAAAAGTTAGCAATAAACTTTCTCCAATATTGTGCTGCTCCTAGAAAGCTCCTAACTTCTGTAGCAGATTTGGGTTTAGGCCAGTTCACAATGACTTCGACCTTAAAGGGATCTATCTTCAATTCACCACCCCTTACAATATGACCCAAATAATTTAAAGATGTTTTGCCAAATTCACATTTTGATAACTTAACATAGAGATTTTCTCTTTTCAAAACATACAGTCTGCTTTACATGCTTCAAATGTTCTTCCCATGTTTTACTGAAAACAAGAATGTCATCTAAATATACAATTACAAAATCATCAATAAAATGCATGAGTACATCATTCATAACTCTCATGAAAGTGGCAGGAGCATTAGTTAAGCCAAAAGGTATAACCAACCATTCACACAACCCTTGCTTTGTTTTGAAAGCAGTCTTCCATGCATCTTGTTCTGTTACTCTGACCTAATGATAGCCACTACGCAATTCCAACTTGGAAAAGTAGACTGCTTCTTTCAGCTGATCTAATAGATCATCAATGCGAGGAAGGGGATAACGATTCTTGATCGTTATTTTATTCAGTGCTCTGTAATCAATGCACATCCTCCACGAACCATCTTTCTTTCTCACCAACACGATTGGAGATCCGCATGGTGATGTGCTTGGTCTTATGAACCCTTTGTCGAGCAGCTCATGTACCTGCTTCTTGATCTCTGCATTCTCTAAAGCAGATAAGCTATACATTCCAATGTTAGGCAATGGAGCATCTTGCTGCAAATGAATATCATGTACAATTTCCCTTTTGGGTGGCAGACCTTTAGGTTCTTGAAATAGGATATCATATTCTGAAACAACTTTTTCTAAATCAACTTTCTGTTTAGCATCACAGCCCTCAAATACATTGGTTTTATCTGGGTTCTTTTCCTTTACAACCATCAGTAAAAATTGCTTGCATGAATTTACAATTCTTTTCATCTGCCCTGAGTTTACGAGAGAGTAATTATTTTTGAGTTTATGAGCTCTTACAATATATTCTATTCCATCTTTGGCGAGTTGATACTTATTTTCAGCTCTATAGAAAATGGCTTTTCTATCACACAAGTAAGGACTTCCTAAAACGATTCCACATATATCCAGGGGAACTATATCTAACTCAACCTCATCTACAAATGCTGACCCAATAGCAAACCTAAGTTTACATTGTCCAGTCACTTGTAGCTTTGCTTTATCACATACCCAACCTAATGGATATGGTTTCTTGTGAGGTGTGGTTAGTAATCCCAACGTCTTTACAATTGCTTCAGAAATCAAGTTTACTTGTGATCCACTATCAAATAAAGTATCAATATTTTGATGCTTGGAAATAACTCTAATATGAAAAAGCTCATGTCTTTTCCTCTCATTTTCTTCATTATCAATAGTTGTGCATAATTACTAGTAGATGCTTCAGAATTGTTACCTTTTATACCTATGGCTGTGACTGCTGTTTCATCACCTGAGTCTGACCCCAAATCTTTCTGAATAGCGGCAACAGTCTTCTTCTTCTTGCCATCGAATTTCTTGGGTTTCAGCTCCAGATGCAAAGACCAACAATGTTCATCATCGTGTCCATCCTTCTTGCAATGAGTGCATGAAGGTTTGCCTTTCTGTACAGCGTTTGCCTTCCTCTCTTTCCATTTCTGCTTCTTCTTTTCCTTGTTCTTGCTTGCAGTGGGTTTTGATGATCCCCTAATCTCTGGGTTCACATTCTTGCCTCTAGCCTCTAGATGTGTAGCCTAAACGGATACCTCATCTATGCTAGTAGGGTTAAACATGAGAATGGTGTGCCTCAAATAGCTATGCAGACCACCTATATACTTCAACAAAGTTTTAGGTGAGTCTAGAGAAATGCCTAGAATTAAAGCTCTTTTTCTAAATTCTTGGGTATAGCTTTGTACACTTTGCCCCTTTAATTGGTGAAGAGTTTGCCAACTCATCATAGCTTGCTGCATATAAGCTAGTGGATAGAATTGTTTTTTAATGGCAGAAACAAATTCACTCCAGGTAGAAAGAATTTTACCATGCTTCTTCAAATTAGCTTGTGTCCTGCCTTCCCACCACACTAGGGCAGTTCCTCCAAGGCGAAGGCTGGCCAGCTGAATCTTTCTCCTTTCTGAATCGATGTTCTGCACCCTGCAATATACATCAATCTGTCTAATCCAGTTATCTAGCTTTTCTGCATTTAATTCTCCATCATATATTGGCAAATCAAATTTTACATCTAATTTAATCAAAGATGTTTTCTTCTTTTTATTTTCAGGGCTAGAAGGAGGTGTTGATGGAGGAGGCTCTTCCCCTTTCCCTTTGCCTTCTGAATGGGCAACTAGAAGAGGTTCCTCTACTCCTTTTCCTATTTGAGATGTTGAAGGGCTTTCCCCTCGGCCTTTCTTAAATTCTCGATACATCTCTTCCACCATGGCTCTCATGGTCATGAAACTGTCCATGAACTGAGGTTCTGATCCCAAGGGAATCTCTTCAGCCATTCTCCTCTAAGCGTAGACTCTTCCAATCTCTGGATTAGTCTCAACAAGCTCTCCTTCTCCTAGTTTGAGCTTTGACCTAGTTAGCATTCAACAATCCAGCACAAGCTTGTCTAACCTTAACAAATCAAAGACCAAAAGCTCTGATACCACTTGATCTAAAATGAACATCTTAGATTACTTTTAAGGTATTACAGACTCATATGCATGGATTTGCCTATATTACTTAGTGCAATGGATCGATAAGATTGCGAATAATACAGATAATTGAGCAGTTAGATAAACATAATAGACAACACACATAACACAGCAAATTTAATATGAAGTTCACCCAAAACACCTGGGCTACGTCTCCTGGTCCAGCCTTCAGTGGTGACCTCTCTATTATGTCTTCAAGAGCATAGTTTTACAAAATGTGAGCTCAATTTGAGTCTCACACAACAAATACAAAACAACAAGGCTTTACTCGGATCCCCCAAGTCTTTCTCAGTACACAGACTCTCCTCACTGACTCTCTGTCTCTGTTTTCTCTCTGCCCTAGCATTGCTTGTTCCTGTTTCTGGCAGTCTGTGGCTTTAAAGCCAATCGGCGCTGTCTGTTCGTTTCTCCTTCTCGGATCTCTAGATTCCCGGCCTCTGTCCGCTCAGATCCCCTTCTAAGTGTTAGCAATCATTGCTAAACGCCTTCAAGGATGGTGGCCACCTGTTCTGTAACGGAATGGGTCATCGGGCCTTTGAAATTCCCAGAAACAGTGTTCTCTGTTTACACAGAGAAACACACTAAAAACTGTGAAAATCCACCAAACTACCACTTATCGGATTTGAATTATTATAGATTCCGCCTTATAACTCCTATTGGGTTCGCCTTTATATTGCTTATCGCATCTCCACCGTTGATCTGAGAGATCTTGATCAACGGCTGAGGTTCGTCAGGCGGCTCATGTGCATGAGAGTTAACCGTCCGAAAAGGGTGGTTTTCTCTCTCCAGGGCCTGGACATGTGGCAGCGAGTGTATGGGCTCGGGCGGAGCCCGGCGAAAACCACTTACCGCCTACAGCCTGCCCGAAATCCCGCTTGTTTCGTGATTTCCCTTTGTATTGAAAAAATATTTTAAACATTGAAAAAACCACAAAATGGCTTTATGGCAGACTTGAATGTTATACATATGCATTCAAAACCCCATCGGGTCCAGATATATATATCGCAAGTCGCGTAGGTATCGGCCCCCCTGCTCCATGGTGTTGCTCCAATGCGATTTTGCGATGCGATCGCAATCGCATATCGCATAGACCCTCAGGCCGTTTGTAAGTGCTCGTCTATAATCGCCAATCGCGATATCACGATTCAACTTGGGTTGTCGATCTACGCGCTTGATTGACGGTCCTCGTTGACCCCGCCGATTGCTATCGCATATTCCATGTGGTCTCCGCCAATAGCCTCCCTTTGCCACTGCCGATTGCGATTTGCTGATCAGATCTGGACCGTTGATCGGCCAAATCCAACGGCTCCTATGCATTGCTCCGTTGACCTCCGATAGGTTTCATTTCACTGTTTTCTTTATGTTTTTGCCTCCCAATATTGTTAACCGACTTTTCTAAAAGTTCTTCTCATGCGATAGTTTTGATCTTTAGAAGACTTAGAGGGTTTTCTAGGATCCATTTGGATCAACTAGTTGCTCTCTGCGTAGGGGTTGAGCAGCAGTGTTGTGTTGGATATTGGAGCTGATTTTGGTGGGGAGTTTGAGGAAGGAATTCCGTTGGATTTTCGAGGAGTTTCCCTCGGGGGAAAATGTGCATTTTTGCCAGCGGTTCGATTCCTATAGCTTATTAGCAAACTGAGAGCTACACACAATATTTGGGACTTGAGTGACTGGTGGATTTAGCTTGAAATTTTTTTGGGTTTCGTTTGATTGGGTGTGAGGAGCTATCTCCTAATTTTTCAGAATTTTTAGAGCATTATTGAGGGATCATTTCAGAGTTTTCCTCCAGCAGCAGCAATAATTTTCGGGGCAATGCGTTTGTATAGATTGGGCCTTTTTCTAGTTGGATTTTGCTTAGATATTCACCTGTGTATTGCATGCTTGCAATTTCAAGCCCAGGTTCCATCATTCTACTCTATTGTACTCATCTCCAAGAATTTTTTAATAAAATGGCTCAGATTTGTTTTTGTTATTCTATGGTTTACTGATCTATTTTTGCTTGTGTAAAAATTGTGCTTGCATGATTGTATTTCCTAGTTTGGGATATTACAAAATTTCAATCCTATGTTATATCAAATCACCACGAACAAAAGGTGTTGGAAATTACCCAATCAAGAAGACAATAGAAATTAAAGTCAAATCTACACCTTACATAATTTTGGATAGTTGGAAACTACGCACAAACACACGCATATATAAATGAAATGCATGTACATACTCATGGATTATCACAAGCTAGTAAAATCTTCAAGCTCTCCAAAACCCTAGATAGGGAAGCTATGAAAACTGTAGCCACCACCAAATATCCACAACAAGCAGGCATCAACATGCGAAAATCCTATATCAAACCTGTATAGCACAAGCTAAAAGCTCTCCATGATAGCATTGTTATCTTCCTTATGGTTTGCAAAACATGACCATTTTGCATCCCACATGTACATGGCTAGACAACTCTAGTGCTAGCATCCATATCGACAAGCCCATCCTTCAACTCTTGCATCAACAAAAGCACCAAAGCCACCATGGAACATTAAGGATACAGTTACCAAGTCTTCTTCCAAGCGAGGCATCATACCAAGCTCAAGACTCATCAAGCTTATCTCTCCATGATCTTGCTCTGGTTTACATCCCAAAAAACAAGGCCCCGTAACAATAAAGTACATGATTTATTGTTGGGACTTGCATAGCATAAGGTCAACTTATAGATGAATCTTGAAGAACATGTTGAAAGGAGACTATTATCACCCAAAAATTCCCACCCTGTAAAACGTGAAGGGAATCCAAATAACTATACGAAATTGTTGGAATCACGATTGTCGTTTCACCGAAACCCGCAAGTGTTAGCAAACAGACGCATCATCAGAGTTAACAGATCCATGAGAGGCGGTTAAGCGCATGTCGCAAAACATATGAGGAGTGTTGGTTTATCCAATGTCTAACAATCTCCCCCCTAGCGCTAGCCAGGTGTGATTTGAACCTGAGACCTTTGGCTTTGATACCACTTCTTGGAATCACGATTGCCATTACACCAAAACCCGCACATGTTAGTAAATGGACGCATCGCCAAAGTTAATGGATCCATGAGAGGCGGTTAAGCACATGCTGCGAAACACATGGGGAGTGTTGGTTTATCCAATGTCCAACAGAAATAAGCATTTCCACCTTGCTTACCTCCTCTGACTTGTAGTTATCACTTGCTAACTCTAGGGATGTATACCTAAATGGTTTCAAGAGTCAACTGTGGGTCAAAGAATGACCAAACACCTAAAATTGAAATAAAGCTTCTTAGCCTGTCTAAAATATGCAATTAAATCCAACTTACAGCAAGTAGAATCTGTCATAAATGATGGGATTGTGCACAAAAATGTAGAATTTTATATTAATTATGGGAAAACTTTCAAATGCAACTATACATTGAAATGTGCTAATTTAAAGTACAAAACAAAAATTTACTTAGAGATGTACTTAACTGTTACAGTGCTGTAAATGCTTAAAAAATAATCCAGAAATTTTGCATTAGCATTGGGCACACAACCCAATGAAAATATAAAGTAATTTCTTAATTAAGTGCATTAAAAAATAGCTGGAACAACAAACTGTTTTGACTGGTTTTTGCTGTCAATGCTATTTAAAGTGTTGCTTTATATTTTTTTTTGATGTTTTCAATGCCTCATGGTGCAGAAAAAATGAGAAAAATGTAAAGTTTTCTCTCCACAATTCTAGTCTTGGACAAACTCACTCATTTTTTTGTATCACGATTCACCATACCTTTGTCACAGTTTTATACATATGTCCTGATGTAATACTTATGTACGTTTCTTTCTTCATATTATTTTTGGCATTTTCTAGGAGTTGCATTGGCACTCCCACATTGTATTCATACTGGTTGTACTCCAGTCCCGTTGAACTACTGTTGTGGTCATTTTTCACACATTAATATAATCATCTTATCTTATCTTATATCTCTTCATGAAAAACAAGAAAACAAGAAGCCAATTTCGTTGTTTTATGACAGAAAAGCAATAAAGACAAACTAAATATGCCTAATTGTATATGTGTAGAATGAGTAAGATACATTAAAATCCAGATAATTTGATAGTTTTTTGCTTTTTGAGTAAATTAATAGCTTAAAAAGATTTGATAAGTACCTTTATGGAGTCACATTATGAAGGAAGAAAAAAGTGTAGATGGTGAATATTAGTATCCAAATCCTACTGCTAAAATTTCATCAAAAGTGTAAATTAAAAGCACATAAGATCCCAAGGAGATGCAAGTTCTTAAATAAAAAACAAGGGATAAATTCCAAAGAAAGTGCTTGAATGTCTTTATTACAAAGGGTTGTAGGATGGACAACATCATTGACAAGTCTAATCATTCCAATAACTCTCCAAGATCTTGAGAAAGCTAAGATGTACAATTCCTCCTCCACAAGACAAGATTGGAACAATCACAATGATGAAAGGCAGAATCCAACTGTCACAAGTACTTGATGCTTGATCTCAATTACAATTTCTGAAGAAAATGGTGGAAGAATTTAAAGGTGCAAGGTAATAATCAATAACTCTTTGCCCCCAAAACAACTCCATAGTGATAATACCCTTGCGCTCACATTGCTTGCACAATTTATAAAAGAATGAGAATGAGATAGAAGAATGATAGAAAATGGAAGCACAATAAGAATAGTAATCTCCATGTATAGTGCTCCTCCTGTGTGGCAAAAACCAGTGTTGCAAACATCGCGATAAAATCGTGATTTTTCCGTGATGATGATTAAATCGTCTAATTAAATTGAAGATATTTTTGCTTTCAAAAAATCGCGATCCGATGCGAAAAAAATCCCCGGCCCACACGACAGTGAGTTTTTAAAGTCTTTTTCTTGATTTTTTTTCCATTCATTTCGCAGACAGAGGGCAAGGGTGAGAGCTACTGAGGAGGAGAACTCATCTACAAGTGCAAGAGAGGAGAAAAGTGAAGGAATTTAGCATCCCAAGCAAATCAAATTCTAGTTTGGACCAAGTTTCTTCAGTAGGGCATGGTTTTAAGTTTTTTTGTTTTTTCCTTGTTTTTCCTTGGGTTTCTATCACCCATATAATTTCCATGATTTTTGCTTCGATTTGAGTGTTTCTTTTGTCATTTTTGTTGCATTTAGTCAAGAGGTTTTTTTTTTGTCAAAATTTCAAAATCTTGATTGTTAATTTTATTTGTTTAATTTCTTCTTGTGTCCTAGTTTTTTTGCATGATTTTTTCTTGGGTTTGAATGTGTTTTTTTTGCCATTATTGTTGCATTGAGTTAAGGGTTTTTTTTGGGTCAAAAATTCAAAATGTTATATGTAAATTTTAATTTCATTTGTTTAACTTGCAATTCTTCTTGTGCCCTAGGTTCAAACTTCAATCTTACATTAAAACTCAAGAGTTCAACAAAGTTACAAACATGCCAAGGTAATTGGACCCTCTGTGCGAATTTGGTGAACCTAGTTTGGTTTGACAAATCAAATTTGACTTGCAAGTTATGTGGCCATCATATGACAAGGGCGGTATACATATTGAAGTTCCACCTTGCACAAATTCCTGGACATGAAGTAGGGCCTTGCACAAATACAAATCTAGAAATAATCCGCAGAGCCCTCAAATCATTGGAAGAAATAGAGACAACCAAAGTGACCAAGGCAACTCTGAAGAGTCAAATGGCAGGGGGTGGAGTGGTGGGATTGGGAGGTGACCGTGAGAGTGGTATTGGTTCTTCTTCAACATCAGCATCTGCAGTCAACCCCACAGCTACCTCATCATTTTTTGTTCCTAGAACCACAACTGGTGCACAACCATTTATCACGTTAGCTCTTTAAAAAAGGGAGAAGGAAGAAGCTAACAAGTTTTTGGGTAGGTGTCTTCTTTGGAGTGATGTTCCTTTCAACATTGTTGGGAACAATCCATTTTTCCAGCCCGCGATTGATGTTATTGCTATTGTTGGCCCAAGGTACAAAGCCCCTTCCTATGATGACTTTAGAGAATGTATTCTTTAGAATGAAAAGGCCGAATGCACTAAGAGATTGGAGGATTTTAGGGGCTCATGGGCACATAGAGGATGCACTGTGATGTCAGATGGTTGGACCGATCAAAAGAGTAGAACCCTTATTAACTTCTTAGTTCTTGTCCCAAGAGGACAATGTTTATGAAATTTGTTGATGCATCTGCACATATTAAAGATGCACAGTTATTATGTGATTTGTTGGACGTGTTCATTCAAGAGGTGGGTTCACAACATGTTGTCCAAGTCATAACGGACAATGCTGCAAATTATATTGTTGTTGGTAAGATGCTTATGGAGAGGCATCCTAACTTATTTTGGACACCTTGTGTTGCACACTACATTGACTTGATGTTGGAGGACATAGGAAAAAATTCTTTTATTAAGGATATTGTTAAATCATCAAAAAACATTTCAAAATTTATATATAAGCATGCATATGTGCTTCATTTGATGAGAACATCCACCAACAACAAGGAGTTGGTATGCCCTTCCATTACATGGTTTGCCATTAGCTTCATATCTCTTTGTTGGAATTTCTAAGTCTAACTCATTAGAAACCCTTCATGTACTTTCTGATTTATTCCTACCTACTTTTTCTGTTAATTAACAAGTTATTTACCATGTAAATACTGGAAATAAATACAAGTACATGCTCAACACATTACAGATCATCAACTGAAGGAAACAAAACAAGCACACAAGTGACACCGTTGTTTTTGGACCAATGTCCCCGAAAAAACCCAATGCGAGAAAACCGGTGCAACTATCTGAGGGTTTTATTATTATGCAGTTTCTGAATACAATCTGGGTGCCAAAATCGGCTCACCCAACAGAGAATAATCTCAGTAGTAGTACCTCTCCTTCGGAGACAGATGCTCCGACTGAAACCCCGGATAAACACTTCGGCAGCTCCTCAACTCCAATCTGCCCCACGAAAAACCCCAGCGTCAGCCTCTAGGGACTATGTCAGCCTTTTCTGCCCTCTAAGTCAGCTTTCTCGGCAGTTCCGACCGTTCCTGGCAGTTCCGGTTGTTCCTGGCAGTTTCGCATTTTGCCCTCTACGTCAGCTTTCCCGGAAGTTTCAGCAGTTCCAGTTGCTCCCGACAGTTTCAGCTTCTGCCCTCTGCGTCAGCTTTCCCGGCAGTTCCGGCTTCTGCCCTCTGCGTCAACTTTCCCAGCTGCTGCGTTGATCCTCCCGACACTATCTCTACCTCTCTGCTTCTGTATTCACTTCACCTCATCTGCAACTCCAGATCATTCTATCAACTTTCTTAGCAAACCCAGCCCCAAAAAGTCGAAATCTTGATCTCTTGGTGTGATCTCCAAGTGACCCTCAAGCCTCCTCTTATACTTTTCTCGTTGACAAATCAATGGTCGAGATTAAGTCCCTTATCAACGTCTAAGATGAGATCTAGCTTGATCCATGACTTTTGGACCATTCTAACACGGTTTTATATAAATTCACATTAATCTTTTATTTTCCCCAAGTTTAGACTTAGGGACTCCATTAAAAATATTAATTATTTTAATATCTCCCAAACTGTTTAGAATCTGCCTAAACCCTTTCTGGGTATTGGAGATCTCATGTGCCTTAACATCTCCACCAATTTTCGTGTCTAGAGCACATCCGATGCTACCCCAAATCAACACTCCCTCTTAGCGAGCACTGTGCTCTAGCAATACTCCTCATTGAGTATCACCTTTATCATCTGGCATCGGTCCCTATGGTGATGCTAGGCCTACTTCCCATCATCTGCACTACTGCATCCTGTACTGCTACCCATGGCCCTGCCACCGCCACTGCTGCATCCGTACTGCAACTCCCTCTACATCTGTGCTGCTGCCTGTGGCCCTGCCACTGCCACTGCTGCATTTGCATTGCAACCCCTCTCATCATGCTGCATCGTGCTGCCCATAGCACTACCACTGCTAACTACTGCACTGCAACTCAGTTACTGAGAAGTAAGTAACTAATCTCCCAACTTTGACACGTCAGGCTAGAAACACTCCTGATGCTGAAGCTCCCTCTGTCATTGACAAGCAGTGTTGTGAAAATCGCGATAAAATCGCGATTTTATCGTTTTACGCGATTTTTTCAATAAACCGATTTTATCGCGATTTTTATACGAATTTATCGCAGGTAATTTTTTTTGCACGATTTTTATGAAATTATCGCGATAACAATCGAAATTATCGTGGGGGTCTCTGGCAGTGAGGTTTTATAATGTTTTTTTTTTGGTTTTTTAAGGGATGCTAAATGTTTGAAATGCAATTTTTTTTTAAAGAAACAAATAATTTTTGAGTGGGGCAGCTTAATGATCAAGTCTAGGCCCTAGTATTGATATGTTATTCATGGTAATGTTAAATTCTTAAAGTAAAAGTGACATTCTCCTTAATCTTCATTTTCATCCTTTTACTTAAATTTTTAACATTACCATGAAATGACTCAGGATGTTTGAGAGTGGTTCTGGCCTCATTGGATTTCAAATGGAGAAAGTAGAATTTTAGATTTTATTCAAAATCCAGCAGACTTATTTGTTTTTTAGGATTTCAGGATTGGGAGATTGTAATGTTTCCAGGTGACACCACTTGCCTGGGCTACCCCTGCCACCGGTAGAGGACGTGATCTACCTCCTATAGCTCCTACTTCTAGTTCTTCAGCTTCTAGAGCATAACAGACTCCATTGCCAACTCCACCATCACCAACATCTACATCTAGAGGGAAAGGGAAAGTTGTGGCATTTTCTCGCAAGGGAAAGTTGTGGCATTTTCTCGCAAGAGGGGCAGAGGAAATCAATAGGATTAGACTTTAGTTATTTTCTTCATTTTATTGTATATGACATTAGGACATGATGAGATACATTATTATATTTTTTGTTGATATTTTGAGGCTGAGTTGGGGCTCAGGAGTCAGGACTTACTATTCAGGACATGATTCAATGTTATGTGTGATTTTAGCACTAGAAATGATATTAAACATCTTATATATTAGTTCTTTTATCATATTTATGTGTCAATGTATTTATTTTATGTTGTAGATGGTTTAGATATTAAAAAAATTGAAAAAAAATGAATATTTTTTTACCAAACGATTTTTTCCCGATTATTCCGATTATTTCCCAATAATTACGATTTTTTCCTCGCGCTGATATTATCCCGATAACAATTAATGCAACATTGCTGACAAGTGCTCCCTCTCTGACCTCTGCGCTGCTGCAACAACTCTGTGCATCTCGCACCGTTGCACACCTCTCTGTGCCATCTTACACTGGTGCAACACTCCCGTGCTTCTCGCATTGTTGCCTCGCGTTGTCCTGGGAATCCTGCATTGTAGCTCCCTCTGTCGCTCCATCTACATCTGTCTCTACTGACATCCGCCAGTACTGCTACTCCTCTTCGGGGCTCCCATAGCAAGGTCTAATCCAAGAGGTTGGGTACCTCAAGGATCTTGCCCCTCATCGCCTGTAGTCTTCCTAAATACAGCTCGATGTCTCCCCACTTCCGCTCAAGTGGCATGTGAGCACTCATGGCACATAGAACAAACAGGATCCTGGCCTTCCAGATGACAAAGTTGGATGCCTCATCCAACCTGTCCTGATCTCTCAACCCATTCATGGCCATCTCTCTGCTCTTCTTGTCGACTCCTCTGAGTCTCTCTACTTCCCGCCTGGAAGTTCTCTATTTGACTCCTGCTGAGTCTACTTCCCCCCCCGGAAGTTCTCTGTTCGACTCCGAGTCTACTTCCCGTCTGGAAGTTCTCTGTTCGACTCTTGTTGAGTCTACTTCCCATCTGGAAGTTCTCTGTTCGACTCCTTTGATTCTCTCTACTTCCCATCTGGAAGTTCTCTTATGGACTCCCTTTGAGTCCCGATTTCCCTCCTGGAAATCCTTCTGCCAACCGTCAAGTTGCCCCTCTCTGATCGTCTATGCAACTGCACCACTGACTTGGATTTCTTGGCTAGAAATCTGCTTCGGCAACAACTCCCTCCCCTTGGTCTTGCCCTGAGGTACTGTTCTGACTACAGTACCCCACCAGCTTCACTTTGAAACTTACCCATAGCCTCCTATACCCCAGCAACTAAAGGATTGAGCCACTTGGCTGTGCACAATCCCGACACCGGTAAATCAGCTCCCCCAGCCAACTGCATCAACCCGCCTGGCCTCTGTGTGGCTCTGCGTGAACCTAATTTTGCCTCCCTTAGCCTCTACGCTATCTTTCTCTGGCCCAGAATGATGACGCAGTCCCTCTACGTCACTCCTTCCTCTGTCGCCTTCTGCAAGGATCAGCTCTGTCACTCGGGACAGCTGATTTCTGTTGTTGCTGCTCTACTCGACTGATGTCCTCAATTCTCCTGTGATCTGCAACCACCCTTTGATACCATGTTGGAATTTCTAAGTCTAACTCGTTAAAAACCCTTCATGTACTTTCTGATTTATTCCTACCTACTTGTTCTGTTAATTAACAAGTTTTTTACCATGTAAACACTGGAAATAACTACAAGTACATGCTCAACACATTATAGATCATCAACTGAAGGAAACAAAACAAGCACACAAGTGAAACCGTTGTTTTTGGACCAATGTCCCCGGAAAAACCCAATGTGGGAAAACCGGTGCAGCGATTTGAGGGTTTTATTATTATGTAGTTTCTGAATACAATTTGGGTGCCAAAACCGGCTCACCCAACAGAGAATAATATCAGCAGTAGTACCTCTCCTTCGAAGACAGATGCTCCGGATAAACACTCCGACGGCTCCTTAGCTCTAATCTACACCACGAAAAACCCCAGCGTCAGCCTCTAAGGATTGCATCAGCGTCTTCTACCTCTGCATCAGCTTACCAGCATTTCAGGATTTTGCCTTCTACGTCAGCTTTTCCGGTAGTTCCGGAAGTTCCGACTTCTGCCCTCTGCGTCAGCTTTCCCGACAGTTCCAGCTTCTGCTCTCTGCGTCAGCTTTCCCGGCTGTTGCGCTAATCCTCCCGGCACTATCTCTGCCTCTCTGCTTCTGTATTCACTGCCCCTCAGCTGCAACTCCAGATCACTCTCTCAACTTTCTTAGCAAACTCAACCCCAAAAAGTAGAAATCTTGATCTCTTGGTGTGATCTCCAAGTGACCCTCAAGCCTCCTCTTATACTTTTCTCGTTGACAAATCAATGGCCGAGATTAAGTCCCTAATCAATGGCTAAGATTAGATCTGGCTTGATCCATGACTTTTGGACCATTGTAACACAGTTTTATATTAATTCACATTAATATTTTATTTTCCCTAAGTTTAGACTTAGGAACTCCATTAAAAATAATAATTATTTTAGTATCTCCCAAACTATTTAGAATCTGCCTAATCCCTTTCTAGGTATTGGAGATCTCATGTGCCTTAGCCTCTCCACCAATTTTCATGGCTAAAGCACATCCGATGCTACTCCAAATTAACACTCCCTCTTAGCGAGGATTGTGCTCTAGCAATACTCCTCACTGAGTACACCCTGATCATCTGGCATTGGTCCCTGTGCTGATGCTAGGCCTGCTGCCCATCATCTGCACTACTGTATCCTGTACTGCTACGCATGGCCCTGCCCCTGCCACTGCTGCATCCGTACTGCAACTCCCTCTACATCCGTGTTACTGCCCATGGCCCTGCCACTGCCACTGCTGCATCTGCACTGCAACCCTTCTCATCATGCTACATTGTGCTGCCCATAGCACTACCACTGCTAACTGTTGCACTGCAACTCAATTACTGAGAAGTAAGTAACTAATCTCCCAACTCTAACATCTTCATCAGGCTAGAAACACTCTTGATGCTGAAGCTCCCTCTGTCACTGACAAGTGCTCCCTCTCTGACCTCTGCGTTGCTGCAACAACTCTGTGCATCTCGCACCGTTGCACACCCCTCTATGCCATCTTGCACTGGTGCAACACTCCCATGCTTTTCGCACTGCTGCCTCACGTTGTCCTAGGAATCCTGCATTGTAGCTCCCTCTATCGCTCCATCCGCATCTATCTCTACTGACATCCGCCATTACTGCTACTCGTCTTCGGGGCTCCTGTAACAAGGTCTAATCCAAGAGGTTGGGTATCTCGAGGATCCTGCCCCTCATTGCCTGTAGTCCTCCTAAATACAGCTCGATGTATCCCCACTTCCGCTCAAGTGGCGTGTGAGCACTCATGGAACATAGAACAGACAGGATCCTGGCCTTCCAGATGACAAAGTTGGATGCCTCATCCAACCTGTCCTGATCTCTCAGCCCATTCATGGCCATCTCTTTGCTCTTCTTGTCGACTCCTCCGAGTCTCTCTACTTCCCGCTTGGAAGTTCTTTGTTCGACTCCTGCTGAGTCCACTTCCCGCCTGGAAGTTCTCTGTTCGACTCCTACTGAGTCTACTTCCCATCTGGAAGTTCTCTGTTCGACTCCTGCTGAGTCTACTTCCCGTCTAGAAGTTCCCTGTTCGACTCCTCCAAGTCTCTCTACTTCCCATCTGGAAGTTCTCTTCTAGACTCCCTCCAAGTCCCGATTTCCCTCCTGGAAATCTTTCTGCCAACTGTCACTTGCCCCTCTCCGGTCGTTTGTGCAACTGCACCACTGGTCTGGATTTCTTGGCTAGAAATCTACCTCGACAACAACTCCCTCCCCTTGATCTTGCCCTGTTAGGTATTGTTTTGACTACAGTACCCCACCAACTTCACTTTGCAACCTACCCATAGCCTCCTATACCCCAGCAACTAAATGATTGAGCCACTTGGCTCTGCACAATCCCAGCACTGGTAAATCAGCTCCCCCAGCCAACTACATCAACCCGCCTGGGCTCTGCGTGAGCCTAATTCTCCCTACCTTAGACTTTGCATTGTCTTTCTCTGGCCTAGAATGATGATGCAGTCCCTCTACGTCACTCCTTCCTCTGTCGCCTTTCGCAAGGATCAATTCTGTCACTCGGGACAGCTGGTTTTTGTTGTTGTTGCTCTGCTCGGCTGATGTCCTCAGTTCTCCTATGATCTGCAACCACCCTCTGATACCATGTTGGAATTTCTAAGTCTAACCCATTAGAAACGCTTCATGTACTTTCTGATTTATTCCTACCTACTTCTTTTGTTAATTAACAAGCTATTTACCATGTAAATACTGGAAATAACTACAAGTACATGCTCAACACATTACAGATCATCAACTGAAGGAAACGAAACAAGCACACAAGTGACACTGTTGTTTTTGGACCAATGTCTTTGGAAAAACCCAATGCGGGAAAACCGGTGCAACTATCTAAGGGTTTTATTATTATGTAATTTCTGAATACAATCTGGGTGCCAAAACCGGCTCACCCAACAGAGAATAATCTCAGTAGTAATACCTCTCCTTCGGAGACAAATGCTGCGGCTGAAACCGAATAAACACTCCAGCAACTCCTCAGCTCCAATCTGTCCCACGAAAAACCCCAGCGTCAGCCTGTAGGGACTGCGTCAGCCTCTTCTGCCCTCTGCATCAGCATTCCCGACAGTTTCGACTGTTCCCGACAATTCCGGCTTCTGCCCTCTACATCAGCGTTCCCAGCAGTTCCGGCTTCTGCCCTCTGCGTCAGCTTTCCCGGCTGCTGCGTTGATCCGCCCGACACTATCTCTGCCTCTCTGCTTCTGTATTCACTGCCCCTCAGCTGCAACTCCAGATCACTCTCTCAACTTTCTCAGTAAACACAGACCCAGAAAGTCGAAATCTGGATCTCTTGGTGTGATCTCCAAGTGACCCTCAAGCCTCCTCTTATACTTTTCTCATTGACAAATCAACGGTCAAGATTAAGTCCTTAATCAACGGCTAAGATTAGATCTGTCTTGATCCATGACTTTTGGACCATTATAACACAATTTTATATTAATTCACATTAATAGGAACTCCATTAAAAATATTAATTATTTTAATATCTCCCAAACTGTTTAGAATCTGCCCAAACCCTTTCTCGGTATTGGAGATCTCATGTGGCTTAGCCTCTCCACCAATTTTCGTGGCTAGAGCACATCTGATGCTACCCCAAATCAACACTCTTCGATCGCTCTTGAATTCTATTTGAGATGTGAAGAGAACGTTTCTTTCAGAGGAGTGGCGTGCTTTGTCATATAGCCGCAAACTAGAGGGAGAGGCCATATGCAGACTAGTTTCATACCAGGAAAGCTTCTGGACGGGAATGCAAGAGCTGTGTAGCATTACTGAACCTTTGGTAAAGGTTCTTCAATTAGTTGATGAGGACAAGCCCGCAATGGGCTACTTGTTTGAGGCCATGGATAGGGCCAAAGAATCCATTCGCAACCACTATGACGATAAGGGGGATGAGGGGTTTGAGAAACAATAAATCATATGGGCAATGATTGATGAATGATGGAAAAATACACTCCATTGTCCCATTCATGACATAGGGATCTACTTGAACCCGACATTTTCTTACTCCTGTGGTTTCTTATTTGATGTTGAGGTCATGGATGGATTCTTCACTTGTGTTCAGAAGATGGTGCCATCTCCAGCAGAACGTGAAAAAATCTTCAAAAAAATGGAGATATACAGGATGGAAAGTGGCACATTTAGCTTTGACATGGCTATCCATAAAAGGAAAACCAAAATGTCAAGTAAGATTTAGTTTATTTAATTTTCAAATTTCATTGTTTCTTCATACTTTGCTTGAACTTTCAAATTTCAATTTTTTCTTATGTTTATCTTAATTGTTGTAGATGCATGGTGGAGAAGCTATGGTGGAAAAGTACCTAATTTCCCAAGGCTTTCCATTCGAATACTCAACCAAACATGTAGCTCCTCTGGATGCGAGTGCAACTAGAGTGTATTTGAAAAAATACATACCAACAAGCGCAACAGGTTAAATTATAAAAAATTTCCAATTAATTTTTTGAATTCATTAAATAATAAACAATATAATTTTTTATTTTTTATTTTTTATAATTATTAATTTATTATTTATAATTTATTAAATTTATGACCCTTGTACAGGTTGGAGTCTGTTATAGCTACTACAACCACCGTCCAAAATGTTTCCCATGCTTCGATTTTGGAGCCTTCCTTCCATCCACAGGAGCTTATCTTTTACTGACGTTAAGTATTCTTGTTGTGATCGAGACTTATCTTTACACGCTTCGCTTGTGATGTAATGATTCCGGCTTGATATCTTTCAAACACAAGCTAACTCTTGACTTGAGCTTGCAGCATTATTGGGCTTGCCTCCAGAAACTGCGCAATCTTGGAAGGCATGCCAGCCTTGCCTGCAGAAACTACACAATTCTTTTGGGCAGGCAAGCGTTGAAAACTATGCAATTTTGGATGGTGGCCCAGCCTTGATGATGGAAACTGCACAAAGCATCCCTTGAGCTCAAAAACTACGCAATGCACTGAGTCAAGAATTTGCCCAGTCCTCAGGAATTACACAACCCTTCTTGGCAATGTGCATGCAAGTTTCCCGAAAAAGAAAAAAAGAAAAAAACATCCCTAGAAAAAAGGGATTCACTAATTAGTTTCCCAAAGGTGGCACACTTTATATTTTTGGAACTTTCTACCAAGTGTCACTTTTTCCTTGATTTTAGGCATGTGTGTCATAAACCCTAATCAGTCTAGATCTATATAATGGACACCCCTAGAGCTCATTTGTACATTCGATCTTGGAGCTCTAGCATTCCCAAGGAGATCAAGGAGCCTTCAATGGAGTTTGCGGCGCTTTTCCAGGTGAGTTTTGCTTTTGTCGTCTTTTATCACTTTTTCTGTCGCTTTTTGTCATTTGGCTTCTGTGAGTGTTTTTTTGCTTGTTTCTTTTCATGGTTGTTGGCGTTTTAACGTATATTAGCTTGTACAAGTGTTGGTTCGGTCTTTTGTTCTCCTTTTACAAGTGTTGTATTCGTTTTCTTGTTTTTGCCCATTAGTGGTCGTCGTTTTGGCGACTCTCCATGCATGTTTGCTTTTCCTTTTGCATGTTGATATTCCGCACTTGTTTTGCACTGATCTATCCATACTTACTCAAATCTTCACTCCAACTTGCACCATCACTCGGATCTGCCTGTTTCCCACACTCTTACCGAGCAGATCTGCTCATCCCATGGTTAGTGTTTGCCTTGTCTAGTTGGGCATTGCACAAGTCCAAGGCTCAAGCTCTCATCTTGGCCTCTAAGACTGCACAATGCGCAGTACCTCGCTGGCCCAACTGCGCATTACGTAGTTCCAGGGCTCAAGCCCATCCCCTGGCCTCTCCCTCAGTCTGCCCAGGCTGGAATGCACATTGTGTAGTTTCTAGCCTCAAGCTACATCATTGGTTGTTGAGGTTGTGCAATGCACAGTTCCCTCAACCAGTCTCTCTCCCTCATCTCCAGAATTGCGCAATTTTCCCAATCAATGCATGTGGTTATGCTTGATCTTGCTTTGTATGTTGATTTGCTAAAGCTAATTTATGTTTGCCATGAGTGCTTTTTCCTCCCATGGGTATTGCAGGTGTTGAGCATTTCTCTTCATTAGTCACTGAAATCATGGCACCAAAGAAATCTGTTTCAAAGGATACCACAAAGAGCAGCATCGGGGAGGTAGCTAAGAGTACGTCAATTTACTAGGCAGTTTACTCGGACACTCAACTGTTTGTAGAAAAGGAATCAAAGATCACATGGCATAAGGTGAATGAAATTTTCTCAGCAAGAACATTCAAAGCAGATCTGGAAGGCTGGCAGGGGTATGTCAATGTTCAATGATCAGGTCTACACAATATTGCATGCAAATATCTGGCTTTTCCATGCCCAAACATTGTCAGCTAGATACTATCTCATACAGATCCAAAGACTATGACTCTCAATAATGCTAGCGGACAGAGGCTTGCTTCTTTTCTGGTAACAGAGTATCATTTCATGTACCATTTGCTTGAGCCAGAATAGCTCATGGATTCTTACTTCTATGTGAAAACCAACTACTTGAGCACCAAGGATATTGTTAAAGGTTGGGTGAAAGAGCCAACAAAGTTCCGTCAGACACCCACCAACACCTACAAGACAAAATCTCTCAAGAGGGCCTATTAGCTCTTGATCATTTTATGTTGCAGAATCTAGATCTAGCAGAGAACTGAGACCTTTCCTGAAGGGTGGGCATTGTTACTGAACCAAGTTATGAACGAAGGTAAACGATTCAACTGGTCAGGTTTGTTGGCTCAGCAGTTGTGAATCCATGTATCTAATTCCCTTAGTCCTCCCATGGGAGGGAAAGCCAGATTTTACATGTTTGCCTATCTACTGGATGCAATCTACGCACACAATGCATTCCCTGACATGAATTGGACTTGGACACCACAGGAGCTTGTCGTGTATGTTTATTGCAAGCTGCTTTTGGAGTGCAGCCACAGAGGAGTAATGGAGAAGCTAACTAATCACTTCCTCATTCCATTGTACAAGTTGATCTTTGAGGAAGAGCCACCTTGCATGTCACATGGGGCAATGGAAGCAATGTCAGATATAACAAATTGGTTTGCCTCACCGGATGGCACTTTCCTCAAGGTGTTCGGCAGATAGAAGTCTCTACATCTTTTACCGAGGTATGCCACCGATAAGTTAGTCATGCAAGAAGTTGCATATCATCTCTCCACAGGGTTTTCAGCAACTTTGCATAGGAAGAAGAAAGCCCCTTGGCCAACTCTTCCTATGCAAATCGGATTGTACGAGATCAAGAATCTGAAAGTCGTAGATATCGAAGGAAAGGCGATAAAAAAGTTTTCATTTGGTACTCTGGACTTCAATCCATACGATCCCCAAAATGTTTGCAGAAACCACTGTGCGAGGATTCATTTCCAGTGGCTAAGTGGGACCTTTCACTGGCTGGAAGAGGAACCATGAAAGAATTGTTACAATGCCTCCAAGGCCAGCGAGCCAATCAGTTTTGCAGGAACTTCACAGGTTACTCCGCAAAAGGAAATCCCTCCAGAGGCAACAATAGCGGTAGAGCGCAACCGAGTGTGCGAGAAGCGAAAGAGGAAGGTTGTGCATAGTCCAGGGGGAGAACGCAACTGCAAGATGAAATCAGGCCCAATCATACTTAAAGTGGCCATAGTAGCGGAGAAGAAGAGGAAACAGAGGGTGCAAAAAGTAGAACAAAAGCAGAGGGTGTTGCTTTGGGGTAGCATCGGATGTGCTCTAAACCTCAAATTTTGCAGGGAGGCTTAGGCATATGTATTCCAAAGAACCCAGAAAGCGTTTTGGGAAATTCCACCCAGAGACAATTATATTAAAATAATTAATATTTTTAATGGAGTTTCTAAATCTAAACTTAGGAAAATTAAAATATTAATGGGTATTAATCTAATTGGGGGTGTAACTTCTAAAAAAAGATGGAGATCAAGTCAAATTGATCTAAGCATTTGATTAGGAATTAATCTAGGTCGTTGGTTTTCCAACAAGAAGATATAAAAAGGGGCTTGAGGTTCATTTGGAAAACACACCGAGAGAGATCAAGAGATCGAATTTCTGAAGTGAGAAGTTCTTAGGAGGAAATTCTGAACAAGCAGATTTCTTGCAGTGAGGAGCAGGGATAGTATCCGAAGGAAAATATTTCTTGGTTGGAGGATATTCAGCAGAGAAGGCAGAGGGAGATGCAGAAGTGGCAATGCTAAGCCAGAGGGGATGACGTAGAGCCACGCAGAGACAGCGCAGAAACCAAGAGGGAGTCCGAAATTTGCAGAGGGAATTCGAGTTTCAGAAGCCGAGAGACAAGGTGTGAGACCGGGAGGCAGAAATCGAATCTCCTGGGCAGCAAATCGACCAGCCAAAGGATTGACGCTGTCCCCAGAGAGCTTAATGTTGGGTTGGCGCAGACACTGCGCAGAGGCAGTGTAAGGGCAGCCACAAAAACCGAGGGCAATCATTTTGGTGTTGGATCAGTGAATATTTCTAGTGATAGTGTGAGGTAACCTCATAAATCTCTCTGTCAGGATTATTCTCTGTAACTGGATTGTCAGGAAGGCTTTCAGAGATGTATTCATATTTTACTACTACACAATAATAAAACCCTTAAATCTGCAGCACCGGTTTTCCCACATTGGGTTTTTTCAGGGACATTTGTCCAAAAATAATAGTGTCTATTCTGTTGTATTTTCTTTCTTGCTCAGTATTTTGTTTCCGCTTATAATTAAATTAAGTGAAGGTTGCAGTGTATGTATTACGATATTCTTTTTTTAGGAAACATCAAGTAATTTGTTTAAAGGAATTTAACAAATAGGAGTAATATCATCAGTTGCTGCAGTAGAAATTCTGGTTGTGGAATTTTCACAGAGGGAAGAATGAGAGCAGAAGAGATTGGAGGAAGAAAGCCAGAAGTAGGTAGAAGAAGAAAGGCGAGAAGAAATAGCACAAATACAAGTTGAGGAGCAAGAACAAAACCAACAGTCAGATGAGGAGAGAAAACAGATGCAGGATAAAAAGCTCGCTCAAGAGATTGAGGAGTTGATCGAAATCCAAGACCTGGAGGAGGAACCAGAGCCGCAGAATCAAGATGTCGACCTGATGCCAAGTACACAATAGGTCACCATTTAGTCTCCCCGTCCTTCGACAAAGCAAGCTCCAAGCGAGGAAGAGGAAATTATTCCTCTTGATGACGGTCCGGTTATGGACACGTATAATCTGACTTATGACGAGCTTCAGAAAAAAGATTGTACAAGAACGAAAGAAACATTTTCCGGACGACCTCACATCTCCTGCATTCATCAAAGAAAGGGTGATCGTGATAGACACCAAAAGAAATCCAGGTGCCATTGTTATAGTCAACTTGGCCTTCGCAAGTGCTACAAAGTCAAACACGAACTACCTAATGGCTGAGAACAAAAAATTGGCAAAGAACTTGCAGGCTGCTAAGCAAGAGGTTGAACTCCGAGCAGAGTTACAGAATGTAGCTCCTTCACAGGTCTATCTAGAAGAATTGAAGGCAACGATACTCGGTGAAGTATTGACACTAGGAGAGACCATGTGGAGTCTTTATGAGGAACTTGTTACCGTGCATAAGGTAGTTGTCCACTTGCATGGGTTGCAGCAGAAGTGTAAAGATTATGTCAAAACTCTCAAGGTTGTGCAATCAGCAATTACTGCCGTGCATGAATGGTCAATGCAATACAAAGGGGCACCGCTTGAATTGGGAAAGAAAACAAGGCAAGAGGCAAAGTTGGAAAAAGCAATGGTTCAAATGCTCATCCAGAATAACAAACATCTCACTTCGTTCATTGCCAACACTCAAGCCTCGTATACACGATTGTACAACAGCCTGGACTTCATGGTGAAATCGCATGGGATCCCATCATTTGGATCACTCATGGAGATCAAGCACAGGAATCAAGTCAAGCAAGAGATTGAAGAATACTTGGAGCAGTTGAGACAGATAACCATCAAGGAAGATCTTGAAGTAAATAGACAGAATATGTAGAAGTACATTGGTGGCCCTGTCCAAATCAATACAATGTTGCTCCTACTCAAGAAGGAAACACAAACTGGTTCCAAGTCAGTGTATCGGATGCCATGGAGGCTAGAGTCTGTGTCCAGCCTGCCACCATCGCACAGTTTTGGGATGTCATCGGCAGTACAAAGCTTGGCATCATTACGTAACCGAGAAACATTAAGTGGAAGTTACTGAGCTGGAGTTTCCCCAAACTCAAGCTTAATTGTTTTGTCTTATTAGGTTGTCTAGTTGGCTCTACCCAATTTTGTCTTATATGGGTACAAGTGTATTATAATATTCTTTTGTAATTAAATTGTAAGTGGAATTCCAAGTGTCAATTGTGGAATGTGAAGAGTCATGATGTAATGAATGTAAAGAGTCATTTGTAAAGAAGTTGAAGAGTCATGAGGGAAGTCCAAGAGTCACAAGGGGAAGTGAATAGTCACCCCTTTTGTTATAAATAGACCCTCATAACTCATGTAAAGGGCTTTTGGGGAGCCAAGCTTTTGGCTAGGCTTAGGCTTAGAATCAAGACCTTGGGAGTTTGTGAGAGTCTTGGCTTCTCCGCAACATACAGGGAGTATATTTCTTTGGAGGATCAGGTGTTGACTTCATGTTCCACTATTGGGGCTAGTGGTTCGTCAATGGTATATGTATGAATGGAACTTTCACTTAATAAAAGCTTAGAGCCGACATGTTTTAATGCATATGTTGTGAAAATAGTAGGACTATTCTTGTTATGTTTGCGATGTATGTTATTTAACTTAGGCTTATGCTTATGAACTATTTCGTTTGCATTGGTACGAATCTTGTTAAATGTGTGTTGTATAATTGCATCACTGTTAACTTGTGAACTATTTCGCAGATTATCTTGTGATGTCTTTATGCTCATGTGTTCCTTCCAAGCTACGTACTATTACAGGCTTCTAAGGGACTCACTCATTTTCCCTTTGTGTGTTAGAACCGTCATGCATTTCACTTGACCTTCCGCAGAGTCACACAATTATTCTCACCAACGTCACCATACACCATTCTATGCATTAGTACAGCCAAAACACATAATTAAAACCCACTAGATCGGCAACCGAGCCATATTCTGGATGAGACTCCTACACCAAACGGTGTGAGGTCTAATTGGGACTCCATATCAGGGAGATCGCCTGAATGTTGGTGGATCCAGCACCGTCAACAGAGTCCCAACGCCTTAATGACATGGTCTACATCTACTACAATCTTCGATTGTGGGTGAGGCACTTAATAGGACACCTGATGTGGAGGCCATCTCATTGGATGGGATTGACACCACTGCTAAATGGAGGATTGAGGCCAAGAGGCCTATCATGGAGTCACCCCCTGATTGGTTAGAGGAGGCGGTAGTGGAGGGGGTAGCAGCTACACAGGAGGAGGAAGTGACACCACCTACCATGGTCACCAGTAGAGGACGTGGTCTACCTCCTATAACTCCTAGTTCTTCAACTTCTAGAGCACAACAGAGTCCACTACCAGCCCCAGGGCCTTCTTCATCTAGAGGGAAAGTTGTTATATTTTCTCGCAAGAGAGGGAGAGGAAATCAGCAGTGCTAGTTACTTGGTTCATTTCATTGTATATGATATTATGACTCATGATATGAGATACATTATTATATTTTTTTTTTATATTTTGAGGCTAAGTCGGTTTTCAGGACATGATTTGCTATTATGTGTAATGTAGCACTAGATATATTACACATCTTATATATTAGTTCTCTTTTCATATTTATGTGTCAATGCATTTATTTTATGTTTTGGATGCTTTAGATATTAAAAATTTTGAAAAAAAATGTTTTTTTTTTGTATTTGCTGATATTTTGCCGACTTTTATGATTTTTTCTAATTTCAGACCCTTGTCGATTTAATTCCAATCGTGATTATTGCAACACTGGTAAAAATAGTGGATGCATGAACATATCTCTCCTCTTATAAACCCTTCCTGAAAAAGAATCTCATGCATGCTAAAATTATCAAGAGAATTGGGTGCAAGGCTCCAAGAGTGACAACATCCAAAGACTAAACCCAAAAAGTGAGAATTTAGAAACTCATTTTGCTCAAAAGGTAGTATAGTGTCCAAGCTAATTTTAGGAAGGAAAGACACATGAAAATCCTAACTAGGCCTCTCAAGTAGGATGCACTACCTCCTAGGCTAAAATAGTGTGTGCACGAAAAGTTGCAAGGAAGCTTCCTTTAGGCCATGTACTCCCCTAAAATTAACCAACTTATAAATAGCAGGCACTTCTCTTTCCAAATAAAGCAAATATTAAAACAGTAAGTGCCTCTCAAAGTGGGCCTAGTATAATTAAGTTTAAAATAATAATGATACAACGCTCAAGGAAAGGGGAAGGAAGCTCATCAAGGATCCCACATGAAGTCCAGCACACATTGAAGCTTCTCCAGGAAAATATCTCCAAAAGTAGTAAGTAAAGGTCATGTGGGCCCAAGTACTCTCTCATCCATGCAAAAATACAACCTCTCCTTGAAATTTCAAAGTGCTCAAAAGGGCTTGAAAGCTATCACTACAACTATATGCCCTACTAGGTATCCAAAAGTCCAATGACCCTCTGAAAGTAGCACTAGTAAAAATAGACAAAAATCCATGCCCTTAGAATAAGTTGAAACTTCCACATAGGAAAATCTCCCAATTGGGTACTCGAATATGTAATTAACATGTCAATCTACCCAAAGTCAAAAATCACAAAGAATAGTAGCTGCCAAAAATAACAATTATCAATTTTGCCTCAAATATAAACTCCATGCACATCTTGATGTAGGATATACAAAACTATAATCAACTCTTGAAAAATACGAGTTTCAAGAAACTCAAAACATAAAAATGCAATCCTTGAAACCAAGAATTGCAAAAACCAACTTGATAATACCCTTTGGGATCTTCAACCTCTCACACTTGCTCTATTGAATAGAGCACTATACTTGCAAGTATGGGGCTCAAAAACTTGTCCTAGCATCAACCCATAAATAACAAAACATGTGGCCATGTGCCAAGTCTAAAAGGCACTCATGAACTTTCAATGCCAAATCTATGGATCGAATAAACAATCCATCCCATAATGTGCCCACGAACAAACTAAGATAGGCACGCCAATAGCTTTTTGAAGAAATCTAATGAGTGCTAATTGATACAAGGCAATGTTGATAAAATCATCAATTTTTTGGCGATGTGCTGAAAATTCATGATTTTTTTTGACCAACCGATTTTTTGGGTTGAAAAAATCATGGTCTTTTCCTCAAAATAACCATCACGTAGGTTACTAAATAAATTTGGATTTTCCTAATTTTTCACATAGTTTACTAAAAAGTTGCAATCTTGAGTCATTATGCCATTTTTTTTTTCTTTTTTGTCATTTCACTCAACAAGTTGGAGTTGTGGGGCAATTTGGAGTGTAGCTGAGGGTAATTATGCATTGTTAGAAGGGATTCCAAGTGTTGGGCAAGTGGATTCGTCAAGGCCCTATTAAAGATAAATGATAAAGTCTCTTCTACTTTAATTTTTAACATTACTGTTAATTTTTTCAAAAAGTTCGGGAGTAGTTCCAACCTCATTGGATTTTATATGGAAAAAGTAAAATTTTAGCTCCCACTCAAAATCCAACAAATTTAATAGTTTTCAAGATTTCAATATTGAGGGAATTGCAGCATTTCCATTGGATTCTATCATGAGGGTATGGCATTTAATCAAGAGAACCAAGCCCTCTATGTACCTTGATGTTGGTGGCATTGATTGTTGAACTCCTCTATCATGACGCCAATAAAAATATTCCCATCACTAAAACAAAATCTCAATTTGACACATTAAGTTTTTTTATCTTATTTTAATGCATAGAGGGTGATATTGATGATAAGGATCCCAATATAGGCAATGATTTTAATGATATCTAGGTATTTGTTGTGGCATGATTTTTTTGGACTGTAGAGTCATCTATAGCTTCTTTATTGATGTATTTTTGGTTCAAAGATGGATTGCACTTGGCATTATTTTGGTTATATGTACCCTTACTTGTTATACATATGAGAATGTAATGTCCCAAACCAAGGAAATTTGGAACAAACCCTTCAAATCAAATTATCTAGCACTTACCAAGAAATTGCCATGGAAACCCAAACACCAGAAATTTCACTGAAACCATAAACTCACAAATTGCATAAAATCTCATTACAAATCACAATATGAGGAACAATGAGAAATGCAGCAACCAAAATCCAGCGTTATTATATATAGATAGATGCCAATACAATAGCCGAGAATGACTCTGCGGTCTGCAAACTGAAACAAAAAAACAATCACTACACTTGTGGATTCTGAATGAATCCAGCAAGGGGAGATGGGTGCTCGCCCAATCTCTGTAAATCACCCGAGGGTTTTTGTCCTGAGGCTACCAATGGAGTAGAGAACCACATTCTCAACCTCTCATACAAGAAACAATATCAACTCCAAGATGTCCTCCAATGGCCTCCTCCTTCTCTTTTATAGATCCAATCGACTCCTCTATAACTTCCTATTTTATTATTATTTTAATGGAGCACTTTTCCCTCTTTTATTTTAATTAAAATATTCTTTTTAATGCGGGAAAAGGGTAAATTGGCCACCATGTCTCCTTAGGTCATTGAAACTCACATCCAACCATCCCATCATGTAGATCTTCTCGTCTCGGTTCCAGTGAGCTATTACACTGAGGTGTTCTGTCAAGTATTCCTCGCAGAATACCACCTTAAGTGTAATTAGTTGAGTCATACCCAATAATAACTTCTTTTTTCTGAAAGTTGTTGGAATGCGCCGGAATGAAAGGCGAACTATGCGGATGATGGAATATGTCAAGAAAATGCCATCACATACCAAAAAACTCCTCAAAACTCCATCGGAATCCCTGATGACATAAACCTGCTCCACTGACCTGGTCATCCCCTGCCTTGGAAATCCACCTTGGTTGTACTATGAAGAAGAATAAAAATGGGAACATGACAGTCCTCCCACCCCAAGATTGCTTTCCCTCAAGCAATCCAAATATGTGGACCAATTTGGTGTCTCAACGCAACTAAGACCCAATGCCAGGATCCCATACGAACCACTAGGTGATGCTCTATTTTTGTGTCAACCCACCATGAACGGACCCCTCAATGCCCAGATCCCAAACCAATCTCCGACTAAACTTGGCATCAACAAATCCTCCTGGATCCCAATTCCACCAAATATCAAGGCTCTAAGGATCCAACTATGTTATAACTCCACCCATGAATGTTGCTCCATCCACCGCGTACCAACTCATCACCTCTCCAATCCAACCCCTGACTCGATCCACCGCTAATCCAGCTCTCTTGATGCCGGGAAGGAATGTTGAAGAGTCGTTGACTTGAATCCCATTGCCAACTGGGGCATGTAGTCTCTAACATGTCTGGGGGTCCCTACTCTACTACGCCCCTGACTAAGGATATCACACCATCAATAGGATACCAACTCATGATCTCCCGCCAATCTAATATATGGAGACCTGTGCAAGGGATATGTCTGCTATGCTGATACTGGTCCACGCTCAACTCCTGAGTCTCTACCCGGTCAATCAAAATAAGTCTAAGGAATCTTGCCTCTCCCCCTGTAATAGGAAAAAGTGGGCAAATTGTGCTGCAAGCCCTGTCTATGTAATCCTCGAGAGGGTTGTTGCCTGAAAATGCTGCAGCTCAACTGACTGCCACTACATCGATTTGCACCTCATAAATGGGTAGAACTAAAGATGGATGCACTACCATCTCCCCCGCCTGATAGGAAACTCCACGCTCCTCCAATCCACCAATCTCCTGCCAAACTGTCCTGTCATACTCCAGCATCTCTTGAGGACAAGTGTCAACGAATACCATCACCCTGCCAACTGTCTATACATCTGTCTGCTCCTCATCAACAGTTGACCGCAAGGGTGGTTGCTCATCCTCCATCATCACGGGTTCAATATGAACCTCCAGTTGGCCCTCCCTATCGCCATGCATACTGCGCACATCTTCCTCCTCACTTGACTCAAGATCCACCATACGTAGCTCATGCTGAATCACCACTGGTGACTCATCATCCTGAATGTCTCTCCTAGGACCCACTGACTGCTTATCATATGAATCTAGCTATCAATGATTCTATATGATTCATGCTCCTTGGAAGCATCCTCGTACGAACCCATGGACTCGTCCAAAGAAGAATCCTCACCGTGATGGTTAGAAGGAATCTCAATCTACTCTACCTCTATCATCTCCTCAGTGTCACTCAAGCATGAGTGGTTAGGTCCCAAAGGTTCCTTGTAGATGAAGCAAAGTCCCTTCCTCCTCAGTTCATTCCTACTGCATGATCCCCCAAACTTGAGTTGCTCCTCCATAGTCAATTGTCACTTGAACAGTCCAATGTTTTGCTCAACCAACCTCTTAGCTAGTTCATAAGCAGCAGGAGGAACCAACTATTCTCTCCTCCAAACAGACAACAATTGAGACTGCATCTCCTGACAAATGGCATCACGACCTCTCATACATGATGACAAGATGGACTGCATGTATGTTATGACTGTGTCAGGATGATGTTTCTTAATGTTGAAAAAGCATCGAAACATCTGTAGGATAAGGTCATCACACTCAAGATCAAACATGACTTCATAAGTCCTAGTCATGGCCATGACTTCTGAAATCTCAAGCTTCTTCCCAAAGGTAGAACTTGCACTATTGTCCAAGTCCTGGAAAGTCTCTACTATCAGTCTGAAAGCTCTCCTCATAACATCATCATTGTAAGGAGCTATAGGGGCGGTTAGTCTCGTGATGTTACTGAGACAAGATGCAACTAGAAGTCTAACCCCTTCACAAGGTTCCCCCAAGAACTTGGGTTGTATGAGAGCAAGCATAGTTGGTTTTAGCGCCCAAATCAATTTTCTTCCTTCTAACTCGGTCACTTCATAAAGCAGTGCATCTAGTTCATCCAGTTGGAAATGAACTTTCCATGTGACCCTCATGCGTTTTAATTTTGTCCCAAGTGCAAAGATTTTGTTTCCTATTTCTTGCCCCTTTTGCACATCCTTTGGTTGTTCTTTATGAAGAATGGCATAGATCCCTCTTGAAATGGGTTTGTTGTACAGTTTCACTTTCTGGTCTACATGGTAGTCCATGGAGGTATTATTGTGTTGGTTCATGAGGTGTTCTAAAAATTCCATTATTCAGCGGCATATACAAGGCTATGGCGTAAATACAATAGTGTTGTCATATATGGCAGTTATGAATCCAATGACAATTTTGCTCACATAGCAATAATATATACATACATCACTCATTTAGCCAAATCTAGCGTCCAAGTCACTATTCTGCGTCCAATCCGACAAGATATTCAGCCTTATCTCTGTTCAATGGAGCCCACAGTCTCTTTTATGTCATGGAAGGCTATTGTTTCTCACACAGAACTTAGCCAAAAAGAAAAACTTGATTTCTTAAAATAGATTTATGAGTTTGTATGGTAGTTCCAGTGATGGATTTAGTCAAATAATCAGGTTCCACATGGTTGTAGGTGTTATCACAAATTTTGTTCATATAAGATGCACAGTAGCAACGTCCAATATGGAAAACGCCTTATAACAACCAAATCTGATTTGCACCAAGTTCAGAAATATATTTATAACTGATACAAACTCGAATGGTGATGAACATGATAGTCATGATAGTCATATTGTTACTAAATATCACAGAGATTAGAATCTGGGAACCTGGCGTGTATACACACTGAATCTTCAAAACAAGGCTCAATCTCAATTCCTATAGTTGTTGCAAAGACCCCAAAGAATCAATTGCATTTATCTTTAACATGTTGCCCCTGTATTAGTAGCAACCTAGTCACACTGCCCCTTTCCCACTATGCTTCACCAAGACAGCCAATCAATCACTGCCTTTCTCTTGGGACAATATGGAAAATTCCTTTAGGGACAGTTTCGAGTTGATCACAATTTTTCTAGGTTTTTAACTGACCTCAATTAAGTATTTCGTCAATTTAGTTTTTTTTTTAATAATTTTAATGGAGGATCAATTTTCCTCCAATTTTTTATTTTTTATTTTTAAATAGGTTAGACAAAAACCATTTAATGTATTTTTATTTTTTAGTAGGAATGAAATAATTATCTAAATACGATTTTGTTCTCAATTTCCTGAGTAAAGAATTGTGATAGTTAGCTTGCAACTTGATGTCAATATTTAGTTATTTATTGTGTCTTCTATGCCTACTGGTGACTGGTTTCACCATTCAGTTGGGATTCCCTTTTAAAATCCCATTAGGAATAATTGTATCAGACTTTCTTGTTGTTTGTCTGGATATTGTCTTCAAGTTCTGCTAATATGCATATTTTAATTCTCGCATTAGTTTTCTTGGTCTTCATGAAGTTTCTGTGGACTAAGAACAATACGTTCCCCAAAATATCAACTATTTTAATTATATGGTTTTCATTAAAAAGGAATTTAAGGTTTATTTATTTTAGAAAGAAATTCCTGCTGTCATTTGAAGTAATACTAATATTTATCGCAGTTTTTACTCATATAGTTTTCTTGTATGAAGTTTATTTAAAATGTCATTTTGACATATATATATTTTTTGTTTATGCAATTTATAATGGATAATGTCTAGTGATCCATATAATTTTAATTAATTAAAGAATAGCCACAACATCTTTAATTAAATAAAATTATATATTTTGATTGGTTAGATCACATAAAGATTATTTAGACATTAAATTGTAATTAATTAGACTAAATATAATAAATTTTATCCCACAGGAATTTTTATTATATTTATGTAATTAATTAGGATAAAATTTCATAACCTACCCACAGGAGTTATGAATTAATAAGTTTTATCATAAAGTTTTATTGAATCTGTTTGAATTGAAAATTTAGCCCACAGGGAATTTTTATGTCATTAGATTCAATTTTTGAGCATGATTTACATTGGTAAAACATGAAAGTTTATTAAGCCTCAATTTTAACATAAGCATGTGATTTTTTAATTTTGATGCAGTAGTACAACCTGCAAATTTCTCTGAAATTCGTTGTGACATTCCCGAACTTAAAGGAGATAACTATAAGATTTGGAAGGAGAGGATTCTCCTTCATTTAGGGTGGATGGACATAGATTATGCTATTAGGAAAGATGAACCATCGGCACTCACTAATACCAGCACTGCAGCGAACATCACGCTTTATGAACGATGGGAGCGATCCAATCGTCTAAGCATGATGTTCATTAAGACTAAAATTTCAGCTGGTATTCGTGGTTCCGTTGATCAACATGAAAAGGTCCGAGACTTGTTGAAGGCCATTGATGATCAATTCGTCACTTCAGACAAGGCACTAGCAAGCACCCTAATCATGAAGTTCTCATCCCTAAGGCTCACAAGTGTGAAAGGTGTGCGCGAGCACATCATGCAGATGAGGGACACTGTGGCTCAATTGAAGAAACTCGAGGTTGATATATCGGAGTCCTTCCTAGTGCACTACATTCTGAACACCCTTCCGCACCAATATGGACCTTTCAAAATCTCATACAACACACATAAAGGATAAATGGTCAATTAATGAACTCATGACCATGTGTGTTCAAGAGGAAGAGAGACTGGTGATGGAACTGGGAGAGAGTGCAACGCTGGCAACGCGTGGAAAGGGCAAATCTCAAGCCAATCGGAAAGGGAAAGGTAAAGTACCTCCCCAAGCCGATATCAAAAAGGATTCCAAGTGTTTCTTCTGTAAAAAGAAGGGACACATGAAGAAGGAATGCACCAAATTTCAGAAATGGCTTGCGGACAAAGGTAATTTAATCTCATTTGTTTGTTATGAATCTAATATGGTTAACGTTAATATTAACACATGGTGGATTGGTTCTGGATCAACAATTCACATTTTGAATTCCTTGCAGGGTTTGCAAAACCTAAGGAAGCCAGTGGGAAGTGAGCAAAGCATCTTATCAGGAAACAAGATGGGCTCGCATGTGGAAGCTATAGGAACATGTTATTTAACTTTAAGTAGTGGGTTTGTTTTGGAATTAGAAAAGACTTTTTATGTTTCAAGTTTTTCTAGAAACTTGATTTCAGTTTCAAGGCTTGTACCTTTTGGATATTCCTTAAACTTTTCAGAAAAATCTTTCAGTCTATTCTATAAATCTGATTATGTTGGGAATGGTATTTTGTCTAATGGTCTTTACTGCATTAATTTACAAAACAATGTCACTTATGATTCAATGCATGTTCACACTGGCACTAAAAGATGTGTTATTAATGAAAATTCCTCTAAATTATGGCACCGGAGACTAGGTCATATCTCCATAGAAAGAATTAAAAGATTGGTAAATGAAGGAGTACTTAATACTCTGGATTTTACTGATTTTGAGACTTGTGTGGACTGCATAAAGGGAAAGCAGACCAACAAGTCAAAGAAAGGTGCCAATAGGAGTTCGGACATATTAGAGATCATACATACTGATATATGTAGTCCAGACATGGACTCACATGGTCAGAGATACTTCATCTCCTTTATAGATGATTACTCACGATATATGTATCTCTACATGCTTCATAAAAAAAAGCGAAGCATTAGATGCCTTTAAGATTTTTAAGGCTGAAGTAGAGAAACAATACAACAAGCAAATTAAGATTGTGAGATCAGATAGAGGTGGAGAATATTATGGTAGATACACAGAAGATGGACAAGCACCTGGGCCATTTGCTAAATTTCTTCAAGAGCATGGGATCGTTGCCCAATACACCATGCCTGGTTCACCCGACCAGAATGGTGTAGCAGAAAGAAGAAATCGAACATTATTGGACATGGTGCGGAGTATGCTTAGCAGCTCCAATCTTCCTAAATCCTTGTGGATTGAAGCACTTAAGACGACAGTGTATATATTAAACCGAGTTCTAACCAAGGCGGTTCCTAAAACGCCATTTGAATTATGGAAAGGTTGGAAACCGAGTTTGCGACATATGCGCGTTTGGGGATGCCCGTCTGAAGTGAGAATTTATAATCCATAAGAGAAGAAGTTGGACTCAAGGACCATTAGTGGGTATTTCATTGGATATGCTGAAAGGTCTAAAGGTTACAGATTTTATTGTCCATCTCACAGCACTAGGATTGTGGAATCAAGAAATGCAAAGTTTCTTGAAAATGACTTGATCAGTGGGAGCGATCAAACCAGAAACATAGTTTCTGAGAAGGATCATTCAGAATCTCAACCTTCCACTTCAAGTGATAGATTGGTTATTGTTCATAGCACCCCTCAAGTACAAACTGGTGTTGAACAACCAATTGTTGAAGTTCCACAAGCTACTGACAATATTCCAGTAGATCAAGGAGTTCAAGAGTTGCCAAGAACTTTTGAACAACAGTTGAACCACATAATTCTCAGGAAGATGATGGTACAACATTAAGAAGATCTACTAGACCAAAGAGATCAGCAATTCCTAATGATTATGTTGTGTATCTACAAGAATCTGACTACAACATTGGAGCCGAAAATGATCCCGAGTCATTTTCACAAGCCATGAGTTGCAAAGAATCAGAACTAAAGGAAGAGATGAATTCCATAAAGAGTAATGAAGTCTGGGATCTTGTCGAGTTTCCTAATGGTGCAAAAGCCATTGGATGTAAATGGGTCTTTAAGACAAAGAAAGACTCATTGGGCAACATTGAGAGATACAAGGCAAGACTTGTTGCTAAGGGATTCACTCAGAAAGAAGGAATCGACTACACGGAGACTTTTTCTCCTGTATCTAAGAAAGATTCTTTGCGCGTTATTAAGGCATTAGTAGCCCATTTTGACTTGGAGTTGCAACAAATGGATGTGAAAACGGCTTTTCTTAATGGAGATCTAGAGGTGGAGGTTTATATGAAACAACCTGAAGGATTCCCCTCTAGTGATGGTGAGCAATTGGTTTGCAAGCTCAAGAAGTCATTATATGGTTTAAAACAAGCATCCCGCCAATGGTATCTGAAATTCCATAATGTAATTTCTTCTTTTGGTTTTGTAGAAAACATTATGGATCAATGTATATACCTGAAAGTTAGTGGGAGTAAAATTTGTTTTCTTGTTTTATATGTGGATGACATTTTGCTAGCAACCAATGATAAGGGTTTGCTACATGAGGTGAAACAATTCCTCTCTAAAAATTTTGATATGAAGGATATGGGTGAGGCATCTTATGTCATTGGCATTAAGATCCATAGAGACAGATTTCGAGGCATCTTGAGTCTGTCACAGGAAACCTATATTAATAAAATTTTAGAGAGATTTCGGATGAAGGATTGTTCACCAAGTGTAACTCCCATTGTGAAGGGTGATAGGTTCAATTTGAACCAATGCCCGAAGAACGACCTTGAAAGGGAACAAATGAAGAACATTCCATATGCTTCTGTTGTCGGAAGCCTAATGTATGCTCAAGTCTGCACAAGACCTGACATTGCATTTGTTGTGGGAATGTTGGGACGATATCAGAGTGATCCAGGTTTAGACCACTGGAGAGCTGCAAAGAAAGTAATGAGGTACCTTCAAGGAACCAAAGGCTACATGCTTATGTATAGACGGACGGACAACTTGGAAGTAATTGGCTACTCAAATTCTGACTTTGCTGGATGTGTTGATTCACACAAATCAACATCAGGTTACATTTTTATGATGGCCGGTGGAGCTGTATCATGGAGGAGTGCCAAGCAGACCTTGATTGCCACTTCCACTATGGAAGCCGAGTTCGTCTCCTGTTTTGAGGCTACTTTACATGGTGTATGGCTTAAGAGTTTCATTTCTGGGCTTAGAATTATGGATTCTATCTCTAAGCCATTGAGAATATATTGTGATAATTCAGCTGATGTTTTTATCGCTAAAAACAACAAAAGTGGGAGTCAAAATAAACACATCGACATTAAGTATTTAGCTATAAGGGAACGTGTTAAAGAAAAGAAAGTGGTCATTGAGCACGTCAGCACTGAGTTGATGATCGCTGATCCTTTGACTAAGGGCATGCCACCATTTAAATTCAAGGATCATGTAATGAATATGGGACTTGGTTCCATTATGTAGTTTCTCATTGTATGGACAATGTTATTTTAATGAAATTCTTAATTATTGTGATGTTTTTTTATCATATTTATGTGCACCTTAAGTTGATTTGAGAAAATTCATTTAAGAAGGACCAAGAATAAACATAAGGTTTATTCATTAAGAAATTGTTGCCACATAAATTATAATAAGAATAAATACATAGTAATACATGGAAGATAATACTCGTCATTAGAGGACTTATCGCCATGATTCATGTATCTATTACTTAATACAGATTATCAATGGGTTTTAAGTTGAGACATTAAGTTTGGAAGTATGGACCAAGTGGGAGAATGTTAAGCTCCATCAATTTTTTTGACAACTGCTGCCTACAATTCTGGAATCCAACTGCAGTCTTTCCTCAATTTCTGGGAACCAACTGCAGTAATTTCCTTAAATTAAGGAAATCAACTGCAGTTAATAAATTTATTGTTGGGAGCTACTGAAGTGGTCCATTACTCCATCTGGAGTTCTCTACCTTGATCTGTGGAACACCTGACACATAGCCATCAGAAGCTTGATGGAAGCTTGGCTATAAATTTATCTGTTTGGTCCCCAAGCTTGTATCTCAATTCCTTCAGTTTTTACACCATCAAGTTGAGAGAGCAGAGCTTGGAAGTGCCTTCAGACTTTCTGTATTCTTTTCTTTTTGCTTGGATTGAAGCTGGAGTGCTGAAGTAAAGAAGCAAGTGGACTGTGGTTTGCATCAAGAACATCACCAATGGCTGGAGGTAATTTATATTTCTGGGCATTAAGTTTCAACGATTCTTTGAGTTTTCCGCATTCAAAATCGCTGTTTAAATTTATCATTCCGCTGCTACTATGACTCAGCAATAGGCTCATGATTCATCTAGCTCCAGTTCGCTAACTGTATCAACTCGGACCAAGGATTCAACTCCTTAATGGTGTACTCATCTTTGATCTCCACGTACAAATATCCGCGAGCAATGCAGACACAGCTTCACTGACTCCAGTCAACGGTTTGAAGGACACACCGGCAATGAAACCATCGCTGGTTTTTAATAATTCTGAATGCAGCCCCATGCATAGGAACGCTCATGCTCAGCCAAGGAATGGGCTCGACCCATGATTGGAACTTGAACCATCTTCACAAATGCATGCTTCAACGAAATTCAGTTCAACAAGAACTTTCCATCCAAGTAGACCAAGAATCGAACTCTTGGGAATGACAAGATCAGCGTCTGTCTGTGCACAGTTCCTTTATAGATTCAGCCATCGAACTTTAAAATTAAATATTCACCCTAAAAAAACCCACGGAAACGAAACAAATAATTTGGCCTCTGTTTGAAACAATGCAATATTGGCCCCTTCCAAATTTTGATCAATGACTTCTCGCAATTCCAAAATAAACCCTTAAGATTGACATCGAAAATCCAAACTCGCAAGCTGAGCCAAGTTCAATGCTATGATACCACTCTAATGTCCCAAACCAAGGAAATTTGGAACAACCCCTTCAAATCAAATTATCTACCACTTAACAGGAAATTGCCATGGAAACCGAAACACTAGAAATTTGACTGAAACCATCAACCCACAAATTGCATAAAATCTCATTACAAATCACAACATGAGGAACAATGAGAAATGCAGCAACCAAAATCCAGCTTTATTATATATAGATAGATGCCAATACAATAGCCGGGAATGACTCTGCAGTCTCCAAACTGAAACAAAAAAACAATCACTACACCTCTAGATTTTGAATGAATCCACCAAGGGGTGATGGGTGCTCTCCCAATCTCTTTAAATCACCCGAGGGTTTCTGTCCTAGGGCTACCAATGGAGTAGAGAACCACGTTCTCAACCTCTCATACAAAAAACAATATCAACTCCAAGATGTGCTCCAATGGCCTCCTCCTCCTCTTTTATAGATCTGATGGAATCCTCTAGAACTTCCTATTTTATTATTATTTTAATCATGGAGCACTTTTCCCTCTTCTATTTTAATTAAAATATTCTTTTTAATGCGGGAAAAGGGTAAATTGGTCAACATGTCTCCTCAGGTCGCTGAAACTCACATCCAACAATCCCATCGTGTAGATCTTCTCGTCTCGGTTCCAACGAGCTATTACACTAAGGTGTTCTGTCAAGTATTCCTCACAAAATGCCACCTTAAGCGTAATTAGTTGAGTCATACCCAATAATAACTCTGTTTTCTGAAAGTTGTCGGAATGCGCCGAAACAAAAGGCGAAGTGTGTGGATTATGGAATATGTCGAGAAAATTCCATCAGATCCCAAAAAGCTCCTCAAAACTCCATCAGAATCCTTGATGACATAAACCTGCTCCACTGACTTGGTCATCCCCTGCCCTGGAAATCCACCCTGGTTGTACTATGAAGAAGAATAAAAATGGGGACATGACAGAGAAGCTTCACATATTTGTGTATAATTGTTTGGATTCATATGGATACACATGAATATTTATGTATTTATTTCAAAATTTGAATATGTATGTATTTTTTGTTCAACCAACTTTTTTTACAGTTTTCTATTTTGGGGTCAACCTATTCGATGCTCAATCTGGTTTTAATAACATTGGCCATTGTCCATTTTTCATTTGTAGTTTTAGCTTATGAGTCTTGATTCTATAGAGTGATGACCTCACACCGAGTCTTTGACTTGTCCCCTTTTACTATTTTTGAGTTTGAGTAATTTCAATTTACTATTTTGCTTGGTAGTAATTAGATTCTAGAATAATGAATGATGAGTTTAAATCAATGTAGATTCTAGAATGATGAATGACAAATTTAAATCAATATAGATGCTAGACGATGAATGACAAAGTTAATCAATGAATACAATATTTTACTATTTCTATTTCATTAAATCATTTATGATATGAATCAAAATAAGTCATTGTTGAATTTGAATATATATATCCTCTGACATCCCCCTATCCCTCTTGAATTTCCCTAAAATTTGGGGAGGCTCACACACATCCCCCCTATGTGTCACCACGTTCCTGTGTCTTCTCATCTTGGAAACATAGTGATGAGAAAACCTGCAAAGGGTGTGATACTACATGAAAGAGGAAGATGCTAGTATGCTCCATTTCGTAAAACACCCCAAAAATTAAAAAGATTATGAGGGAGAAACATTTTTTAGTCGACGCATCCATAACAAAAGATCAAAATTAAAAATATAGCAAGAAAGGGAGAAAGGAGAAATGCTTGCCAGGACAGACCAAATAAGGATAAGATCTAGAAATAAAAAATGCGTTATAGGATCCAAGAGATCAAGGAAATGAAAAGATTCTCCAACAAAAAAGCAGGGAGTTGACCTAGGAATGATTTAGGTAATAGCAATGCTAACAAAAGGAGAGAAAATCCAAAGAAATGTGCACACCTAGGGGGGTGGAGGTGGAGATAAATTCCCCAAAATACAAGGTACAATACTACAAAAGGGCTTCTTGCTTAAGAAAATTTATAACAAACTAAAAATAAGATCCACATAAGCTCAAGGAGATAGGGGAGGGTTCACCTATGGGAAAGGACAAGATAGAAAATAAGGGGGAACCCTTGGTGTAGATGGAGAGTTAAGGAAGCAAGAAAAGCAAAGGGGGGATATCTTGAAAGAAGAATACTGCCACGAAAGAAAAAAAGAGGGGGTAGAAGTGATCTAGCACAAGGAGACATGAATCTAAATAACATATAAGGTTCTAACACAAGGAGAAACAAAAGGGATGAACTTTCAGACTCATGGTGGAATGATAATGGAGTTGCCAAAAAATGTAACATAATTTTTGTGAGTTATTACCATTTGAAGCTTTATTTGGAGAAATCCCTTGTTGGGGTGAGCACAAAAATCTTTGACATGGTCAAATTCCACTTCATCGGCATGATTTATACAAAAGAAGAGGCATTAAAGGACCTACATTAAGGAAGCACTCATTTTGAAAGGAGGAAAAGTACTCTTTTGGAGCTTGCATTTGATGACAGTGAGATTGAGCCTAGTAGGAGGGGATCCAAAGTGGAGAAACAGTGATATAATAAGTATTACATGATTTGTAAGGAGATTGACCCTAAGCTAACAATGCGAATATGTCTAAACACAAGGGGTACACTAGGGCTGAAATGTAAGACTTGGGAGGTGCATCCTAACCTTAATAACATGTTAATAAAAACCTAATTACTCCTTTATTCATTCATATTTGAACCCTCTTGAATTTGATCCTAACTCCATCACCTAACTAGGTTGGAACTATTCTATTCTTTCACGCATTTATTTCAGGTTGGCACTAGTCTATTCTTTCACCCATTTATTCCAAAGAAACTTGTTCATTTACACAATTCCACTTATGTGAGACTACTTAGGCTAATTAAACTAGTGTATGAAAGTATATAGTTTAAAAAGGGAGAGTGATTCTTTCACTTTCCTAATGCCAAAAAATAAGTAATAAACAAAAAAAATTCCCCTAACACCTTTTATAATGTCAAATCAATGACCAAGTGTTTCCAACATGTTTATTAATTGCATTTTGCTAAATAAATGTAACTAAATTGTGAAAAAAAGTAAAAGAGAGAGAACTACTCCATGAGGCCTTATGGAAGGAGCACTATAATGTCCTATAAAAGCATACGTGTGAGTGCAATAATCAAGGACATATCTAAGTGGACCATGTACCAAGGAAGCCATTGAGGAATGAGGCCATGGTAGGTCTTTTCAAATAGTGTTATATCCTATCAACTTTCAAGGAAGCCTACATGAGAGGTGTTCCATGAAAATGATTTGAAGCATGAACAAATAGAGGGATAGGGGGTTCTAAGGCAACTACTGATGAGCCCACTTAGCTAACTCTTCATCTTCATTTGATACATAAAATGGGTTAATGATGAAGGAAAGGAAAATTGAAGAAATTAGAAGAAAATGGGGGAAGGATGACCCTCCCTTTTTATCAACTAGTAAGCTAGGCATATAGTATAACACCACAAGTATCTAAACAAACATTATATTAAGAGTAGAAGAGGGTTCAAAGTAACAAAATTCAAAAGGAGGACAAAATGCCAAAAAGGATATGCAGAGGCCAAAAAGGAGGGATAAGAGGCTAAAGGGAGGTTGAGAGGTGAAAAAAAGTCATTGGGAGACCAAAATGGGAAGATGGAAAGCCAAAAACAATCATAGTGACACCAAAAAGAGGACGAGATGTGGCAAAAATGAGAATTGAGACACTGAAATGGAATTAAAGAGTTCAAATTAAACAAGAGAAAACACCAAGCCCCCAAGTTTCCACATAAACACTTAAGAAAAGAACCAAGGATTTGTCATTGGAAAAAATAGAAGTGAAAGGGAGAATAAAACTTGCCCCCAAGGCACTAGAGGTGGTGACAAGAAGCATCAAGATAATTCCAAGAAAGGAAGCTAAAGTAGGGAGTCTTATGGTTGAGGCACGGAGAGAAAGAAGTGTTGAGGGCAAAACAAAACAAAATAGGAAAGAACTAAAGTATAGTTTGGCACACATTAACTACAAACCCATTGTAGCCTACAAATAAGAATGAATCATGGAAAAGAAAATATAAAAGGAAAAGGCAAGAAAATTCAATGGAAAATGCTAGAAATGCAATAGTTTACACTAACTATGCCAAAATACGGGGACATTGAAAAGAAAAAAATGATTGTAAGGGAAGAGTAAGGTAGAGTTGTTTGAAGGCACTGGGATGAAAAAAGGAAAAAGAAATAGAATATAGAAAGGCTTTTAGTAAAAAGATCACTAGGGTGGGATACACCACAATGCAAGTGAGAAACCTATGGCAAGAAAAGGAAAACCAAAAGGGAAAATAAAAAAGAGGGGAGAAAGAATTAATGGAGGTAGCATGGGAAACCAAAGTTGCATAAGATCCCAAGATATTAACCATGTGAGAATGATGAAAGTACAACTATATAATATTCATGAATAAAGGGTGCATGACTATATAGAAAAAAATTGATAGGGGACCTTGAACAACAGGAAAGGAAGAGAATTCCTAACTACATTCACCATCAATAATAATATGTCCTTAAAACCCTATTAGAACAATTGAGGTAATTTCTTGCCAATTATGTGTGAATGGGTAGGTTATGTCAATTATTTACAAGAATTGAGACATAAGAGCATTTCAACTTTAGGTGTCAAATATATTATGAGATCACAAGGAGACATAAGTATTTACACCATTACTTAGGAGGATCCCTTAATTCTTTTTCCATTTCCCAACTTCGAAATGTTTAGTTCTTTATATCTAAGGGCCTCTCGTGTGAGAGGAGTCCCATGAAAATGATTAAGTTGCTCCACCCCCCAAAGAACCTACTAAAGAAAACAATGAAAAAATAAGAGAGTCAAAAGAAGAGAAAACAAGAGGTTTAATGTAGGAAATGTTGCAAACTAAGGTTTTATAAGTTTCTAGGATATTACTATTGATTGGAGAATGTAATGTCGCCTATCAAAAAGAGGTTTCTAGGTCGCTTCATTACCTAAACCACTAGTAACATAGAAAAATAAAAGATGGAGTAAAAGGTTGCAACTTGGGATTTTGTAGCAAAAGTGAAAATTCTATAGAGAGAGCAAGTCAAGAGCCAAGAAGTAACATTCATAGTGGTAAGGCCAAGTGAGAATATGGGTTTGGAGCAAAAATCATAAAGAAAGATCCAACATAGGTTCAAGTGAGACTCTATAGACACTTAAAGAGATACTAAAGATTCAACGATGGACAAAGGCCTAGTTAAGAATCAAGGAAGAATCATCATTGAAAAGGTGGGGTAAAAGAATTGTGACAAGAAGAATATTATCCCATGAAAGGAAAAGAAAAAGGAGGCAAGAGTGGACGATCTTCTGTAAGGAAGACTAAATATAGCTCATAAATTGGTGATTTGACCTACAAAGAACCACTAAAACAATAAACCAACTTGGCAGTCGATGTGGGATAAGGACAAAGTAACAAAAAATTAACAAATAGTTTAGTTGACAAACTATGTATCTCACCTGAAAGGTGGATGGCTTGAGAGCTAGCTTGAGCTACATAATATATGATGCTAAGCTTAGAAAAAATAAAAGAGGGGGCAAAAAGAGAAGGCTTATTAATCTATGTTGTTGGAATCTGCATATTTCAATGGATATCACTTCATGTTTCACATGATTTGCATATGCTACTTGAAAGAAAAACAAGTGTGTCATTTATCTAATTCCTCCATATTGAAAAATCCCAAAACAGAATCTATTCATTGAGTCATTTTCTCTAGTGAGATTAGTGGCAATAATGTTTCTTTCAAGGTCATTGATTTGCTTTTGTAAAATACAAATAATTAAACTAGGAAAATGAGTTAGGGATAGGTAGATTGGTAGAACTTGGATGATAATCCAACTATGTTTGCATAAACATCCATAATATAAGGGTAAGTCTCTCCAAACTCCATGCAAAGAAAATGAAATGATAATTTATGACCAAGAAGATATAATTATAAAATAAAATTCTATATCCAAGACCAAGCAAAAAAAGAAGGGGAATCCCCAAAGTGCCCTTAGAGTCAAGCATGTGGAACCTCGAACTTCTAACATGCCAATCCTCCTTTTCAAATTGTGGGATGCAAGGGCAGTCTCCTCCTTCTGCATCGTTCCATGTTCTAAGCCAAGGAAAATGAAACAAAGAAGGAGATTGAAATAAAAGATGGTGGTGGAACAAGGGTTGCAAACAAGAGATAAAGGTAGCCAAAGTAAAATGGGAATTAAAGGAGAACAATGACATTGTACAAGAACACTAGGTTTTAAACTATGAACAAAAGGTTAATGGTGAGAATTCAAATTTAGCCTCCTTGAATAGGAACTTCTCACTATTATCTCAAGAAAACATGAGGACTCTATGAAAATGGCGAAGAACATGAATTCCCATTCAAAAATACTCTTAGCTTAGGGTGCTAGATGTTATAATAGAAGCCATGGCTGTCACCAAGTCACTTCACTCCTAGACCTACAAAATAAAGCAACGGTGTAAACAAGAGAGACCCAAAGATCATAGAAAACAAAACAGAGGAACAAGGCCTCCAAGAGGTAAGCAAAAGCTCCATGAACAAAAGTGAAAATATAAGGGAAATGTGTACAAAAGAAAGTTCCAGGGGGAGCCAAGGATTTTGAGAGGAGTTGAAGAATCAAGGTGAGGAAACAAACCCTAAACTAAGAGAATTGCATCCAATCTAGAGAATGTGGACAAGGAAAATGCATCATGATGGACTGGAAAGCAAAAGAAGTAACAATTAGTTCCATAGGAAACTAGCAAACTCTTGGAGAACAATGAAACAAAACTCGCTAATGAAAAAATTGTGTGCAATGTTCCACATATACATAAAGTTCAAAGAAACAAATGGAAGGAATACCCAAAAAAGTAAAAAGCAAGGTCACAGAACAAAAGATGGAAGTGGCCAAGACTTGTCAAATAGAGTGAAGACTAGATAACTAAATTAAACTAAAGAGAATGATAAAAAAACAATAAAGAAACAACAATTTAAAAAGAATAATGCACCTCTTAAAAATTATGCCAAGTACAATAGCATAATACAACAATTAAAACGAAGTATTTATACATAATTATAACACTTTGACAATTTTTTTACTAGTATCTTTGCCCTATAATTTTTTTGTTGATATTCTCATATCAAAAACTCAATAAATTTTTATAAATTTTTTACCCGTATTTTTATTCACACTTTCAATGTTTAATGACCTTGACTTAATTGTTAAATCTCACCTCATATCTTTTACACTAAACATTATTATTAATTTTTTCGGCCACCTATCATTCATACCTAATTTTGATTCTCAACTTAAATATATCACCAAAATTAAACCCCAACATCATCTTCTTTCTCTTATTATTAAAATCACCATTCTTAATCTCAATTTTAAAAATATTTTAACAATAATTATATCTGATACCCAACAAACATGTTTCCAAATAAAACCGACAAGCCACCATAGGAGGACTCTACCACTATCATAGTACACAAGAATCCGGTGCATATAATATGAAACGGAAACCAGGACTTTAATAAACCCGCGGGATCAATCCAGAGACAAGTTTTGTATTTCAATCAAAATCTACAAGGAAAAATGACAAACTGATATTACTATTTTACAAAATTTTGGGGATGGTTCAATCAGGCAGGGGGCAAACGGACAGAGTAGACTGACATTAACTTTACACGAAGCCTAGCTTGCTCGTATTTTGATCCTTCAGTTTGGACCCTCCTAAAAACGTGGGTAGGTTAAGGAATTCGGTGTAATCTCGTCTTCGTTAAACAACCTTGTGCAATTGAAGAACAAGGGGTTATTCAATAAAGAAAACCAGAACGGGTGATTGCCCAGAGCCTTATCTACCCACAACAACTACTAAAGGAAGTGTAGTCCATGATCTCCATGCAGAGTATCATAGAGTTATCAAGTGATCCATAGGTATATATAACAAGAATACAAGAATATAACCGGAACAATTGATTGCAAAGTGTTGGAATCGCTAATGTGGTTACATCAAAATCTGTAGGTGTTAGTAAACAATTGATTGCAAAGTGTTGGAATCACTATTGTCGTTACATCAAAATCTATAGGTGTTAGTAAATAGATGCATCAATGTGGTTAAGCACATGTCCCCCAGCGCGAGCCGGGTGTGATTTGAATTCAAGACCTTTGGCTCTGACACCACTGGTTGGAATCACTATTGTCGTTATCCCAAAACCCGCAGGTGCTAGTAAAGAGAGGCATTGTCAAAGTTGACAGATGCTCGAGATGATTAAGCACATGTCACGAAACATATGATAAGTGTTAGATTATCCAATGCCCAACACAAAGTGTCTCATCTCATCTTCTATTGCCTTTTTATTTAGATCAGCTAAATCATGTATCAAAACAGCGATAAAAACTCAGAGAATCTGGAATTTGGGTTGCATGGAAAAAAAGGCCAAACTCCAAACGACTTAAGGGTTACTCGAATTATGGGTTACTCTAATCCTGGATTCATCTATTTATTTGAGTTATAATGGCTTAATTACTCGAATCGTCTAGATTTATACTATCAATGAATATAAAAAAGAAAACATTAGTAGGAGACAATTCTGATTCTAGTTTTGACAGAACAGATTCTATGGACAAGCTTTTAGTATCAAGTTTGTACTAAGTACATGAACAGTTTACCTCAAAAGAGGATCGTACCTACATACACAGAGTATGAATGAATGTGTACCTACTAGATTGTCCCTACCTACACAGGGGATGACAGAATGTGTACCTTTCACGCAAAGTCTTGTACGAACTACCATTTACTGAACGAACGCCCAAAAAAAAAGAGAAATTCGTATTCCTCGTCAGTCGTCCTCTCTGAGTCTCTCTTCGCTGGCATTTCTGACAAATTGGAGAGATATCCTCTCTGAGTCTCTCTTCGCTGGCATTTCTGACAAATTGGAGAGATATAAAAAGCATTCAATACTGCAAAGTGCAAACACTTTTCTAATTATACGTAAATGCGGCCATTCTAATTAGAAATAAATGATAGATAACCCATTCCTCGGGCTCTTACCTTAAAAAGAAAACTAAAGAACGGACGCCTATGGTCTCATCTTCTTCCTAATGACAAACCCTCTTTAACTGTTGCAGAGCAGTCACGTTGCAAATCATGGACAATGCCAAAACCAATAAAGCAAGCAACTGTAAAAAGAATTGAAAGCAAATGAGATTCACCCTTGATATTTCCTTGCACGCATTTTCATTTTGAAATTTAAAAATAAGTAAATCAATAAATAAAGAGGGTGAAATAATTCTTAAGGCTATATGCAGTCTATATCTACTAAGGTAAAGCATACCTACTCCTCCCCTTTGGTGGTACAAAAATCTAAATCTATTTTCTGTTGTACATCGTGCGACAAATTAAAATCGTCTGGGCAAAGACAAACACTGAGGCAAAAAAGAAGAAAAAAAAAAAAAAATTAACCCTGATGTAAGGAATAAATAAAATGTAATGTTATTACAGCTCACAGCTACATAGTACATAATCATCAAGATATTAAAGTTAAATTTTGATATTAATGTAATGTTATTACAGCTCACAGCTACATAATCATCAAGAGCATGTTTAGCCGTTTACCTGAATGGCAGTGACATAATCAGAATGTGTACTTAAATAGATTGACAGATGGACACAAACAAAGAAGAGAATATGACAGAATTTGTAAATGCAAAGATTACGAGAATCCCAGAATAACATAATTCGCTACGTGATTCCAGGGCCAACCAAAGAATGTACGTACTTATTTTTCATCTTCCGGCTTGTCATCTCATTTCCCCAATTTCACTGCAGACCATATAAACCCTGCCTTCGAAAGTCGGCTTGTCATCGCACTTCCCCAGTGAAACCCTGCCTTGGAAAGTTTGAGAAAAGAAACCCCACCTAGCACAGAATGAAATACATAGATTTAGATATCAATGACAAAATAAGAATCATTGAGCAAGAAGTGCCAAAGATACATAATAAAAGCAAACGAACCATAAAACTATCACTAAGCCTCTATGTGCAGCCATTATCTAAGAGGCCACTTCCAAAATAATCTGTGTGCAGCCATTATCTAAGAGGCCACTTCCAAAATAATCTGAATATGATTAAACAAAGGGATACCTGCCCATCCACTTCAATGGGTGGCCTAATAAAAATCCGAAAATCACTGGTTTCATTTTCGCCTATCTATCTCTGCGTTGCCTCCCGCAACAAAGTGAAATAGGGCAAACAATCGCCGTTCTTTACCATCAATGAAATGAAATATAAATAAAGCAAGCATTTGTGGTAGACAGTTCTGATTCTAGTTTTGGCGGAACAGGTTTTATTATCAACTTCGTACTAATAAGTACATGAGCAGTTTAACGTCAAATGAGCATCGTACCTGCCAACCAGGAGGACAGAATGTGTTCATTCACGCAAAGTCTTGAAAGAACCACCATTTACTGAACGTAGGCCAACCACAAAAGAGAACACTGTTCGTATTCCTCGTCAGTGGTCCCCTCCGAGTCTTCCTTCGCCGGCATTTTCTAAGAAATTGGAGAGATATAAAAAATATTCAATGCTGCAAAGTGCAACGGGTTTTCTAATTATATGTAAATGTGGCCATTCTAATTAGAGGTAAATGAAAGATAACTCATACCTCGGACTCTCTTAAAAAGAAAACTAAAGGACCGACGCCTCTGGCCTCATCTTTTTACTCAATGGCAAACCAAGTCAGAGCACATTGCAAATCATGGACCAAGCTAAAACCAATAAGCAAGCAATTGTCAAAAGAATTAAAGGCAAATGAGATTTACACCATTAAGATATCCTTGCCTACAATTTCATTCTGAAATTTAAAAATAAATAATTCAATTAAAAAGAGGGTTGAACCTCTCTATGAATAGAGACCATGAGATAATTCTTGAGGCTAAAGAATACCTGCTTCTCCATTCGAATACCTGCTTCTCCATTCGAGTGGTTAGCTTCCTGGAAATCCAAATCTATTTTCTGCTATGCATTACAAATTAAAATCGCCGAGGCAGAGACAAGCACGGAGGAATATATATAAACCAAGATGTACGGGACAAAATAAAATGTAATGTTAATATAGCTCACACTGACAGCTATATAATCATAAGATCTCCTGAAGTTAAAGTTTAATATAAAACTCACAATGACTAAATTAATACCATGGTTAATCATTTACCTAAATCGGAGTTCCCCCGAGATTCATAGCATGGTTAATCATTTACAAACGAGACACCCGAGATTCATCTATTTCTTTGAGTTATGATGGGTTACTCAATTACTCGAATCAGCTAGTTCTTTACCAGCAATGCAACATTAATAAATAAAAAGCACCAGCATGAGATAATTCTAGTTCTAGTTTTGGCAAAATAGATTTTATGGACGAGGTTAGTGCATGTCAGTTTTAATATCAATGCCGTACTAAGTACCTACCTGCAAAGCGTATGACAGAATGTGTACCTTTAGGGAAAATCCCTGTACGAACCATCATTCACTGAACATACGCCAACTTGACCAAACTAAAACGGAATTTTCTAACAAATTAGAGAGATAAGAAAAGCATTCAATACTGTTAAGTGTTGCACTTTTCTAATTATATGTCAATGCCGACATTATACTTAGAGATAAAATGGCTGATAACCATACCTCGGCCTCTTACATTAAAAAGAAAACTAAAGAACCGAAACCTCTGGTCTCATCTTCTTCCCCATGGCCAACCCTCTTTACCTGTTGCAGAGCAGCGCACGTTGCAAATCATGGACAACGCCTAAACCAATAAGCAAACATCTGTCAAAACAATTGAAGGCAAATGAGATTCACCCTTAAGATTTCCTTGCACGCAATTTCATTTTGAAATTTAAAAATAAGTAGATCAATAAATAAAGAGGGACGAACCTCTCCTGTGAATAGTATCATGAAATAATTCTCAAGGCTATATGCAGGCTATTATCTACCACTAAAGCATACCTACTCCTCCCTTCTAGTGGTTAGTTTCTTAGAAATCCAAATCTATCTTTTGTTGTACATCCTGCAACAAATTAAAATCGTCTAGGCAAAGACACACGGAGGTAAGAAATGAAAAAAATTAATATTAACATCAGGAATAAATAAAATGTAATGTTATTCCAGCTCACAGATACATAATCATCAAAATATCAAAGTTAAATTTTAATATAAAACTCTCAATGAATAAATTAAGAGCATGGTTAGCAATTTTCCTAAACCGCAATGACATAATCAAAATGTGTACTTATATAGCTTTTTTTAAAAGCTTCTTTTAAGATTGTACATATTCTTGTGGTCGATTTTAACTATGCTGGTCATCTTTATTTATATTATCCCAGGACTTGTCTACTTTTGAAACTTCTGGTCACATTACAGTTCACTTTATAGAAATTGTGTCCACTTACAGTTCGCTTTATAGTTCATCTCACAGCAAAATCTTTACATTATGTATTAAAATACAAAATCAAAATCTTCTACATATGCATAAATTGTCTTCTAAGAGTATTTAATGCTAGCAATCAAATTTTTGTGAGATGCCTTGTTTGGATAATAAGTTAGGTTAGAAGTCCAGTTTTGTTCCCAATAATATGGTGAAATTGGATATGCTGGAAAATATTTACTAAATTTTTGATGCACTTCATCCAATTAGTTAATATAAGAAGATTGAAATGTATGTAGTTTTTTATCCAAACAACAATGTCTTTTGCATCTCCATATATCTGTATCCTTTTCCAGTCTAAACCTCTGTACTTATATACATTGACGGATAGAAACAAAAAGAGAAAGAATATGAGGGAATTTGAAAATGCAAAGACTATAATCCGAGAATGACATAATTTGTATATATGGAGACTATAACAGAACGTGCTCTACCTGATTATTTTTCATCTTCAGGTTTGTCATCTCATCTCCCCAATTGCACTGCAGACCATATATACCCTACCTTGGAAAGTTTGAGGAAAAAAAACACCATCTAGCACAGATTGAAAGAGATTGAAATAGATAGAAATAAGAATCATTGAGCAAGAATTACCAAACAATTACTGAGGCCTTATACGTACCAATTATCTAACCGGCCACTTCCAATTTTGGACATAATTATTAGTAAAATAATCTGAATAACTGATTAAAAAGTAAAACAAAACAAAAGCATACCTGCCAATCCACTTCACTGGGTAGCCTAATAGAAATCCAACATCACTGGTTTCATCTTTACTTATCTATTTCTACTCTGCGTCCCGCAACAAAATAAAGTCGGACAAACATTGCAAGCTCACTATAAAATTATAAAAAAAAAATCCAAAAACAACCATTATAATCCAAACAAAACTAAAAACTCAATAACATTATGATAAAGAAAAAAATAAATATAAACGCAACCATTCCAATCCGAACAAAACTAAAAAATCAATAAAGAAAATACTGTAAGAAATAAGATGCATGGCCATGCAATGGAGCAAGCACATATCAACCCAAAAAAACAAGAAACCAAAGGACGCGGAACAGAGCAAAGCAGAGCAGAAGATGAAATTCAGAGTATGTTGGCTCTTCGCGTGTCTTATATCCTCTTCCTTTCAAATGATTATGCTTTTTGCTTTTCCGACGTTGCAGAGGAAGTGGGCATTCCATCGGAACAACCATTTCTCCACAATATTTGAAATCATTGGAATTCAACTTTCACAAAGATATTACCGGTAAATTCCGCTTTCACCGGAATTTGATATCCGCTTTGACTGTCTGTCTGCTTTTGTCTATGTACGGAAAACCTGGAGGTATTTTAGAGGACTAAAAACCTTATTTTATAGGCAACGAATTATTTATTTATTTAATCACATCTGGTGCCTTCAAGTTTCTACGTGCTTGTTCATCGCTGTATGTGGGAACTTGGAAGGAACAGATATGTTACATGCAATTAAATGCTATTTGAGTTAAGACAACATTTTCCTAAGTATGTAAACATGAAAATATAGGTTAATCAACATTTTAATTAAGAATAATATTTTCATAAGTGTTTTATAAATAAGAATAGAGTATATATTAATTAAAAGGTTTATCAACATTTTAATTGAAAATAATATTTTCATCAATATTTTATTATTATTTATAAATAATAATAATAAAGTAATGATGATCGTATTTATTAAATTTATGAGATTATAAAATATATATCTTTAAAATTTTATTTATATGTTTTTTAAAATAGGTTAAAGATTTTCTAATTTTGTTGAGTTAAAGGATTAGAATGATAATATAATTAATATTTTGAAATTTAAATCTAATTTAGATATCAATTAGATAATTTAAAAGAAAAAAACCTTTGTGCAAATGCTCCCCAGCAGGGGCGATTCCCAGAGCCCTATCCACCCACAACAGCTACGGAAGAAAGTGCAGTCCATAATCTCCACGCATAGCATCCTTCTTATCTCGTTCACTAGAGTTATTAAGCCATCGATAACACAAGATCAATCGATTGCAAAGTGCCTTCTCTAATCTTCTATTGCCATTTTATTTAGATCAGCTAAGTAATGTATCAGAACATGGAAAAAAATATGAAAAAAACTCGAGTTCTAGTTGCATGGGAGAAAAGGCCAAACCGCAAACGACATATATGGATTACTCTCATCCTAGATTCATCTATTTCTTTGAGTTATGATGGGTTAATTAATCTAGTTCTTTACCATCAATGCAATATGCAGAAAGCAAGGATTAGTAGGAGACAATTCTGATTCTAGTTTTGAGAGAACAGATTTTATGTACAAGGTTTTAGTATCAACTTCGGACTAAGCACGTGAACAGTTTACCCCACAAGAGGATCGTACCTACCAGATTGTTCGTACCTACACAGAGTATTACAGAATGTGTACCTTTCTCGCGCAGTCTGAACGTAAGCCAACCTCACACAAAATACTGCAAACTTGCAAAGTGCAAACACTTTTCTAATTATATGTAAATGCGGCCATTCTAATCCATACCTCAGCGTCTTGTCTTAAAAAGAAAACTAAAGAACCGACGCCTCTGCTCTCATCTTCCTCCCACTGGCAAACCCTCTTTACCTGTTGCAGAGCAGAGCACATTGGAAATCATGGACAACACTAAAACCCTTAAGCAAATGAGATTTACACCCTTGAGATTTCCTTGCACGCAATTTCGTTTTGAAATTTAAAAATAAATAAATCAATAAATAAAGAGTGTCGAACCTCTCCTGTGAATAGGACCATGAAATAATTCTTAAGGCTATATGCAGGCTATTATCTACCAGACTAAAGCATACCTACTCCTCCCCTCGAGTGATTAGATTCTTAAAAATCCAAAGCATACCTAGGCAAAATATGAACATTATACCTGATGTAAGGAACAAATAAAATGTAATGTTAAGACAGCTCACAGCTACATAATCATCCCGATATTAAAGTTAAATTTTGATATAAAACTCTCAATAAGTAAATTAAGAGCATGGTTAGCAGAATTTACCTAAATTGGAGTGACATAATCAAAATGTGTACCTACATAGATTGAGAGAATGTAGACAAACAGAGAAGAGAATATGACAGAATTGGCAAATGCAAAGACTTTGAGAATCCCAGAATTACATCCAGGGTCAACCGAAGAATGTGCGTATTTATTTTTCATCTTCCGGCTTGTCATCTCATTTCCTCAATTTCACTGCAGACCATATAAACCCTGCCTTGGAAAGTTTGAGAAAAGAAACACCACCTAGCACAGAATGAAATACATAGATTTAGATATCAGTCACAAAATAGGAATCATTGAGCAAGAATTGCCGGAGATAGATAATAAAAGCAAACGAACCATAAAACAATTACTGAGCCTCTATGCGTAGCCATTATCTAAGAGGCCACTTCCAAAATAATCTGAATATGTACTGCTGATTAAACAAAGGCATACCCGCCCATCCACTTCAATGGGTAAACTAACAGAAATCCAAAAATCAATGGTTTCATTTTCACTTATCTATCTCTGCTCTGCGTCCCGCAACAAAGTGAAATCGGGCAAACATTGCTAGCACATCTTCAAATTATGAAAATGAAAAAAAAATCCAAGAGCAACCATTACAATCCAAACAAAACCTCAAAAAAAAATACAGAAAATGGACTGTAAAAAATAAGATGCATGGCCATGCAATGAAGCAAACACATATCAACCCAAAAGAACAAGAAACCAGAAGACGCGGAGCAGAGCAGAGAAGAAGATGAAATTCAGAGTATGTTGGCTCTGAGAATGTCTTATATGCTCTTCCTTTCAAACGGTTATGCTTTTTGCTTTCCTGACATTGCAGAGGAAGTGGGCATTCCATTCGAACAACCATTTCTCCACAAAATTTGAAATCACCGGAATCTGATATCCGCTTTTGTCTTTCTGCTACCGGAATTTAATTTCCGCTTTCACCGGAATTTGATATCCGCTTTTGTCTTTCTGCTTTCGTGTGTACGGAAACCCAGAGGTATTTTAGGAAATGCACGAAAAAGATAAAAACAACAGATTTTAAGATTTTCTATAACTAGAAACTGTTTTGATAAGCCCTTTTAGCATCTAGCGCCCCATAAACTGATTTAGGAAAAACACAAAAAGAAAAAAAACAACAGACAAAAAGGTAAAACTGATTTAGGAAAAGCACAAAAAGAAAAAAACAACAGACAAAAAGGTAAAAAACAAAAACAACAGATTTTCTATTAATAGAAACTATTTTAATAAGCCCTTTTAGCATCTAGCGCCCCATAAACTGATTTAGCAAAAGCACAAAAAAAAACCACTGACAAAAAAGTAAAAAACAACAACAGATTTTCTATTAATAGAAACTATTTTAATAAGCCCTTTTAGCATCTATCTCCCAGATAAACCGCTGAAAATAACTAGTCTTTAATGGGCATTAAATTTGGTCGCTATATATGTTTATGGTTGGATTTTTGGCTCGTGAGTTATATATATTTCCATTAATTTATTGGTTTTATAAATTATTTTTATTTTTTGTTAAAATATTATTTCATTTCATTTGTTGTCCTAAATAAACTAATATGACTTATATATTCACATTCAACTAACTAACAATGAACAAAAATAAATAATATTACCATTTAAAAAAAAAAACACTATCAACATATTAATCCACCTAACTAAAAAACTGCCATCAACATATTAAGGCCATCTAAATAAAAAAAATACCATCAACCTATTAACATTATCTAAAATAATTCAATGAGAAGAGTATCAATATAAAGAGAAAGCCATCAGCGACATCAAGTATTGAAAAGTTGTAAATAAAATCATTACTTTTTTTTGTTATATATTTATCAATGGTAAATACAAATGAAGTCTTTGACTATATCAACCACATTAATATTTGTAATGTGGTTGTACTAGTTAAATAGTATTGAGAGAAATGCGTTAAGATTTTTATAATTTTGTTGAGTTAAAGAATTAGATTGATAGTATGATTAATATTTTGAAATTTAGATCTAATTTAGGTATCAGTTAGACAATTTAAAAAAAGTATTTTTCATTTTCAATTCTCTTGACATTGGGAATTAGCCAACACAATTTCACTATGGAGCTTGTAAGAATTTATTCGAATTTATTCTCTTATTGGCCACGCTTATTTTTTTCTTTATACTAGTCAAGATAGAGAGATACTTTGACTCTCTAGATTTGGATTGATCATCTCCTTATAATATCTTAGTTTCCTCTTTCTTGGGCATCTTGATGCTTATCTTCTTCTTTATACTAGTCAAGATAGAGAGATATTTTGACTCTCTAGATTTGGATTGATCATCTTCTTATAATATCTTAGTTTCCTCTTTCTTGGGCATCTTTATGCCATCCCCACTTGAGTTGAACACGGTTTACATCTTATCTTCCATGTTGTTTACCGTCTTCTTATACATCACATACATAATTATAGTCATGTTTTAAATGGTGAAAAGGAAAACGGTCTTGATGAAAAGCATAGAATGGGGTGTAGTTTCTTTAATCTTAATATTATAGGTTATAAACTACTTTTGGATTCGTTTTATCTTCCTCCATAACTCTGACAAGATTCCACATCTCCAAACCTCACATCAATATAAAATAACAAGGGTGAAAAAAGTCTTAAAGAGGAGTTTATTTATTTATCACATCTAAAGATCTCCTAACTTATAATTATTTCAAGTCCATAATAAGTTTTCCATCCTCCATTTCCCTTTTCTCATGATAGATATCCATTCCAAGATATTTATATGAAGGAACTACCTCCAAGTTGTTGTTGTCATATAAGAAAGTAGCATATGTGATCTTTTTAGAGTTATTTATCATGAATTTTGTTTTCTCGGTATTAACATTCATACCCATCTTGGAATAAAAATATTGGAAGATTCTTAGTTTCTTTTTGAAATTGTAAAGTTTCCTTGCCAAAAGTACAATATAGCGAGCATTAAGAAGAAGAATGATGATTATACCAGTGGGGTTAGGGTCAACACAACCCACTTCTTCCAAACATTATTCTAAATTGCCAATGTACATGCAAAAAAGGGCAGGGAACAAAGAACACCCTTTCTTGACTCCAATATTGCAATTAATATATTCCAACCAACCCTTAATGGTCCTAAACTTGGTAATAGCATTCTCATACAACCTTGTCACAACAACCTTTAACTCAAGAAGAAACTCCATCTCTTCCAACCTCTTCCAAACGTTTGTATTGGGAACAATGTCAAAATCTTTTTTGAAGTCCACAAAGCAACAAAGGAGGTTGATTTTACTATCAGACACTTCCTTGTAATGATCCTTAGAGTAAGGAGGTGTTCCACAATTGAATGATATTTTCCTAAGCCCAAATTGACATTTACCTCTTTTATCATGACATTCCAACCATAGGCTAATCTTCTTTTCCAAAATAATTTCATATGGAATAGTGGTCCTATAATTAGAGGGAATGTTTTTATCCCCACTTTTAAAGATAGGTACAATGAGGCTATCATCCAAGGCTTAGGGAAGCCTTACTTCACTGTCAAATTGAAGAGCTTGTGTATGTAAGAGATGAGGGTAGACCCTCCTATTTTATAATTTCAACTTGATGGCTTTCCATATCCTTAGCTTTTCCAATTGAGAGCCACTTAACCCCAAACTCTATGTCTTCTAGAAAAAAGATTTCATCTTGGATAAGAACATTTGAAATGGTGTGCATGGGATTCATAAAGATCTTTAAAATACTATTTTGAAACTAATGATATTAATTTATTTGGTTTTACTAATAAAAGCTTTACTCCAAACATTTTTACCATCTCATTTAAACAAATGTAATAATTGTTCTTGTTTTTTATTTATTTGTTTTCTTTCTTTTAACAAGGAGCCACTGTAGTGGCGCTAGTCCCTGCCGGTTGAGATTTAACTTGTGTTTAATTTGCATTATCATTAGAGCGGGTTTGCATTACTAGTATGTTTTAGGCATGTTTACTTGTATTAAGGTTTAGTGAATTGAATAGCGAATTGTTGTATGGACTTTTTGACTTTATGCAAAGAGTAAAATATAATGAACTTTGCGTTTGTTAAATAAGAATTGTGATAAATGTAAGATTAGTTTTAGATGTAATATTCCAATGTGTCATGATTTAGAAAATGTGTAGATTAATAATTAAAATGTAATAAAATTTAAGATTGAATCATGGAAACTTTGACGGGAAAAAACTATAAAAGGTAATAATGATGCATTATAATGTATGAAGAATTAAAGAGTGTTAAAGTAAGTTATGTATTTTAATGGTGCATAAAAGATAGAATTTTGTTATTTTTTTACATTTGAATATTATGGAAATATTTATAAAATGATAATGACCAAATAAACATTATTATGAATATAAATTTGATAATTAAATCCGTGGTGGAGAGTGTTCAATATTTAGATAAACGATTGTTGGAAGTCAAAGAAGAACTTAAGCATTTAAAAATTATGGAGTCTTGGACCCATGATTGAAAGATTAGATATCTAGTAACATGTTTGGACATAAGCGATACCATTCAGGTTAATGTCAATGATTGGCGAATTATTTCATGGTCAAAAGAACAAAAGATATATTTATTTTAAAATATTGTTTATCATAACTTTAGTGTGAATTTTAAATTTCTCCAATTACAAATTAGCAAAGAAAATAAACCCTGTATCTAATTTCTAATTAGTAATTTGTTGCATTTAATTAATAATTTGTTGTGATGCAAAAGGACATGACTTTTGGTCTTTTTTATAGCTTTGGGTTAGCAAATATTGGATCTAAGTACAATAGCAAAGCAATTTTGATAAGTTTATTTTATAAATTAAAAACTAAAATAAACAAATCATGATCTGCAAGAAAATATTCATTATCTTTTGGTGTTGTGAAAGGACTTACATCACAGATAAACAGAGGCCATTAAACATAGTTGTTTTTCTATTTTGTGATTATCTTAATAAGGGGGCATAGTTCAATATAATTCATTTATTTGGCATAGCATAGGCATAGGAGGTATGATGACATATAGAATGACGAAAATTGAGATAATTGAAAATAATAAAAAAATGGAGATTGACTATAGCACTTCAAATTACTCTATTTTTTAGTTAGAAATAATGTTTTGGCAGCTTGATTTTATAAAAGTTATTATGTTATTAAACTTTATACGTGGTGACAAGAAAGGCTTGCGTTGGGATAAGCTAATTATTGCAGGTTAACACAACTAGGAGAAATGATATTACATGTTATAAATTATGAAAGTCATATTCAATTAATAGTGTTTTAAAAAATAGATAAGAGTTCATTTCAATGTGGGAATCTTTTTATTCAAGGAATTTTATTTCTTTGTGATTGGAAGTGTAATTTTTGCATTATGAATACTGAATAATAAAAATATTATACGAAATTTATAGTTAGTTAAAACTATAAATAGTTTAATAGTTATAATTAAATATGAATGGATAAGCAGTATTTAATATTATATGGCTAATTTAAATTATAAAATGCATTATTTGTTTAAACATTAAAGATAGAGTGTGATATTATAATTAAATAAAAATAAATAATAACAATATTTTTATATTGGCTGAGAGATATTGAAATTTAATTATAATTGACATGTGTATCATGATTAATAATAGTAAAAAGTGTTTATCATAATTAACATTGTTGTGATGCTAAGGCATGGGCCAATGTAGTTAACAAATATAAAAAATAAACAAACCCAATTATTAAAGAAATGAGTTCAAGTAACTAAATCAAATTGAATTATAACATTGGTTTTCTGCATAAAATCAAATATATAACAGATAAAGATGCCAATTTATTAAACATTAGCATACTGAATCAAGAGCCATAGAGACAAAATAAAAACTGCCAATGCCAATTTTTATCAACTAATAATTAATGCATTAAACATTAGCATAATGAGTCAACAGTCATAGAGACAAAATAAAAATTGGCAATGCCAATTTTTATCAACTAATAATTAATACAACATTTGACTAGATGAATGTTCAGATACAAGATGATCATTTAAGAACATAGGATTTGTGCTGTAACATTTTGTCATTCTGTCAATACAATCTCATTTTGTCAGCAATGACAGCACTTCATTCCAAGTTTGCATGTTTCAAAAATTTCAGTTGAAGGGGATGCCAAGGAATTTGCAGAAATTTATGCTTCTTTATACTAGCTTAACTGCTGAATTTTAACAAGATCATTTCCGGACTTTCCTAGAATGGCTGCAACTGTGCATTCAGATGTTACAACTTCAACTGTAGTTGTTGTGATAAGCTGACCAGTTGCTGTTACACTGTCAAAGGTGATATACAATGCCAAGGACATTAGTACAGAAATAGTGATCAGCAAAACCACTATGATAGCAGCAATTGACAAAATTTTGCAAATGTTGTGTACCTTTCACGAGTGAGATCATCATCATGCTCTGTCACGAATTGCACTTTATATCATCAACTGCACTTGCTGATGCATATAAACTTGTTGACTCAAAACAGTAGTCAAATTATGCAAGACTGAAATAACATGGAAGTGTAACCTAAAACATCTCAACTCAATTTTGCATTTAATAATATCTTGATCAATAAATGAAACAAAGATGTCTGGATATGGTATTTGCAAAAAAACCTGAAATAGTTGCAAACAGAAAGAACCATCAAATAGTTGCAGATTGTACTTGCCTTTTGTGAGGAGGGAACAACACAATTTCAAGGCCAGCATGTTTCTGCATTTTGTAATCTGTAAAAGAAACAGCTGGTTAGAATAAAATGGTAACATTGTAAATTGAACAGAGGACATATTTGAGAGGAAACATGTTAAGGAGTTATGTGAACTAAGGCTTTTTCTGCAATACTTATGGCTGTATAAGAGTAAAACAGATCTGTAATACCTGAACCAACTGATTACTTTCGAAAGCACAGTGAGCAAGGCGTTTTCTTGGTAATATTCTAATATTGGCAGCTGTTGTGTGCTTCATTTCAGAAGTCATTGCAACAGTCCTGCTAATTAGACAACAAGATTTCAAAATAATGTCAAGCTAAACAAGCAGAACAGGAACTCCACCAACAACAAACACAAATTCCATATTCATGCTAACTAGTTAAACATGGCATTGCACAAGGAGAGATCAAAAGCATGAAGCTACAAAGCCATAGACTTCTGAAATAAGGTTTCGACTTCAAATGATGTAAAAAATGAAATGGGTTCAGATAAACTTACTCATTTGAATTTCAGCATTGAGTCCGAGCAAGAATACCAATGGAATGAGTGGAAGCTACCAGAAATGTACATTAGCCATTGTGTCCTTTGTGCGTTGTAGATTGGAAACCATGTGAGCATTGTTCAGATTGTAAACTGCAAATCATGTCAGCAGTCTCCAGATATATGGCATATTCAGATGGTCTGTGGGATAAATTGTTTCCTCGTAATGTTACCAGATTTTATGCAAAGCAGTTATCCTGTAGCATTTGTTTTGAAAATATAACTCTACATTTGACTTTGAATCAGATGTGTTTAGCAACATGGAAAAAATTTAAGCAAATTGTAGAGCTAACAGTAAACAGAAACATAGGTAATATAAAACAAAACCTTTCGAGCCCAAAACTTTCATTTGGCTTAAGGTTATAATGCTATTATAATGAAAAATCATGCATATCAAGCAACAGTTAGCAATTGATCGATTGCATATAGTCCCAGGTAAGGAGTAATAATTCCAAATGCATTATGCCATTATTGCATTTTCAAACAACATATATTCATTTTAAAGTGCATATAGTTTGATGCTATTTATAAAGTCTAGCTTCAAGCATGTTGTAGAATGCCTTCGATCTCAAATACAAGACAGAAACAGAAACAATACAAATAGACATGTATAAAGACTTTCTAGGCCTGTTTCCTGAACGGTTAGCTACACTATGCAAGAAACAAAAACTAACATAGCATTCAGCCATAACATACGAGCAGACAGAAATGACTAGCCGATTCAATATAGGATCTGTCATTTAATCAATCTATGGAATCTTTGCTGTTTGCAGTCAGCAGCTGTAGATACAAAATTATTGCTCAACTGATGTTGCATTTGCTATATTCAATGATATAGTTTAAACCAAACATGGCAGTTTTTAAGATGCGACAAAAATATACATACAAAAGCTGACAAGACAATCTCTCGTTGTCAAGCTTGAAGCATGATGCAGAATGTGTTCCATTTGAGATAGAGAACAGAAACAGAAACATTACAAACACATATGGATAAAGACTTTGTAGCCTTTTTTGAGATAGAGAACAGAAACAGAAACATTACAAACACATATGGATAAAGACTTTGTAGCCTTTTTTGATCAACTGTTGCGTTACATAATCTTTGTAAATGACTCAAAATTGCAAGTCAAATACTTGTATTATCGTGAGACCATAATATGAAGAAACATGTCCATATTACTTTTGCATTTGTTATGGATCTGAAGGCTGCCATGCTCCTGGATTTTGTAATCTGTATATCAAATGGTTAGTTAGAACAAAAAGATAACACTGTAAATTGAAGAGAGGACATATTTGAGAGAAAACATGTTAAGGCATATGTTGATATACCTTCCATTTGTTAGTTGACATGTAATAGTTCACTATCTTCATTGAGTGTGAACTTGCTCTGAATTTTGAAGTCACGTAAAATGTAAACAGTGGTAGCTTTCTGTTGCAAATATGTCTCATATGACATTGATTTTAAATCAGGAAGCAAGTCATGTAATAAGGGCTCCCTGATAATGCACTGGACAAAGTTATTTGTAATGGATTCTATTACAGCATTTATACAATGCTTGTAGACGAAAGGGCAATTATCATTGCATTGTGAACAGAAAATTGTTGCATTGGATATTGCTATGGATGAATTCACTGGGCAGTTACAAATTCCACAAACAGGTTCGAAAGGAGTTGAATATGGATTTGTTGTGGTCAGAATACCTTCGACCTGTTTATAAAACATTCAAACGTTAATTTTCATTATTACATGCCAAATGCAAATGCAGCAAAAACATTATTATTGGTATACTTACAGCATAGGTAGATGTAGTTAGTTTTGTGAGATTGTTGAGTGCATCTGTGTTCAGTTCAGTCATGAACGTTGACTTCGATGCTCTGAATATTGTTTCTGTTGTGTTTACCTTTTTTGTTAAATTTTTGAAAAGAATAAGCGGAAAGTGTCCTTTTTGCAATTGTTTTTCGATTGAGACGAAAAATTGTTCATATGTGTCAAAGAGTTGCAACTGCAGAACAGAAATTGCTATGTATTGAAAAATACAAAAAGTAATATGCAACTACATTGTTCGTATGCATTGAAAGATTGCAATTGCAGAAGACAAATTACAAAAACTATGGACAAATTAGAACAACTATCTATTGAAGTGATGCATGTTATTTACTGACAATTAGGAATAAGTAACATCTGAATACATACAGTTGCATTGTCGTCTTCAGAATCTCCGTCTTTGATATGCAGTATGTAATGCAATCCAACTCGTTTGGCAAGTGTTACGGCAGCAGCGATTGTTCCAATTGGGTACATTTCTTTTTTGTTTGCAAATTGCCTAATGGTCGTATTGGGAATGAAATGATATTCTTTGCAAACTTCAGGTACAGTTTCTATGATACTTGATTCAGTAAGCAATATTATTTTGTCACAGTCACCGCGATCATAAACACTTTTAGGCAATATCCTGAAGTTTGTAATTGAGATGCTGTTGCCTTGCAAAATTTTGTGTTCATGTCGCTCGACCAAATGTGCAGGTACACTCAACGTTATAGTCATCATTCCTTGATCATCTGTCAAATCAGCTCGCAATACTTGACGTGATTTGTTTGCTTTATCAAGGAATGCACTATAGACAACCATTATGTCTCCAACAAATAGCTGCCCAGTTTTACGACTATTGAGATCTTCAATTGATACTTTAATTGGCAGTATCTGTTTTTGCCTATTAAAATTGCCTAGTTAGAAATTGCTATAAACATTTGTAGAATACTATGTTTCTCCTAAAGACTGAATAACTAGAAATAGATTAGAGTATTGTGTTTGATATGCATACCTTTTTGATGTATCATTTTGCACGTTTGTTGAATGAGGTTTGGCTCCGATTGTTTGAGTTGGACTAACACAAGCAAACGCATGGTTCAATATGGTGTGGATATTATGACATGTATTTTGTGATAAGCAATCAATAAAGAAATTGTGATATGTAACCTGTACATGTCTTCTTGCTGCATTGTTTGGGGGAACTTACTACTAGTGCTTTCTTCACTCGTCCAAGATTTTCTAGTTTATATACATTTAAATATAGATATGTAAAAAGAGAAGATATATATAGTAAACACTAATCTGACATATATACATTTAAATATAGATATGTAAAAAGAGGAGATATATATAGTAAACATTAATATTTTAAATAGAAAATAGCATATTTGTATAGTTGTCATACATACCTTTTCAAAGCAAGTGGTTGGTTTGCCTTTCCTAATTGACTTATGTGGTCTATTTCTTCAGTTTTTTGTTTTCCTTTTTCAGCATTTATGCTATGTTATAGAATAGGAACATATATTTAGTTCTTCAGCATTTATGCTATGTTATAGAATAGGAACATATATTTAGTTCAATTTCAAAGAGCATATAGAAGTAAACAGTTAACAAGGAACATTAAAAGCATAGAACCATACATATGTAAAGATAGAATGGATATATACTAAACATTAACATTGTAAATACAAATTGGCATATTTGTATAGTTGTCATAAACATGCCTTGCTGAACATTATTATTCTAAATACAAATCAGCATATTTGTATAGTTGTCATAGACATACCTTTGCAAAACAAGTGGTTGGCTTGCCCTTTCTAATTGCGTTATGCATTCTATTTCTTCAATTGTTTCGTTTCGTCTCTGAAGATTTAGGCTATGTTATAGAATAGTAACATATATTTAGTGCAAACTAGAAGTAAAAACTGAACAAGAACATTAAAACCATAGAACCATACATATGTAAAAACTAAAAATAGAATGCATATATACTAGACATTAATATTCTAAATACAGATTACCATTTTTGTGTGGTTCTCATAGACATACCTTTGGAAAACAAGTGGTTCGTTTGCGCTTTCTAATTGGCTTATGCATTCTATTTCTTCAATTGTTTCATTTCCTTTTTCAAGATTTATGCTATGTTATAGAATAGCAAGACATATTTAGTACAAGTCAAAAGAACATATAAAAGTAAACTTGAACAAAAAGACAAGATCCATAGAAGAGGAAAGGCAAAAAGAATATACTCTGTTTGTTTATGTTGCATGTTGTTGTTCTTTTTTCTTGGTCGTTCTGTTCAATTGAAAAGGGTTTTACAAGCAGAATCTGCATGCATAAATAGATGAGCTCATATCTGCAAATTTATGGTAGGATAGTTGTGTTGGTTAATTGAAAAGGCTGTCTTTGGAACAAGTTGCATTGATCAATACAGAATGCCATATATCTAAATGTAGAATAGAATGCATAGTATGTATGCTGTTATCACTTCGTTTACCACAAAAAGATATTGTAGTTTGCTTTAGTAAAATAGATATGGTAAAACCAATGAGGTATTGCAAAAATGCCAAAATTTGGAATTTTGTAAACTGTTTCATGTGTATATCATAGGTCAAGGACAAGAGATATTACATCATGGTCAGACCAATATGCATCCAATACGAAAATTCTATACTTTATATTGCCTAGATTTGCCCAAACATGGTCAATCAATGATTTGTGCATGCTATTAGTTTTGTCAACTAGGAAATGAAGATTGTTGTTTTGCATGTAGGTTTCTAGTTGCTTTGTTTTTTGATTGCAATGCACCATATCAATATTGAAGTCCCCTAGTATAACTGTGATATTGTTCAGATCTAACTGGTATAAGGCTTTTGCAATGACGTTGAGGATATTGTTTAGGTTTGCATGTGGCGATGCATATATATTGAGTATTGCAATTTGCAATGTGTGAACTTTTATTTTTGCAAACAATGCTTCTACAAAGCAGTCTTCAAAATGGGTATGTTCAAGGATAATGATATTTTTCTTTATCAATATCATTACTCCATGCTTAATGCAACTTGAGATGCAATTGAAATTTTTGAAGTATTCATTTTGCATAGACAGCAACATATGTGTTTCTTGTAAGCACAAGATATCAGATTGCATTGTGTCATAGTCATTGCATATGTCAGTAAGATGCGCATGAAGGTTGCGAGTGTTCAATGAAAGAATAAAGATGGATCGCAATGACTGTATTGATGAACAGTCATATTCTAGTTGCCATTTTGCAGTGGTTTGCAAACGTTGCATTTCAGAATTTACTTTTTGCTTGACCTTGAAGTTGCTATGTTTAAGAGGATTAAGCAAATACAATGATTCTATGTTTCTGACACGTGATAGTGCTGTGTATACTAGGCCATGCACTTGTACTCCAGTAGGGTCGAATGCAAGCCTATCCAAGGTTAAGCCTTGTGATCTATGTATTGTGCGTGCACATGCAAGCTGAATTAGAAATTGTTTTCGTATTTTCAATGGTGCCATCTTTGATGTCATAGGCATTGGTTTTGATATTCGCAATATTGGTGTCCAATCATGCGCTATCTCTGAAGTGTACAAATGACCTAGTTTTCTAGATTGTCGATGACCAATGTTAGGGTCATGGAACTTAATCCATAGAACATCGACCTTATTCGTATGGGTATATGCTTTAACTATTCCATCTGCACCATTCACTAGCCCATCTGCTGGATCATAATTGCAAGCATACATTTCAACTAACATGTTCAACTTTATCAAAAGCTGTGGTGGCAAAATAGCCGTATGTTGATGAGCTGTGAAATTGTCGTTATTCTCTTGATTTTTGTCAATTGCATGAATCAAAATTTCTTTGCCAGGCATTAGCATCAACATTTTGTTGTTATGCATTGCAACATCTTTGTTTTTGTAAAATAAGTAGGGAAATGTTGGATCATTTGGTACAGGGCGCATGCAACTTGTATTCATGTATGTTATATCTTCAGATGTTTGACAATTTGTTCGCATTCTATTTAACACTGATATGAATCTCTTATTTGTTTGTCGCATTGTCATATGCAATTGGAAGCACTTGACATTATCCTTCCAAAAATCATGTGTTATTGTTTGATTGTTGATTGTTGGTTGTTCAAAAATAAGAGAGTCTTGGATAGGTTGAGCTTGATAGAAATCACCACAAAATATGATGTCAATGTTCCCAAAGTATTTTGTTTGGACATGTTTTATGTTTCTGAGTCTATTGTCAATAGAATATAAGAACCGACTTCCAATCATCGAGATCTCATCTATGAAAGCTACTTGCAATTCTTGATATAGCTTTGATAAGTTGTCCAATACTTCTTTGCTCAGCGAGAACAGTTGAGACTTGTTAAAAGGCATTAGCAATGCAGAATGGATTGTTGTTCCACCTGCATTGTATGCAGCTTTTCCTGTGTATGCTAATATTAGACCTTTTGGTTTCATAGGATCAGTTGTGTTTTGTGAATCATAAATTCGTATAAGCATTTGGAAAATTGCTTTTGCTGTGAGCGTTTTACCTACACCTGCTCCACCTGTAATAAAAAGGTAAATTGGTTCCTTGGGGTTTTTTTTTTTTTAATTGCAATGTCTTTTACAATTGCTTGTTGTTCTTTGTTCAAGATTCTTCTAAGTTTGTAATATTCATTGTTCTCCATTAAAAATGGATGGGCAGTAATTTGAAATCCAAGATTGATTTTTTTCTTCATTTCAAATTGTTTTGGAAATTGCAAGTCCGATTGCAAATCATATTCCTCATAATGGGAATTGTTCTCTTGATTTTGCATATTCATTTCGTTAGTACTCAAAGAACTAATTTGCTCATTTGTTGCAGTCTCTAAATCACCCCATGTTGGATTGATGTTATATGTAAATTTGGCTTCATTAACTTGAATTGTTTTTTCATGTAATGTATATGCAGAGAGCCATGTAGGCAATTCTTGTTTCAATGTATCTTCACAATTTTCAAATGGCATATATAACAATAATTTCTCTCGACAAAAGTTTTCAATATCATTGTGTTTGTTATATTTGACAAATCGTATAACATTTGGTTTTTTCCTTTTAGATATCGGTTTGCCATTTTTCTTGTAATTCGATACAAATTCTGCAAGGCAGATTTTGCCAATGGAACTTGGTCGTCCAATGTAGTAGTCAACAATGGAATGGCACATAACATCTTCTGAATCATCAGGTTCTTGTTTCAAAAGAATAGGCGGTTTAAGCATAAACGTGCGTTCATCAACTAGAGACGTGTTGACAAATATACATTCCCTTGAACTAGAATTCAATGGCAATGAAAGTGCTATATGCACTGCTTGTTGAGCTGACATTTGTTGTAGATTGAGTAATGTATTTCCAAGTTTACGAATCATTTGCATAGCATCAATTTCATCTTTTTGATGCTCTTTCCGTATTCTTCTAAATGCATTTGTCATAGACTTGTCAATTTTGGCCATATATGAACTACAATATGATGCTGCAGCATATGCATTTAGCACAAATTGTGCATCTGTATTTGCATTCCATAAAGCAGGGATATTGTTTGCAAAACTGTTATTCCAAATGTGAGAAGGTTTTCGTTTCAAGAAAATTGTTGGTTGCTTTATTGTATGTTGCAATAGTTCTATGTACTCATTTTGTAGCAGCCCTATTTCTAGGAGGAAATCGTCATGTGTTGTTGAATCATTGTAGTTTGTTTGCCCCAAGAATGCAAAAAACGATATTGACTTCTCTACAACTTTTGTATTTTCTGCATTGGTTGGTTCAATGATCATTGTTGATTTCATTGGTGGCATGGGGAAGTTGTATCTGCAATTTGAATTTTTTCGCTTCTTACAACTTTTTGTATGGTGATGTTTATGCAATTTAGCAACATCTGGCTCCAAATGATTTGTATTACAAGTGATGTAATTGTCAACAAACTTCTCAATTTCTGAGTTGCTTTCTTTTCCATATATTGGAGCATTCTCTATCCATAACAGTCCATGTTCATGTTCAGTTCCTCTATTTTGGAATTCTGTTACAAAATAGTAATCAGATATTTTTCCAAAGAATATAGTATCTTGAGATATCAATCGCTTTATAGCATTAATTCTATGTCTATAGTATTGGTTACATGTGACTGGATATTTTCTTATAAGGTAGTCAATGTCATCATCTTCTAATATATCAATAGCACTTTTTTTTGCTTTATTTCTAAACAATGTGACAAGTGTATCTACTAATGGTTTCCATCGATGTTCTGCACTTGTGAATGTCACAAAGAAAGTTGGAGGGCCTAGTTGTCGTATCATTGCAAATATGTTTTTCCTAATTTGTTCCAAATGGTCAGAAGATATGCGAATGTTTTTGAAATCTATGTATCCAATGTCAGATTTCAATAACTTTTCCAAATTTGCTCGATACTTGACATCTTTTGCTAATATTTTCCTGCCTTTTAGTTGTCCCTTTCTTATTCGCACCCATATGCAAGAAAGCACTTTATCAATTATTATTCGCATTGTCTTGAAAAACAAATTTGTTGTATGATATTGGAAGTCACCACTTGCTTGTAACAATTCCCATTGCACAATTTTTTGGTAAGTAAACCTATTTGTGATGTCATGATCACGTGCATCGCCATAAAATAATGTTGGAAAGTTCATTTCTTCTGCATATTTGTCCTTGAAGATGCCTAATGGTCGTTGTCCTTCAGCAGGGGCCACTTCAATAATCTTGTCTTGCAGATCGTAGATGCGTTGTGATTCTATTAATCCATGCACCAATGTTTCAGTAGGTGCTTCATTATTTGCATCACTTTCATTGTCACTGTTTGAATTTTGTACAATGTATTCATTATCCTCTTGTAAAACATGGGCCCAATTCTCATTTATACAAATGTTGCTAGCTTTATAAAGACTTCTAGAACATAATTCGTTCAATGCCTTCATGACAATAATGGGACGTACTTTACCTGTTTGGTATGCATTTTTGTATTGCAATCTTCTTTTCAATGCAACTGCAATTGTCATTGTATCATTTAGATATTGTGGCAATGCTTTTTGCACAATGTCCATATGAACTGGTACATTGATAATTGATCCTGTTAAGCCAATTTGTGACCGTCTATGTCCCCATTGTCTGATTTGTGCAAATGCAATTCTCAATGACACAAGTCTTTCTTCTAGGTCTGAAAGTATATTTACAGTTGGCAACGAAATGTTACGTCTTATTTGTTCGGGTGCTGCAAATTGTGGTAGCTTTCCATTGTCAAGTGCTTTCTTGCAAGAAACACATATGTTTTCATTGCTAAAGGTCCTATTGTTCAACGTCAAATCCATATGCTTTTCTTGCAAATCTGTAGTGAAGAACCTAATATTTTTTGCAAAATGCAATTTGTTGCAAACTGCACATATATTCCTAGGCGTGTCTTCGACTTTTTCGATATAAATTTGTATTGCATTTTTCTTTTTTGACTTCTTATTAGAAAATGGTTTTTTGCATTTGCGTTTTGCACGTATGAATTGCTTTAGCTTGTGATAATTCAACCTACAATCCTTAGTTGGTTGCATTTGCTCTAAATGACATGCTATCTCAAATGCAATATTATTGCTAAAATGTACTTGAGATATACATTGCTCTTTTTCTAGTACATGCCCATGATGCAATTGATTACAAACATCATTTGCTTCCATGGACAATTGTTGAGAATTGTGAACATATTCTTGTATCATTGCATGATAGTGAATATGCGATGTATTTGTCATGAATGACAAGATGTTAACAATATCATTGCATCTTGAATAAGCGCAACTGTAGTTGACAAAGCTATTAGTAACAGAGGACCATACTTGGATATTGACTTTGAATATGACAGATATCCATTGCAGGCAAAATGGTCCGCCTTCCACTTGTCCTTTTTCATATGGCATTGCCATGTTTATCAGATATTGTTGCCAATTGCTATTCATTGTATAGTGTATCGCATCAACTACCAGGTATTGCTGTAAACAATGCAATGCCTCTTGATTCTTATGCATAACTGCATTGCAAAAAGATTGCACAATGTAAAGTCGCAAAGACTCTGCATTGAATTCTGTTGCTACCAAATAGCAAATTGCATTAAAGAGACTGTCACCACAGTTATATGTCACTTGCTTTGCAATTGTGAGTCCATTTAAAAGCATATTATTTGCAATGTGCATCCAATTGCTTTCAACATCTTTGCAAATAGGTGATAGGTAGATATTAGACTCATTGCAAATGCAAATTGGAAACTTTTGGTAAACCAATGGTTCATAATGACCACTAACAGGATTTGCATCATGAAAGAGAATGCAATATGGAATTGCATTTTCATGTTGATTGAAAAGCAAATATCTCGTTTTTCTTGTCAATGACCAAACTGCAATTGATATATCTAGCCATTTAGCTAACCAACGTATGCAAAAGGTATCACCCCATAAACCTTGTTCAGATTCCTTTATATTTGTAGATGCAGAATAACGCATTTTATGAAGATATGTACCAATATCATTAACACCATGTAACTCGTATAGGAACTCAGGTGCTAGTTCATATTGATATGACTGTATTGCTTCAACGTCATTGTTCTTTAAGCAAAAAAGAAAGTGGTCTATTAACCCATTTCGCAATTCATTTGAAGTATAACGAAAATGTAGAAGCATTTCGAACGAGTCAAATAGACAATCTCCTACAGTATATGAAAATGCATTTAGTCTAAAAAGACCATTTCTTTTTAATACAATATCAATGTTCTCAGGCAAAATGCATTGCAATCTGAAATTGTAATTGTCAACATCTATTATTTGTTCCATCATTTGCAATTGCTTACCAGAGCTGGCTTTTGCAATTGTCTTGTACAGCTTTGCAAAAAAAATTAATGAAGTTAGCAAAAACTGAATGTGATTGTTTTGAACAAAATGTATGTATATTTAAAAAATACGCTATTGCATTATCTTGGTAAACAAATATCAAATTTCTAGCAGCAAGCCATATTTGTAAATAACAAAGAAATTGGAAATGCAAACAATGCAAAAACATAATGAAAAGAATGGAGCATAATTCTAAGAATATTTCTGCAAGTAAACAAAAGGGAACAATCGAAACACAAAATGAAGTTAACAAAAGGAAGCAATGCAAAGACAAAATGAACAAATGCAACAGAACTTTAAGAATATTTCTGAAAGCTAACACCATTGTCAATTGCATTTGTCAAATAAATTGACCATGAGCCTATTTATGAGTTTTACATAAGTGGTGCACCAATTCAACTGTCAAAATATAAAAAGTATTGTCTCTGATTTATGCTAGGTTGCAACTCTAACATATACCAAGGTAAAAAGTTTCCTGCTATTCGTTATCAGCCTATCAGAATGACCATGACAGGGCCGCCATATTGACATTTTTGAAAACTGGTTATGAAGCAACATATCTTCTCAGCCATACTTTTATCACTTCCTATGCTTAAGCATATCTCTATATCTATATTTTTTCATGGGACTGTTTATGGACATATCTAGCAGCTAATTTCTTATTAGACAAAACTTGCTTCAAAGCTCCCATATATGCTAGAATGACTATGATAGGGCTGTCATATTGACATTTTTGGAAACTGAACCAGATACGAGTAGTGCATAAGCATACTTCCATAACGCTTCTCAACAAGATCCATCATTATCGGACACTGCAGGTACAATCCATATAAATGATGAAGATGTAATATGTTCAAAGAAGGGCTTTGGCAAACACAGCAACAATCTGCCTAAGCAAATTGTCGCAAGACTGTTGGCAATTGTGGCATGTGAAAGAAGATGCGCAAAAATTACAGATCTTTGATAATTCACAAACTGTCGTGAATCGGATGAATGGAACAAATCGATTGGATAATTATAAACTTCAACCTATATTTCAGGAGATTCGACTTGCTTAAACAGAGTATTTAACAATCATGTTTGAACATGTTTACAAAGACAGGAACATGCAAACTGATGGACTGTCAAAAGCAAGATTATACTTGGTACCATGAGCTTGGCCCATTCAACAGAGAGTGGAAGGAGAGCTGATCGAATGTCTTTTAAATGTCAATATCTATATCTATAATTTTTTATGGCACTGTTTATGAACATATCCAGGACCTAATTCTTTATGAGACAAAACTGGTTTCAAACCTGTGATGTATGTCAGAATGACCATGACAGGGCTGTCATATTGACATTTTTGAAAACTGGTTATCAAGTAACATATCTTCTCACTCATACTTTTATCAGTTCCTATGCTTAAGCATATCTCTATATCTATATTTTTTTATGGGACTGTTTATGGACATATCTAGCAGCTAATTTCCTATGAGATAAAACTCGTTTCAAAGCTCCGATATATGTTAGAATGACTATGACAGGGCTGTCATATTGACATTTTTGGAAACTGTTTATGAAACAAGATATGTTACTAGCAATACTTTTATCACTTCCTATGCTTAAGGATATCTGTGAAATGCAGAAACATATATAATAAATGTAATTTTGTTTTCATAATAAAACAATTTTTTCTCTCTAAGGAGAACAAGGTAGTTAAACATCATATCAGAACCAATCTGGTTATAACTAGCTAACATGACACTTTAATCTAAGGTTTAACTTATTGACAAAAAGTAATTAGTAGAATAACACCGTACCTGCAACGAAGCCGAGCGTTCAAATTCCTTCTCGTCCAGACCATATGCATGCACAAGCCAGCCTATGCCAGTACCACGAGAAAATGTGCAAATGACGAAATTGGTTAACGAAGTCTGCACACAAAATCCTCAGTATTCAACCAGAATGCCATTAACTCATAATGCTCAAATAACCATGGACTGTTGCATGCAGCTAACAGAAACCCTCAGTATTTAACCAGAATGCCATTAACTTATAATGCAGTACCCAAACTTAACCTCTAAACAATACGACCAAGAATCACAGTTTCACGCAGACATTTACCCAAATTTCTATAAAACCCATGCAACTAAGACAAACCCTCAGTATTCAACCAGAATGCCATTAACTTATAATGCTCAAATAACCATGGAATCTTGCATGCAAGTAACAGAAACACTCAGTATTTAACCAGAATGCCATTAACTTATAATGCAGTGGCCGAACTTATCAAAGCGACAGCACAAAGTTGCGGGATACAAGCCGCACCTGGAACAACAGAACCGCAACCAAACCTTTGCGACAGAGTTAACCGAGCACGCAGCAACCTCATTGTGTTTTCACGGCAGACAATACAACAAATACAAAGGAAAAATCGCAGACACCGTAGAGCTAAACAACCAAGTAACAATAATAATCCAAATGCGATTAACTTATAATGCAATAGCCGAACTTAATCTCTAAACAATACAACTAAGAATCACAGCTTCACGCAGACATTTACCGAAATTTCCATAAAACGCATGCACCTAAGACAAGTCCTCAGTATTCAACCAGAATTCCATTAACTTATAATGCTCAAATAACCATAGACTCTTGCATGCAGGTAACAGCAACCCTCAGAACAGGCAGGAACCGCATTCTGTTTTCACCGCAGACAATACAACAAATAGAAAGGAAGAATCGCACAAACCGCAGAGCCAAAGAACCAAGTAACAATAACAACCCAAAGGCCGTGAACAGGGTAAAACCCAAATAACCATGAACTCTTGCATGCACGTAACAGAAATTCTTAGTATTTAACCAGAATGCCATACAGGCGAACTCACCAAAGCCACACCGAGCAGGCAGGAACCCCACCGCAGACGAAAAATCGCACAGACTGCACAGCTAAACAAGCAAGGAACAATACCCGAGCAGCCAGCAACCCCACCGCAGACGAAAAATCGCACAGACTGCAGAGCTAAAGAAGCAAGGAACAATACCCGAGCAGCCGGCCGCGAAGACAGTAAAACCCATAGAGCGCGAAGACACTAAATCCCAAGCCGAACTTTCCAGCATTTCGAGGAGCAACAACTGGTTGCCGATTAGACCACCACAGTGCATGCCGACCACAGCTAAAACAAACCCTCAGTATTCAACCAGAATGCCATTAACTTATAATGCTCAAATAACCATGGGCTCTTGCATGCACGTAAGAGAAAACCTCAGTATTCAACCAGAAGACAAACCCTCAGTATTCACAATAATAATCCAAATGCCATTAATTTATAATGCAGTAGCCGAACTTATCCTCTAAACAATACAACTAACAATCATAGCTTTCCGCAGACATTTACGCAAATTTGCATAAAACCCATGCAGCTAAGACAAACCCCCAGAATTCAACCAGAATGCCATTAACTTATAATGCTCAAATGACCATGGACTCTTGCATGCAGGTAACACAGCACGCAGCAACCGCATTGTGTTTTCACCGCAGACAATAGAACAAATAGAAAGGAAAAATCGCACAGACCGCACAGCTAAACAACCAAGCAATCATAATAACCCAAAGGCCGCGAACAGGGTAAAACCCAAATAGCAATGGACTCTTGCATGCAGGTAACAGAAACCCTCAATATTTAACCAGAATGCCATACAGTAGCCGAACTTACCAAAGTCACACCGAGCAGACAGGAACCCCACCGCAGCCGAAAAATCGCACAGACTGCAGAGCTAAACAAGCAAGTAACAACACCCGAGCAGGCAGGAACTCCACCGCAGACGAAAAATTGCACAGACTGCAGAGCTAAACAAGCAAGTAACAATACCAACCCAAAGGCCGCGAAGACAGTAAAACCCAAAGGCCGCGAAGACAGTAAAACCCAAGCCGAACTTTCCAGCATCTCGAAGAGGAACAGCTGGCCGCCGATGAGATCACCACAGCGCATGCCGACCATAGCTAAGACAAACCCTCAGTATTCAACCAGAATGCCATTAACTTATAATGCTCAAATAACCATGGACTCTTGCATGCAGGTAAGAGAAACTCTCAGTATTTAACCAGAACACACACCCTCAGTATTCAACCAGAATGCCATTAACTTAGCCGAACTTACCAAACACACACCCAGCAGGCAGGAACTCCACCGCAGACGAAAAATCGCACAGGCTGCAAATAACAATACCCGGCGCAACTCTACCGCAGACCAAACATCGCACAGACTGCACAGCCAAACAAGCAAGTAACAATACCAACCCAAATGCCGCGAAGACAGTAAAACACAGACGGAACATTCCCCAATCTCGAGGACGGACACCTGGCGAGCGATCAGACCACCACAGCGCATGCAACCACGTGCCCCTCACGCGCGCCACCTGCCATTCGCCTCGATCCATGCGAAGCGCGTAATAAGACCCCCATTCGCTTCCGCCCCGTAAACCTTAGTCCGACTTAGGAAAACCATGAAATATTTCCAAATATCGCCGCGGTCAACCCAAAGTCAGCGATCTATCGATCGCTTATAGTCCCCGGCAGGGACTAATAAGAATTTTGTACATTTTTATTTTATCAAACTTGAAAGATTCATTAAAAGGTTTATTAATTATTTTATTTAATATTTTTAAATTATAATTATAATTAATTTAAAACCTATAAAAAATAATTACATGTCATTTTTGACATTCAAGTGCGTTAAGTGAGTCATTCATCTATGACCATTTCCATGAGAAGTAGTGGTAACTAACTCATTCCTCTTGATTACGAAAGTGGATTGTTCAAAAATGATCATAGATTAATGGCAACAAATTAAATACACCCATGGTATAAGTTTTGCAGGCATGGGTATAACACGCATGGTATAAGTTTTGCAGGCATGGGTATAACATGCATGTAATAAGTTTTGCAGGCATGGGTATAACGCATTGAGTTTTGCAGCTATGGTATAACATAACACATTCAATTTTTCCTTTTACTGGGTATTAGTTTGTCTTTGACCAAAACTTTATGGCACTTACCCATTTTTTGTTATTTTTTATTATTATTTAAATTTTTTATTTGTAAGACAATTGGTTGAGGTCTTATTATGGGTTGTTTAGTAATGTCCATTTCTATTAGTTACTAATTTTGTCTTATTTCTTTTTATTTGACTTTTTTATTTTTCATTTTTATTTTTTCTATTATTTCTATTTTCATGAATTATTACTTTTTCACATATTTTCAATTTAAATAACCTATTATTATATTAAAAACATATTTTAATAAATATATATATATATATATATATATACACACACACAGATATAAACATTATTAATTGATCATATTTCTTAATTTTTGGTGATGGCATTCAACAATACAATATTTTATTAGTTGTTTTATTTTTGTGATGGAATTTCTGTCTTTATTATTATTTTGTTTAATTAAGCTATATTTAGTAAGTACTAGCTACTATGTAGCCTTGTTAACTTCTCATAAAGATTTGAGATAAATCTATTTATTTAAATGAAAATGACATTACATCTTGTCTTTTTATTTTTTCCCTGTTATCTTCTTATTTTTCGACCTAAATTAATTCATCAATAATTTCAACATTAAAACAATTTTGTAAAAATACACTTCCATCTTATCTAAAACATTTAATATAAAAAAAAAAACCTAAAAAAAAAAATAATAATAAATTGATAAATAAATATTTTTAGTCAAACTAGTTGTTTTTTCTAACAGCTAGGTAGTTGCTCTCTTCATTTATTTATTTCATTGCCTGGATCTAATTCATCATCTTGTCCTGAAGATGAACCATAATGGATGGTTCGAAACGCCTTGACGATATTACTCCTATGTGATTTTTTCAAAGAGATTTTGTTATTATTAATATGGATCATAGAAGTCTAAACTCAAAAATTTAATATAACATTAAACAATATTTTAATTTAATTTTTTTATTGATTTAAAATTTTTTTTTTTTTTTCCAAAGAAAAAAATTGTACTTTCTATCAATTGAAATAAAAATTACATTTTGTAGAACATAATATGTATGTATATAGTATCAAAAATTACATTTTGTAGAATATAGTATGTATGCATATAGTATTAGACAAGAACATGGAGAGTACAAAGAGAAAGTTGAAAAACAACATATAAGGTCATAAAATACAAGATGCCTTGGAATAAAAAACTAAAAATGAAAAAATAAGGATAGGAAAATTTATGGCTGATTTGTGCAAATATTTTCTCTTTGTCCTTTCTGCCCATACACTTTTTTCCAACCATCAAGATTTGGTTCAACAATAACCAAAGCCAATTATTCTCTCAAATGAGGAACATCTTCATTAAAATCATAACTTTCTGAGACATGAGATCTTTTTGAGCCCACAAAGCCATCCAATGTCAAAGAGTATTTTGGTTCCTTCTCTACCTATTCTACAATTCCAAGGGACCATCTTGGATAATTCCCTACAAGTCTATTTCATTGTTTTCTTCTTGTTCAAGATGATATTATTTTTTGTCATCTTCTTCATCCTCAAAAGGTTTTTCCTCTGAGAACTGCCATCCTTTTGATCTATTTGATTGTCTCTTATTTTTCTTCTTGGGGTTCTTCCTTGCCTGGGGGGAAACATGCTGAAATCACCTATCTGAAAATATATACAGCAATTAAATGTCTTTTTTTCATAGTCTAAAACTTGTGATGAACATAATTTTTTGTGTTTCAAATTTATATGATCAGAAAGTCCTTTGTTGGATCAATCTCGACACATATTCTAGCATATGTGAAGATATCATTTTTTTGCTCTTTGTAGATCTAATTTTTTAAAATTTCCTAGTGTTTTACCTATATCTTCAAGAACTTTATGGTGCCAAAACAGAGGGGGGAGATTTGGGAGTCTTACCCAAACCAACATAGTAGAGACCACCATAGAGTTGGCATCAAACTCAGGGAACTAAGGCATAATGAAAAGCCCAGGTCTACCCCAAACCAGGGCCCTACATTTAGAGTATAATTTGTATCTTTCTGTGTCAAAAAACTGTACTATGAAAAAACCTTTTGAGCATAAAAAAATTCGAAATCCAGAGTCTAGGTAGACACAATCCATTTAATGAGTGCTTTGGGTTTGGGCCAAAGGCCATTAAATCTGCATATGATTGGTTTAATTTGTAAAACAAAGAATGTGGAATTAACCTCAAGAACGTTTACTTCCATAGAAGGAGCTTTTTTCGTTTGTTCAACAATATATGGACCCAAAATATTTTGAGATTGTTTTACATGGGAAATTAACTTTCTTTGAGCATCGTCCTTAAAAGAGCTTGCATGAGTCTGTTAGTACCTTCCCATTAAATTGAAGGGATTGATAACATAATAATATAACCCAAATTATTTCAATGGATTGTTTTATAAAGAATACAGAAGAGGAACTATCGACCCATAATAGTTTAGCTTTCTTGCAAAAACTTTTAATGAAAATCTAGAAGGACTACACCTTATTGTTCTTTGACAAAGGAGAAATAATATCAAATCAGGCCATTTTTTGAGGGACCCCATTACTAGAGGCCACCAATTAAGGCTTGAGAGATAGAGCCGCTCCCAACTTAGCATAAATAATGGCTCGACATATTGGCGAGGAGAAATAGAAGGGCATAGAGGTTGGTGAGTTCACTAAAAGTAAAAGCGCCCATTTGAAAAAACAAAACCACCATGCACCAATAATGTGGGTCATAGAAAAATTCTAAGAGTGTGAGAAACAAAGAAATGTTACCGAGGCAAAGAGATGGTACCAGTTGAGAAATAACCCATAGATGCCCACAAAGAAAAAACATCCTAGAGATATTGAGAGTGTAAATTCCCTGTGAAAATTTCCTTGAAATGCAGCAACTAGAATTTATTCTTCTAACTAATTAAATTGTGTAGTCTATTTTGTTATGAAAAAATAATGAATAAATTAGAATACAATTTATTCACAATAAAAATGACACCGTTATTTTTGGACAAATGTCCCTGGAAAAACCCAATGTGGGAAAACCAGTGTAGTAGATGAGGGTTTTATTATTATTATTATGCAATATTGAAATCTGAGTACAAAAATCTGGATGCCAAACTGGAAATCCTCTCCTAAGAAAATATTGGCAAAATATATGAGAGTATTTTCTCTCTATCTACAAGCAATCCTACCCGCAATCATCTCTCAAACTTCCTCTGTGTCAAACTCTACATAGGCACTACGCAGGTTGAAACTCACACTGCCTAGAATAGCTGCAATCTAGTGTTGTTGACTATCTCTGCCACTGAGAAGGATTCATTATCCCTCTAGAATAATTTTCTTGGCACTCAGCTCTTGAATCAATCTCTCCTCTGGTTCGATCAAACTACCTCCTTAAGGCTTTGCGCAAGCGCTTTCACAACCTCCTAGTGGAATACTTAGACTCTCTCGGCTGACTTTTCTCGCACTGGAAAATCCACTGGATATAACTGTCCTTGCTCCCTCTCACTTCTGCATCCCTTCTGGCTTGAACTCTTCTTCCCTTCTCTATTGTTGCAGCTAGATGGCTCGATCTTCCAAGGAACTCGCTCCATTGGTGTGTCTAATGTATCTTCCACTCTACCAATCGAGTTGCTCGTATAATCTCTCGTTGGTGAACCAATGACGATGGTTAGATCTTTATCAACGAATAAGATCATCTCAAACTCAATATGTGTGAGATTCTAAAGAATTCTCCCTTTTATCAATTAATTCTTGTTAATTGATCACTTTTCCTAAGTTAGAATTAGGAAACATTTAATTATTGATTAATTAACTTAATTGAGTTATCTTTGGGTGTTTTCTCCTGAAACTTTTTATGGGTTCTAAAGATATTGTGTTCCTTAGCCTATCTGACCAAAGTTGAGACTATAACACTTGGATGATGCTATAAAAAATAACACCCCCTCTTAGCGAGGAAAGTATTATACTGTCTCATAACATCTTCCCATATGTTGTTGATGTCAAACAACTATGAAAACCTGCCACTTCCCACCAACTACTGTGCATACTCTAATTGATTTTCCACTTTGTAGTTGAACCATCCTTCATATGTGTTGTTGCTAACACTGCATCGTACTACCCTATACTGCTGCCAACACTGCTCTGTGTTGCCACTGGTCTCATCCTACTGCTACTACAACTACTGCAACTAAGTCCAAATCCTCCTGCTAATGAAAAGGGTTCTCTAATATACCCATATGTTATTTGAAATAGAAAAAATGATCTCTCCCTAGAGCTCTCGTGAGTATATTTGCAACCTTCTTGTAGTGTTGTTTTAATCAATCCTAATTGACCAAGACTACAACATTTAATTGTCAACCCAGGGTAGGTCTTGCTGCTTCAATGGAGTTTGCACTATTTGTGCTGATACACTACATCCAAGAATGAAAAATAGAAAGAACAGTAAAATATGTCGTTGAATCAAATTGTTGAAATCAAATCATTCATGTATAAATAAAGGCACTCCACAGAATTGAAATCACACTTTGCAACTACCAAAGCAAGGGCGCGCCACACAGTAACTAATATCTACTCCAGATGGTTACTACCATTCTGTTTGATTACTCAGTGTAACAACATAATATAAATTGGAACAGCAGCGAATGTAATTCACAATTTGTACAACAATAGTAGGAAACCATATGACAAGTAAACAAAACAAGAATGTACACTACCTCTACCACTGCAGTCCCTACCAAAGAGGAGGGCCCTTCCTCCTTAGCAGGGGCACAGGAATAACATGAAATTAATTAACGAATGAGTTGAAGAGCAGTAACAACATCACCGTAGTGATTTAATATTAAAAATAATTCAGAGTTACAGAAGCAGAGTAACAATACCCTTCTATATGTCATCCTTGTACATAGGAAATCGAGTTTCTTTTATAGTTATTACATGCCCAAAATTAGAAATAGATCAGTCATGAGAATCTCACGATTCTCATGCTGATAAAAAATAAAAGTAGTTACAACTTATTTCTAAATACAAGTATACATTAGTTAGGATTGCAACCACTTAGGTTTGTTGCTTCCAAAATAAAAAATTCTTAATGCCGACAACTATTATGTGGAATAGTACCCACACTTTCCAGCTCCGATGTGACAGCATCCTGTGAGTGAATAGTGGTTTGGGATGTAATGACAATCATTGGCGACAACACCCTTGGTGTAACAACAATCCTTTATATCAGCACATAGTGTAACAACATCTTGTAACATAATTCAATGTGTAACAACAACCTGTAACAGCATACAGGGTGTAACAGTGAATTGCTCTACCCTGCTCTGTAATTGATCAGTGCTGCATGTTTACTCCATAGCCTTGTCCCCGTGAGCAACACTTGAAAAGAAGAGCTTCCAAAATACTCCTCCAATGCTCACCCCAGTTAGCCACAAAAAGGAATAAAGTATTGTATTATTCAACAAAATATGGAAAAATAATATGACAGTGGAATAGGTTATAAAAGTGAGAAAAAAGGTGGTTAATCATGTAAAGTTCATAGGCCTGGAGGATAAGGGATCAAAACTGGGGAAAGAAGGTGTATAAAATAGGTAAAAAGTCACACCCAACATCTCACCCCAACTGAAGCAACTGCATGTCCCCATGCAAAATCTCAACTTCTCCTGCTCTACCCCGATCCAAGTCTGTAAAATTGTAAGCACCAACAGTGTCTTCACCCGGAGCTCTGTACCCTTGAATGGCCATCAACTGACGTGGCCATGATTCTTCTTCATAATCACATAGGTGGTAGTCTGGCTAATACTGTTCTACTGGCAACTAAATCAAAGGAAATTTAAATCTAAGCCCAATCCAAAACCCCAATGTCTGCACTATCCGAGCATACTCGGGCACATGTGTAACAACAGCCATGAAATTTCTATATTTAAAAGGATCCCCTTCTTGCAACTCAGCGCTACATGCTTCGGTGCGTTAAATACATCCTGCCAGCGCTCGACTTTTCATATGTGCATGAAAATTGAGGCAAATCCTCACAATCCTTTTCCTATAGATGGCTCACTGTTCCCTAATCTCTGGAGTGCTTAGGAACAACTTAAACTCACGCTTGAGTTCATAAACCATCCCTGGTTCTGCTCTGACCCATAATGTTGTCCTTTCTTCATTAATTTCTGCTGATTTCATGGCCAGATGCCACTCAATCTGGTTCCTCATAAACAAAAGAAAGGCTCGCAACTGCAAATCTCCCATATAGGAGAAGACACTTGCTACAATTTTCGTGCTCACATACTCACACATGATATTATGCAAAAATAGCTCACAAAGCAAGTTGTATTCGTCAAAATCGCAGGAGCGAAAAATATCAAGAAAAGTTTGGGTTGAAGAACCCAAATAAGACCTCATCTCAAAAAATGCTTTCAATTGAAATAAATAATATCTTTCCAAAGGAACACTAGATACGATGGGGACAATTGTCTGCATGCTAGCAGGTTTAGGGAAAGATCACGAATCTTGGTCTTGTCATTCGTCAGGTCTGAGACCTATCGCTGTAATTGATACAGTTGTTCATCCTTCTTCTTCATGGATTCCTTGTGCCTTCGTGCTTCCCATTCTCTCTCCCATTCTTCCTTTAACCACTTTTTCCTAAGGGAATCCATCATCCTTTTGTGTGCCTTGAGTGAGATCATCCCCTCTTGTAGGGAGAGCTCCTGCTGCTTCCATTTCTATAGCTCTCGTAACAACAACATCTTTTCAAAACACTATCCTTCGTCAGGACCCAGTGTTCTCCCACATGCACTATCAGTTGAGGGTATAACAACCTCTCGAGGGTGAAACTGCTCCACTTCGGCTGTTGGTTCTTGTGTAACAGCAGCTTCGTCAATGGATTTTGTTACATATTCCTTCTCTCCCTGATCAGCTTCCATTCCCACTACTGGTTCTTATGTAACAATAGTGTCATCCACAAAATTTTGTATATCGTTTTTCCCTAGGTAGGCTTCTGTCTCCACTGCTGGTTCTTGTGTAACAACAATGTCAACCACAGGCTCGTGGATGTCAGCTTCTCCTTCCTTTCCTTGGCTGACTTCTGTCTCCATTGCTAGTTCTTGTGTAACAGCAGTGTCAGCCAAGGGCTCCTATGTATCCGCTACCAGATTACTTTATCCAGACTGCGTCATCTCAGTTGTTGGTTCTTGTGTAACAACAACGTCCTCAACGGGTTTTTGTGTGTCAGCCTCCCAGATTTAGTTTGTGTTTCCCTCGAGATGGTGTTTGCTGCACAGACTCTAAACCCCGCTGTCACTAGCTTCTCAGCACAGGCCGTGCACACAATACCCAGGACATCTCCCTTCCTGGCCCTATCCACGGCCTCAGCCAAAGTGTCTAACCCTAGGGCTCTTGCCTCTGCCTTCCCCTCTACTAGTTGTTCCCTTAGCTCTCTATTTTCCTTTTCTAAATTTTCAATTTTTAATAGCAAGGATTGAGTTTCACTCTTACCAGGTGAAGAAGGTTCCTCTGGTTGAGCCTGCTCCTCGTCCTTCTGCTCTACTGCCTCTTTGTTCTTCTTTGACATGGATGGGGACTCTGGGTGCCTGCTAACCCTTATTCTCTGCTTTGGTCGCCTATCACCAATTGGTTTGTCGATTGGCCTCTTACCAACCCTTATTGTCGAAGGTTGGAGTTGCTCCTTTGTTGTCGTTGGAGCTTCCTCAGACATCCCAGGTTGTCTCCTGCGGGTGGTCCTGACCTTCTTCCTCATGAATTCCCCAATTCCTTCTCTGGCGGCTTAAGGAGTCCAACACAATGAGTTTGATGAGGCCATGGTTGGTGATGCATGTTTCTGTATGTGCAACTATTTTCACGGTTGCAGCCATATGCTTAATGTTTCCCAGCAAGAAGTAGGGAAGATTTATTAGATGTCGATGCCGAAGGTGGTTTAGTAATGGAATTTGGTAATTGAACACAGTTGTTTCCCTTCCCTCGCAGGTGATGTAGTTGATGAGGTAAAGGGAAACATCAGCCCATGGTTGGGGAAGTGACAACCTATCAATCCCCCTCCCTTTCTTCACCAACGACTCTTCCTCTTTGAGGAAATCCCCCTTCAAGGAGGGGTCATTAGCCTTCCTACTAAACCATCTCTTTTCTTCCACTAGTAATCTTGTCACTCCGACAACCACCTCTTCTGTAACCTCCAGCTTCAACCCCCTAACCTTCGTCTGATTTCCCTCTAAATTCTTTGCAAATTCCATGGAAACTTCACCGTTTGGTCCCTCCAACCTTTGGAAGAACTCAAACCAGCCTACTCCTTGAAAATCTGTCATGCTTCGAGGCAATTCTCCAAGGCCTCTATTGACCCTGGATCATGCTGAATTGCTGCTCCACCCATTGCTATGCAAATTCAGTGTTTTTTTCCTTCCTTTTTCCTTTCCTTCGGAAGTTTCAAAGCAGTCGGCACACTACTTAGCTATTTCAGCCTGCAACTGTTCTTTTCCCACTTCTCTCAGCACTTTGAATGGGGGTGCGATTCTCCCGCAGGGGTAAATGGTAGGGTGGTGCAGGTGAGAATTTCAAATTGAGATTTTGCAATCATGGTTCATACTTTACAGTAATATTGCCTTATTAATGCTGGGTTATGGGAGGTCTCGTCGAAGGTACACTTCCCTCTTTTTGGTATGATTGGGCATTAAGTAACAATGATGGTGGACGATGGTGGAGAAGAAATGGAGAACCGGATGGGGTTAGGGATTCACCTAGACTCTGAAGATTTCAGTAACTTCGGACGCCCGTCTCTGCACCTTCCAGCCCTCTCGTACGACAACCCCGTATCTTACCTCACATCGTTTTCGAGCCGTCATAGTTATCCATTCACTTTTACTGCCTAGGTTTTACCCTCACCCTCCTCGAATCTACCCCACCTGCTCCCAGTCACAATAGAGACAGGCATCCCTAGGTTCTGGAGGCAGTTGGCACGGGAAAATAGTAATGGTTATGGAGGAGCTAGTCGACTACTTGGAAGACCCATTAGCGGGTACCTCCATTTGGACATCCCCCCAGGTAAATCTGGCAAGCAGCTACCCCTATGGCTACAAGTTCTCTGACACCGTTGCTTCGCTACCCTAGATCTCAGGGCCTTCATGTTCAGTGGCTACCCTCTCAGAGGTCTCCTCCTCCTTGCCAGACCTCACTGCTCAGCCTCTATCACCATCCACCCTAAATTTTGTGTACCAAACCCTAGAACCTAGCTTCGAAATATCCGCAGAGGGCCTCACTTCCTTTCCACCTTCTATCGGCTCTCGTGTCCCCTCGGTAGCTCATTCCAGCGAACTTGTCGCCATTGCACCAGGGCATCCAGTGCCACCCTTCATGGCCCCCCCATCTGGAAATATTACTGAGATTCCCCCCATCTCCGGAGTTTTCCCATCTGAGCCCCTTTTGGACATCCCTATACCTGTGTCAAACCCTTCCCAGGGTGACTCCCAGCCTATTTTGCCTGATGATAGATCCCGAAGAGCTAAAAAATAGAGGGTTTTGAAATCAAAGGCCATCGAGGTCTTCCTGTGTTTAGGCGAGGACTTTCAGTGGAGCGAAGCCATGGACACAACCGACAGATTTTTGGTTGGAAGAGTCAGGGGTTGGTTCTACAGTGCCTCAAGACTGAAGTAGTGGGTGACGGAGGTTTGGGGTCATCATTTGGCTGAACCACCGTTTGTCCAAACCTTTGGCAGAGGATGGTTCGCACTTCGCTTCGCCAGGGAAGAGCATACCAATTAAGTATTCTCAATGGTTTGGCATCTGGAATAGGCACCAGTTCTCCTTCGTAAGTGGACTCCCCTCTTCGATCCAGAATAGGAATAACTTGGAGCAAGCCCTCTTTGGGTTTGGCTACCTTGCCTGCCTTTACAGTTTTGGTCAGAAGACGTCTTCAGGTGCATAGGAAACTCCATGGGTACTTACCTAGAGCATGACAAATCCTATCTCACGACAGGTAGGATGGCTTATGAAAGAATATTGATACACCTAGATACCAGCGGTGGACTACAGGAGTACATCACAATTCATTGGCGAAATTTCTCTTAGAGACAGAATTTGGACTATGAGGGGTTCCCTTAAGATGCAGAATATGTCACAAGGTGGGGCATCTCTATCGGGATTTCCCTCTTAACAGAAAGAAATCAAATGGGGATGCAGGATGGACAATACCTTCAAGGACTGTACAAGATCAGGGGGAGCAGCCCCCCAGTGGAGAAGTAGGGACTCAAGCTGATCCGACACCCTCAGACAAGGCCCTCTCTCAGGAGACCTCGAAGAAACGTGGTAGGCCTCCTCTTCGACCTCCCTCTCCTCCTCTCACTAGGGCAAGGGTGACTGCCAGGGTGGCGGTTTCTTCTGGTGTGATTTCATCTTCTCCTAACCATTCTCATTTCTTTGCATGTGATAGTTTTCATGCACTTTCTTCTGCTGATAAGGATTATGGAATTGGAGATACTCTTCCCCCTCCTCCCTGGTTTGTCCCTTTCACCCCCCACTTCCACTTTCTCTGTCACTCCCCCATCTCTCCCGGATCTCCCCCCCCTATTACCCCGATTCCTGAAACAGGGCCTCCCTCCCCGTGCTATCAGACTCAATCTAAGGCTAAGAAAAAATTAAAGGTCTCTGATAATTTCGGACTAGACCTTATTCTGACCCCCTTTCCTCCTAAGCTACCAAGGGGTTGACCCACCTCCCTCTCAAAGGCACAGATCCAGGCCAGATATGAGAACGCCTTGGGCAAGAAATCAACCATTCACAGGGCACTTAGAGCATCGAACCCCTCATCTAATCCCCCCCATGAAGATTGTCTCATTCAATTGCAGAGGGTTAGCTAGGCCCGATAAAAAACTAGCCCTTCGAAGATTGATCTATGCTACTCCTGTCGATGTCATCTTCCTTCAAGAAACCTTAGGATCAGCTGATTCCATTACACATCTCCTTGATTCAATGTTCCCTAGATGGACCTTTATAGGCCTCGATGCTAATGGACGATCCGAGGGATTGGCCCTGGGATACAACAAGCATTCCATCAATCTCTGTAACTGTTGGGGAGGCCCAGGGTACATTGGGGCAGACCTGTTCTCAGCTGATCTGGGTATAGAGGTGCGAACCATCAATGTATATGGGTCGTGCCAACATAGGCCTGCCTTTTGGGACCATCTCCTTAGCTCAGAGGTACTGCAGAAGGATTTCCTAATCATGGGAGGGGATTTAAATTTTTCCATTGGTCACTCTGAATCCTGGGGACACCATGCACAACTGGACCCCTTATCTGCCTACTTTGAGAATTTATTGGATTCCCATAACCTATTGGACATCCCCTCTGCCAAATTTCTGCCTACCTGGAGGAACAACAGAGTTGGGGAGGACTGTCTTGCCCAAAGACTTGATCGTTTCCTTATCAAGGAAGGACTTCTAACCCTGGGTCTACTCCATAGACAGTGGGTGGGATCAGGAGGAATCTCTGATCATCTGCCTATATACATGGAGATCAGTGGGGGGCCTCAGAAACCCAAGGGTCCTTTCAAGTTCAGCTCCACTTGGTTAAAGGATCCCACCTATGTGCGTATGATCACGGACTTCTGGAAGTCGCATCCCCTAGCTGCCGGTGGGAACATAGCTGAGGGTTTTTCACACAACCTTATCGAGATGAAGAGGCTCTCCAAAATATGGGCTCATAACAAGAGAATAAAGGATGATCAATCCCTAATGAATGCAGAAAAGGAAATTGTTGAGTTTGAAAATAGCTCAGGCGGGGTCTTCAGATCGACTGAACACAAGGACAAACTCACTGATCTATATGCCATTAGAGGAAAAATTCTTAAGGATCACGAAGAAGCGTGGAGGCTGAGAAGTAGGGCGATCTGGCTGCATGAGGGAGATGACAATACAAAATTCTATCATAAGTATGCAAACGGCCGGAAAGCTATTAACACCATCTGGCAGCTCTCGAATGAGCAAGGCCTCCCTGTAAACACCTTTCCCCAGCTGGCATCTTTGGTGACCTCACATTTCAAATAGATCTACAGGCCCCCCCAAATGTAAATCTTGCCGAAATCATACAAGTAGCCCAATTATTCCCTCGATTTGTGGAGCTGGAGGAAGGCAGGGAACTAACTAAGGAAGTCACTATAGGTGAATTGGAAGCCACTCTCAAATGGTTTAAAAAGGACAAGAGTCCAGGGCCGGATGGATGGTCGATTGAGTTCTACCTAGCCTTCTTTGAGACCCTAGGGGCAGACCTCCTCAAGGTAATTGAAGACTCCGGAATAAATGGTAAGATGCATGAATCCTTCACCTCTACCTTCATCGCCCTCATTCCAAAGTCCGACAATCCATCCACCTTTGACGATTATATACCTATATCCTTATGCAATTGCATCTATAAGATCATGGCTAAGATCATAGCCAATTGAATGTGGCCCATTCTATCCACCCATATATCACAGGAGCAATTCACCTTTCTACAAGATCGACAGATTCACGAGGCAGTGGGAACTGCCCAGGAGGTCTTGCACTCATTGCACTCCAAGAAAATCAAAGGTATGATACTAAAGGTCGACCTCTCTAAAGATTTTGATAGAGCAAACTGGTTGTATATTAGAATGCTTCTAACCCACCTAGGGTTTCCTTTCGATTTCATTAAATGGATTATGAGCTGCATCACTAACATACCATTTAGTGTTCTAATCAATGGAGCGGCTTCACCATTCTTTCATTCTGAAAGAGGTCTCCGACAGGGTTGCCCCCTATCTCCACTACTTTTTCTCCTGATCATGGAAGGGCTCAGCAGGCTTGTCAAAGAAGAGTTCAGAAGGGGCAGATTGCAGGGTATAAAGATCACAGAAGGGTGCATATTGACTCATCTGCTTTTTGTGGATGATGTCTTGTTATTTCTTAATGGAAGCATAGGGGATTTGACAAACATGAAGAACACTTTTGCACTATTCCAATCAGCCACTGGTATGACTGTTAACAGCAACAAGTCGACCCTCACAGAGGCTGGATGTTCCCCATATGAAATTCATTATGCGTTGCAAAGATTTCAGTTCACTCTACTTAGATTGGAGGAAGGGCTTAGATACTTGGGCTACAAGTTGAAGCCTCTGGGGTATAAAATAGCAGATTGGACATGGCTTATTTCCAAGATGGAGAAAAGACTCAATATTTGGTACTACAAATACCTTTCCAGGGCGGGCAGACTCATACTCATCAAAGCTGTCCTGGAGGCCACCCCGGTCTATTGGATGTCTTTGGCATGGTTTCCTAGGGGTATACTCTCTAGGATCCAGGCCTTATGCTGCAGATTCCTTTAGAAGGGACAATAGACAGGTAGAATATTTGCATGGGTCAAGTGGGAGGCACTCAATTTGCCCAAGAAATGGGGAGGATGGGGCATCAAGAAATTAGAGGATTTCTCCTCTACTCTGGCAGCGAAACTTGGATGGCAGCTTGTTACATCAAATAGCCTATGGACAAGGGTGGCTGTATCAAAATACATTGCCCCTCTAAACTTGATGGACTGGCTAAGCCAACCTCAAAGACTCCGCTCAGGGGTATCAATTATATGGAAGGCTGTAATAAAATCTCTGGACATCATCAGAGCTGGCATCACATGGAAAATACAGTCTGGAATGGCTATGAGGATAGGAATGGATCCATGGATTGGATGCGGGAATGCCCACAGGTTGCCAGAAGAACTCAGAACTTTTCTCAGAGATATCAATATTACCCATATCGGCCACATAGCGGACCCCGAACACACCACTCTATTTCAGCAAGCCTGGAAATCGGCCCAGAGAATAAACATTCCACATCAATGGACACAGCAGTGGAATGCATACATCGGGGCTCTCACTGAGGCTCACATCTGGATTGGCGAAGGGGAAGATGAGGTTATATGGGCGCTCTCGAAAGCTGGTAAATATACCCCAAAGGATGGATACCTTGTGTTAGCCGAAGAACGCCATCCACAAGCCATAGAGTCATGGTGGAAGCATTTGTGGAAGCTTAAGGCCCCCCAAGAACAGACTTCTCATGTGGACCATACTGAAAAATAAAATCCCCACAGGGGATAACCTTCTCAAGCGAGCCCAACACGACCCTTTTTGGTGCCACCTTTGCAAATGCAACAATGAATCTGCCTCACACCTATTTATTGAATGCCAGGCCGCTCAAGACCTTTGGCAATCAATCTTAGTTGTGATTCCATCCCCGACCAGGTGGCATGGTATTAATGTAAAGGAGGCTTGGACATCTTGGTGGTCAGGCACTGTCCCAAAAAAGCTCCGGAACCTCCCATTACTCATCTGCTGGGGACTATGGATCACCCGCAACAAACTCATTTTCCAAAATACCTCTCTGCATTGGCCTTCCATTGCCTCCCATATCCTATCTGATTACTCTCTCATCCCTGATGACGAGGAGACGACACGACCCCGAACCATTGTTCCTGAAACCATAAATCATTCGAAGCCTTGGGATTTCTTTGACGGTTCCGCATAGGAGGAAGGGTGTGGTGGGGGGCCATTCTATACCTCACCACTTCCCATTTTTTTTTTTCACAAGAACGATTATGGATTATATTAACTGATTGGCCTAATTGCCATAGTTCTGATTACAAAGGGAGTTGTCCAGATCCACAATAGAACCGACCTCCTGAAGTATTGAATTTGTGTTCCTCTTCCAGCTCTTTTTAGGCTCTACAATGGAGTTGATTTCTGTAATTTGTCCAAGCTTGAAAATGCAAACAAACTGATTTAGAATCAGGCAATAAAACATAGGTGCTAAAGTGATTATGGTATTGGATCCCAAGTTTCTATCCTGTCCCTTATCATTGCCCCGACGGAGAGAAGAGCGGCCTTATTTGCTTCACGATCCGCTTCTTTATTATTTTCTCTTAGTACATGAAAATATTTCAGATTTTGGAACAGCTTTCCCAGGCTTCGAATTCTTTGTATCTGCCTTGCTAATCTTAAGTCCCGGGGGGCAGTGTTGGTTACCATGAGCTTTATGATCACTTGAGAATCCCCTAGAATGATTGCCTCCTTGATTTCCAGGCTCAATAGCAGTTTGAGACCTTGATACAGGGCCAATGCTTCCGCTTGGATGCTGGAATTGAACCCCAGCCCCCAGGCAAAGCTGTGAATCTGAGTGCCTTCCATGCTATTAACCGTTCCTCCTGCCCCGGCCTTGCCAGGATTTCCTTTTGCTGCCCCATCGAAGAAGAGAGAATGTAGCTTATGATTGGAGATCCAGGCACGAAACTCTTCCTTATTTATGCCTCTTACTTGCCATTCCTCAACAGGAGTAATGCTTCTGTTGGCTTGGCGGAATTGAAGATTTAAAGAAGCCCCCCAAATAATTTCAAGTTGGCTGAGATTCGAATCGTCTTTAAAATCCTCCAGGCATTATTTTAGCTGGGTTTTTATTTTAGTCACTACCACTTTTACATCATGCTGGGTATTTCTGAATATTCTACTGTTCCTCTCTAGCCAGATTTGCCAACAGCAAATTTTAAGAAGAGAGGACCAGGCGGCCTTTATCATTTTATTTTTAGGCGGGGGTGCTGGATATCTATTCTGCCACTTAGTGAAGAGTTCGGATATGGAGGCAGGCAACACGAAATTAGGATTCCATTGCTCCATCAGCGCTCTCCAAACCTGCTCTGAAAAACTGCAGTTTAATATCAGATGGGAGACACACTCCGCCTTTTCTCTGCATAATGAGCATCTCAATGGACCGTTGAATCCACGCCTCTGCAGGTTCTCGTCGGTGAGAATTTTACCGTGACAGAGCAACCAATTGAAAATGTCGATCTTGGGCAATGATGGTATGTCCCAAATTGTTTTCCACGGAGCTGGATCAGGGGGCGCATACGGAATTGCAGCAAGGCTCGTGTAGCCACTCGACACCGTGTATCCCGCCGCCAAAGAGCCCCAACCTCTTCTGTCTCTCCTGCGTATGTGTGAGGGGGCAGCACCGATTAACAAGTCGCATAGAACGTTGACGTCCTGTAGAAATTCCGCCGGTGTATCGAGGAAGTTCCAGCCAACCCATCGCGTCCCTTCCCACTTGGAAATGTCCCAGAGGGTGTGTTTACCTGTATTTGAGATCCAATCACGCAGCTTCTTCAAAGAATGTCAGTCCCCAATCAGATCGCGATCCATTATTCGATCTGACCATATGTTGATTTTTTTCCCATTCCCAGGGATCCAATAAGCCTTGGAACGAATTAGAGGGGCAACTTTAGAGCAGATTCTGGCAAATGAAGAGGTGCCTTGGGGAAGAGGTCCGTCCAGGCATCTTAACCTTTCGCCAGTGAAATATTTTCTCCAAAGCGCAAGCTGAGCCCAGCCAGGCTTGGGCGCTATGATTTTCCAAAGAAGCTTAGCTCCCATGGCTATATTTTCGAGGGGAAGCTTCTTGAAGTTTAGGCCTCCCTCCATCTGAGGTTTGAGGACTGTCTCCCAGTTGACCAGGGGGAATTTCCTCTCATTTTGCTTACCTCCCTTCCAAAAGAAGTTTCGAATGTGCTGGTCCATTTTCTCAAGGATGCCGACGGGAGCTAGGAGCACAGAGAACTGGAATAAAGGGAGACTACTGAGGACAGATTTGATTAGAACTGTCTTGCCTGCAATATTTAACCAATTATAGCCCCATGCCTGAAGTTTGACTTTGAATTTTTCCAGCTGAGGTATCCAGTCCCTGCTATAGGAACGTTTGAGGAAGATAGGCATTCCTAAGTACTTAAATGAGGTCCATACAGCAGAGCCAGCAAATCCTAAGCATCTGACAATGGAGATGAGCATAGGGGGAGGGGTATTCCAGCTGTATATGTGACACTTTCCTTTATTAAGACAACTTCCTGACATCGTGCCAAACTCATCCAGAGCCTCTTTAAATCTGGTGGCTGAGTGGATTGAAGCAGCTCCGAGAAGCAGAGTATCATCTGCAAACAGGGCATGGTTTATGTTCTGGACTCCTCTAGCAATGCAAATCCCTGGAATCTCCTGATCTTGCATTTTTTTGTTTAAGTGGAAGCTGAGAACTGATGCTTGGATAACAAACAACAGAGGAGACAGGGGGCAGCCCTGCCTTATTCCTCTTGTAGCTTTAAAGAACCCTGCAGCTTTGCCATTGATTAAAGGGGCTATCCATGGCTCCGAGATACAAGCCCGGATCCATTTTATAAATCTCTCTCCGAATCCAAAGTTTTTTAAAACATTCAACAGAAAGCTATGCCTAACACGATCGAATGCATTTGTTAAATCCAGTTTGATGACCATACCTCTTTCCTTGCGCTGGTGACTGGAGATGATTGCCTCTTGAACTAGGATGAAGTTATCCACCAGCTGTCTTCCATGGATGAAGCCCCCTTGATTCTCAGGGATGATTTTAGGGAGGATGTGTTTCAGCCTGCTAGCAATGATTTTGGTGATCATCTTGTAGCCTATATTGCAAAGAGAGATGGGGCGGAATCTGTTAAACAAATTGGCGCCCTTCTCCTTAGGTATAAGAGCAAGGAACAAGGAGTTTGTGCTTCCTCCTATTTTCTGGCAATCCTGCTATTTTTGAATCATTTTGAGGAGATCTTTTCCCACAATATGCCAGCAGAATTGAAGAAATCTGGTTGAAAAACCGTCAGGTCCTGGAGCTTTATCAGGATCCATGGCAAAGAGAGCAGCTTTGACCTCCTCCATGGTGACTTTGGCTTCTAGCTGGAGGTTCATTTGAGCCGAGACTGATGAGGGGACCCCGTCCAGCAAGTAAGAATTCTGAGGGCCATTCACCTCTTCGCTGTATAAATTTTGAAAATGGCGAAAGGCAGCCTACTTGATGTCTTTAAAGTCTTTATGGGTCACGGCTTCTTCTTTGATTTCTGCTATATGATTGAAGCTTTTCCTGGCTTGGGATTGCTTGTGGAAGTATGAGGTGTTTTTATCTCCTGCTTTGAGCCAAAGGCAGCGAGATTTGATCCTCCAAGCTTCCTCTTCATTCAGACAGGCTTTGTGATATTGCTGTTGAAGATGAGCCTCTTTGTCAAGAATTTCATTAGTGATGAGGGCCTCTTCCACGATCTGATGGTGGGCATCCAGCATGCATTGGATCTTTTTCGTTTCAGTGGCTGGATTAGGGAGAGATTTGGCCCAACTTTTTAGGTCAGATTTCACTCTTCTGAGTTTCTCTTCCCAGATATAGAATGGAGAGCCATTGACTGGCTGAGACCAACTATGCTTGACAATCTGAAGAAAGCTGGGTTCCCTGGTCCAAAGAGGGCTAAATTTGAAGGGGATGGGGCCAAGATCCGAGAGGGTTCGAAGGGTCAACTTGATGGGGTTATGATCAGAGGTACTACAGGGAAGGATATGCATGCTGGCATCTAATCCAAACTGGAGGAAGAAACTTTGCACAAAAAATCTATCTATTCTTGCTGCAATATGACCAGGCCCTATTCTTTTGTTTGACCACGAGAACATACCTGAAACTGGCTTGATATCTAGCAGATCCCAATCATGGAGAAGATCTTCTACCCATTCCCTTGCCGGATCTCGCACAATGGTACCTCCATGCTTTTCTGAAGAGTGCAGCGTGAGATTTAGGTCTCCTGCAATGATGATATTTTCTAGTATGCCAAGATCCGCTTGGTTTCTTAATGAATCCCAGCAAGACTTTTTTTCTCCAGCGCTAACCGGCACATAAATGTTGAAGAGGCAAAATATTTCTTTAGTATCTAGGTGTTGCATCTTCAACATCAACCAGTGGGTGGTAGAAGTTTCAGATATTAGCGAGTACTTGCTATCATTCCATAGAGATCCCAGCCCTCCAGAGGCTCCTCGGGCTGAGACAGCAACTGCTTTGCTCTTATTCCATAGTTTTCTACTTAAATGAAGGAGGTTCGAATCCTCCATCTTGGTCTCCTGGAGGAGGAGTATGTCCGGGGCTTCTATTCTTATTAAGTTTCTTAGTGCCTCTTCTTTGATTTTTCTCCCCATACCCCTGCAGTTCCAGGAGATAATTTTCATTATTTACCTTTGCTTTGGAGGGCTCCCTTGGAGCCTTGATGTTGATTTCTGGCCATCTTTGGTTTCTTTGCTAACAGCTTCTCCAATGTAGGTTGGCTGCCCTGCAACTTGTCCTTATACGTTTCATGCTCCCTTTTCTCCCGATCTGTTTTGCGCCCTCTTGTAGATCTCCTTACAGAGGCTAGGGAGTCTCCTATTTCTCCTTCCTCCTCCGAATCTTCCGATTCTTGGTCCTCATCCTCAACTTCTTCTGGGGTTCCTTTTGAGCTTTCTGCTACGCCTGAATCCTTGAAAGGATTAGGCTTTCCACCTTTCTCTGGAGTGACCGATTTCTGGGCCTCGACTTCCTGTGTGTCCTTTGGTTGAGAGCTGAGGGGGTCAAACCTATTTTCTAGGGCGGTCTTGGGCTGGGTCTGCGGAGCAGGACCCTGATGAGGGTTGCCATTGGATCCTCCCACCTTCTGAGTCTTGTGAGTATTTTTCGTACGCTTGACTTGATTCCAGCCGTCCTCCTTCCCTTGGACAGATTCAGTATTGGACGGGCAGCTTCTGGCGAAATGGCCATAAACATGGCATTTCCGGCATTTAAAGGGCAGCTGCTTGTAGTCTAGTTTCTGCATGTGAGTCCAGCTTCCAACCTTGATTTTAATGGCCTCTGGAAGTCCCTCCTCCAGGTCCACCTCCATGCATATCCTGGCACAATCATATTGGTCCTTGTTGTTTGCCCGATCTATAAATTTCCCCAAGGCATTTCCTATATGCTTCAATGAGTCCCAGTTCTAGCAATGCACTGGAAGATTTGGCAGCCTAACCCACACTGGGATAGCTTTAGGTACATCCACTGCCGGATCGAAGTTCGGAGTCCATTTGTTCAGGTACAGACCCTGGGGGCCCATGAAGTAGGGGCCGTTTCGAAAGATCAGGTCTTTGTCATCCTTTGAGGTAAACTCGAAGAGGAAGAAACCTTTCCCCAGGAAGTAAGAGGTCACACTTTCTTGGATCAACGGCACCCAGTTCCTTTTGACCCAGTTTTCTATGGATTTGGGAGAAGGCCAAAGTCTGGTGAATTGGCCTACTAGGGCTCTCTCGGACAAAGACAGTGCAACCTGGATCGGGGTTTCCGGAGGGAGGGAGATCTTCGGAATATCGTCCAGTTTCTTGACAAATTTCGCGGCTTCGACATTCTTCTTCTTAGGGAGACCTTCCAGAAGACGATTGAAGGCCTCAGCTGATGAGGACGGAGGGGGGGGAGGGGCCGCCTGGGGAGTGCCCAGCGCCTCCATGGACCCAAGCAGCCAGCCAAGCTCAATCCGGGACTCAAACCTTCATTGAACCGGCCGGCCTCATGGTATAAAGCAAGCTTCCTTCCGCAGAGAGCAGAGAGAACACTTGCGCGCAGCCTGAGGGACGCGAATAGGCGGGACAGGGCAGGGCCGAGGGCGATCAGAGCCAATCAGGGCCGATCGGGCGATCAGGGCCGAGGGCGATCAGCGGGGGCGCAGCCTGAGGAGCTCATAGCCGCAAAAAAAAAAAAAAAAAAAAAAAAAAAAAAAAAAAAAAAAAAAAAAAAAAAAAAAACTGCTTCCCATTACTACCATATACAAATGGGATTAGGTTGGGGTACGAATAATTTTGTAGAACTATCCTCTACAAAATTCCTTATACAATTTGCCCTGGAAAACCAATGTAGAGATCTCCAACTCTTTGGGGACTCAAAAATTGTCTATGACTGGTTAATCAAAAGAACTAGATGTTCTGCATATACTTTGAGACATATTCTGGACGAGGCTCATCGACTTATTACATCTTTTGACACATTTGCATGCCATCACATTTTCAGGGAACGAAATGCAGATGCTGACAGATTATCCAAAGAAGCTGTGGACAAGCCTTCCAGCACTTGGATGATCCAGGAACATAGGGAGGGGTCCTATTATCAGTACTACCATCGGCCTTTTATGGACATAGATGTTTAGCAAGCTCACAGAGAGCATGGCTACATGATTATATTTTTTGCTTTTAAATTTCCATCTGTAAATATTCATAGCTTTTTGTTTACAACAAGAACAATGTGGACACTTTACATGACTACAGTTATATTTTGATAAAACATTATGCTGAATACATCAGAAAATGATGCCTCCCTGCATGGACACATGGCATCAATATTAGATCCTAGAAATCTTATTTTTCTATCAGGCATTTCCCTTCTTACAACATATGCATTTTGCATATACAATATGTAATTTTCTCACTTAATGAAAATTACGTTTTTTTCCAAAGGGAAAAAAAGAAGTAACAATGATTACCAGATCGTCATGCCTTAATTATAGGCTTTTTAAATAATCACAGACCATGTCGCAATGTGATTCACCCCCTCCCCCACCCCGACTTAAATGTGACAGCCGACCTCGGTCGTTAAAAGGGATGTCGTGTTAAGTTGCCATAATTACCAAATAAAGCGAATAACGATATTACCTTTGTATGACATACCTGGGTGACATGGGGAGAGGTCATTGGTGGCGAGACGCGCGAACTTATCTCTGGTGACAAGAACCACGATGATGCCTGCTATTTGTTGCAATAAATGTCTTATTCCACTTATTTCTAGAAGTTTTCGGCTGTTACAGGTGTAACAGCCAAGACGACTATTATATATTATAAATTTTTACAAAAATAGAGAAGAAAAGAACATGTAACAGCACTATCATAAAGTATGCTTTGAAATAATAAATGCTATTACAAAGTGTGTAACAACCACCACAAGGTGGTTTTCATCTGCTACAGAAATTGTCTTTCTACACCCGAAAAAGGTTTTCACAACCAGATTGTTTTATTCTGTTTTTCTTTTGTAAGTTTGAAGGTGTAACAACCACCAACCATGGTTGATTTTCAGTTGTTAAACTTATTGGAAAAATTAGAATTTTTGCAACACAGGGGGGCTTCCCCTTGTTCCTGTAATTTGAAGATCCAAATTTGTGACAATGTTGATGAATGAATCCCTTGAAGCAGGTTTGTGATATAACCGAAGACGGTGCCCATTTGCAAGTAATGGTGTCCTCGCACTATCAATGGTTACCAAATTTACAGTCCCATTGTCATAGACCACATCTACCTCATAGGGACCTAGCCATCTGGTGTAGAGCTTACCCTTTAAGTCTTTGAATCTTGAGTCATATTAAGAGAGCCCAATCTCCTTTCTAGAACTTCTTCTTCTTATTGAACCTGTCATGCTGCTTAGCTCTCTGCTGCTAGATAATATCTATTTGCTGAATAGCAGCTAACCATTTCTCCTCCAATTCATTGAGCTGGTTCAATCTTTGCTTTTGTGTTGTAGCCAGATCCAAATTTACTTGCAATGTTGTTCTTAGTGTCTTGATTTTGAACTCAATAGGGAATAAGGGATTTTTTCCATACACAAGTTCATATGGTGAGAATCCCGTGGTATTCCTCCATGTAGTCCTGTATGCCCACAACACTTCTGGAAGTTTGTCGGCCCAATTCCTTCGGTGACTGGCCACAGTCTTAGTAAGGATCCCCTCAATGACTTTGTTAGTGCTTTCCACTTGGCCATTTTCTTGTGGATGATAAGGTGTTGTGATTCTATGATGGATTTTATATTTTTCAACCAACTTCTAGATCATATGGGATGTAAACTGGGGCCCTCCATCTGTGACTATCTCCCTGGGTATGCCAAATCGGACAAAGATGTCTTCAAACAAAAAGTCTGAAACAACTTGCTCCGTGGCTCTGGTTAGTGCCTTTTCCTCAACCCATTTTGTGACATAGTTAGTGTAGACCAAGATGTAAGATTTCTGTCTAGATGAAGGATTAATTGGTCCCACAAAATATAGGGCCCATTTCTCAAAAGGTTCTAAGATGATTTGGGGCTGTAACAACATCTCATCTGATTGCAATGGTTGGCCCATCCTTTGGCAACTATCACATCCCTTCACAAACTTCTTGGCATCCTAAAATATTGTTGGCCAATAATACCCTGTCGAAAGGACTTTGTACCCTGTCCGTTTGTTTGCGAAGTGCCCTCCACAAGGTTCCTCGTGACAAGCTTTAAGGATGTCAAAGATCTCATCTTCTCTAACACAACGTCTGATCTGGAAATCTGGTCCAGTGTGATAGAGATTCCCATCTATCCAAGTATAGGTAGCACTTTGTTGTATGATATTTCTTTTCTCCTTGGAGGACAAATATTGTGGAAACTTCCCTGCAGCAAGATAATTGGCTATATCTGCATACCAAGGTGAGTAAGTAGAAATAGCAAAGAGATATTCATCAGGGAAAGAATCCTCAGTAGGAATGAAATTGTCATCAATAGTTAACCTAGAAAGAAAATCAACTACTACATTATCTTTTCCAGGTTTATCGACAATTGTGATATCAAATTATTGTAACAACAATAACCAGTGTGTAATTCTACCATTGGTAATTGGATTATTCATTAAAAAACAAATGGTATAGTGGTCAGTGTGTACAAATACTTGATACTTGGTGATATAATGTTAGAATTTATTGATGGCGTGCACAACTGCTAAGAACTCCTTCTCGGTCATTGTGTAGTTGAGCTTAGCCGGGGTTAGATTTTTGCTTATGTAGTAAATAGCATAAGGTTTTTTATCCTCCAGTTGGCCCAAAACAACACCTATAACAATATCAGATGCATCTGTAGCTATGTGAAACGACAGTTACCAATTAGGTCCTCACAAGACCAGAGTTATTGATACACAACATTTCAACTTTAAAAAGGCATGCTCACACTTTCCTGTCCGCAAAAAGTCGACAGCCTTCATGAGAAAAGAAAATAATGGCGATGCAATTTTTGAAACCTTTTCTATAAATCTCGTATAATACCCTGCATGCCCCAAGAAACTACATACCTCTTTTTGCGTCTTGGGGGTTGGAATTTTCAAAATTACCTCCACTTTTGTAGGGTCTACCTTGATCCCGTTAGCAAAAATGTAGTGTCCAAGCATGATCCTTTCAGTTGTCATCATGTGACATTTTTTAGTGCTCAAAGAAACAATAGTCTACACACATAGTTCCAACACTTTTTCCAAATTAGCTAATGTTGTTTCAAAAGCATCTCCATAAGGTGTAAAATCGTCCATGAATATTTCAAGGTAGTCATTCAACAAATAAGAAAAAATTCCCAGTATTGCCCTCTGAAAGGTTGTTGGTGCATTGCAGAGTCCAAAAGGGAGTACTCTGTATGCAAAAGTTCCCTAAGGGCAAGTAAAGGTTGTTTTATCTTGATCCTCCGGGGCAATCTGTATCTGATTGTAGCCACTAAACCCATCTAAAAATGAAAAGAATTTCTTTCCAGAAAGGGTATCAAGGACCTAATCTATAAATGGTAAAATAAAATGGTCCTTTTGAGTGGCCTTATTGAGTTCTCTGTAATCCACACATACTCTCCACTTGTCATTCTTCTTAGGAACGATGACAAGCAGTGACACCCACTGACTATCAGATATCGGATAAATAAAATAGGCACTCAGGAGTTTTTGTATTTCTTCCTTCACCACCTCCTTCAGTGTAGGGTTCATGCGGTGCTGTGGTTGTCTCATTGGTTTTCAACCATCCTTAAAATAAATACGGTGAGTGCATAGGTTAGGGTGGATCCCTTTCATATCCATATAGTCCCATGCAAATGCATTTTTGTATTTCTGTAACAGTTGTAACAGCAGTTAGGTTGGGGTTAGTATTCAAAAACTTTCCTAGTTCTATTTCAATTGGACTGCAGTCAATATTCAGAGTGGTTCTCATTTGTTCAAAATCTATATCTTCCACCTCTTCTTCCTCATTTGCATTTTTAATAGAAGCGACATAAAGCAAGTTACTAATAAAACCATTAATGATGTCATCTTTTGTCTCATCCTTAAAATACTGGGCTTTCCCCAGAGTGAGGAGTGGTAGGGAAAGATCTGATTCAAGCTCAAAATCATCCCACCAAGGGTTATATAAATCCAAATTTGGTTTTGGGGGGTAAATATTGAGGTTCTTTGTCGCCTGGCCATCCGAGATCACCATAGACCCAGATCTATAGCCTATAAATGCATCTACAGTGGCCAGCCAAGGTCTCCCTAAGATGAAAGGATGTCCCCCAAAATTGGATTTGGGCTGTAAGATAAGAAATTCAGCCAGATACCTCCATGAAGCTATTGTAATCACAATATCCTCTAACACCCCCTCGGGTTTAACACGGGACCTGTCCGCTAATTCAAGTATAGTAGGAGTATGTCTAAGTCCCTATAGCCCTAGGGTGGTGAAGAGGTCCTTTGTCATTACATTAATGGCAACCCCAAGATCGATCAACGTGTTAGCTATGGGTTGATCATTAATGTAGGCAATAACAGTAGGATTTCCTGGATCATTATACTTAGTTAGAAGAGGCTGATTGCTAGACAACAAGAGAAAAAGGGCAAGAATTAAATAATTGAGGAATCATTTCTTCTAAAGATAAATAATTTTAAATATTAATAAAAAATAATAAAATTCAATCCATAATAATAAATTATGGAGATGTTACAAATTTTTTTGGTCTAAAACAAAGTAATACTCGATCAAAAGAAAAATTGAATGCATATACCATGCCTGCGGTTTCACTTGTTATCATGCATGAAGCTCCTTAAGAAAAACTAATTTCACTACTACATGCATAGGATTAACATGCCATTGAGAGAAACCATCATGAAGAAAAATATGACACACAAAAGGAAATATTTACATCAAATAATTACAATTTGGGCTACAAGATTTTGGTAGTGTCCCTACAAGAAAGACAATGTTTGAAAACATTACATCTATCCAAGTACGAGTGATCCAAAAAAATTCAAGGCAAACTACACTCACGTTAATATGTTTAGAGAGTACTTGCTTCATGACCATGATCCTAATGGAAACAAGTATATGTATTTACTAACTTCAAACTTTAGAGTGCATAATATGATAAGTTTTATTCAATAAATAAAACTAACATAGATGAGACTATGCATAAAGTTTCAATTCTCATGATCAATATTTGTCCAATGATATGCATGTCAAGCCTGAGTCATGAAGCATTCAAATAGCACTTATGTACATGACTAAGGAAAAGTTCATTACTATGATGAATGTCCATGCAAACCTTGAATGCCATGTATTAGAATACCAATCATGAGATCCTTATACACATTAAGCATGTCACTAATATAAACCTTTTAAAACTCCTTCATAAATAAGCGATGGAACATTTCCAATCAAATTTTCATAATTTAACAAAGGGATACATTGTAAGCCCTTCTCGTGTTGAAAAGACTTTGAAGTCACCACTTTATCATATGCATGGGATCAATTGATAAATCAATTAAAAAATTTCACGTGTTATCATGCATCTAGTTCTTTCAGTGAAACTACTTTCACTATTGTATGCATATGATTTAGATGGCATTAAGAAAAACCATTCATGGAAAAAATTTGATATGCAAAAGGAAAATATTTCCATCATAGAATTACAATTGGGTTAAGAGATTGTGGCAATGTCACTACAAGCAAGACAATATTTAAAGCATTATGTCTGTTCAATTGCAAGTGATCCAAAAATTTTCATATATCATCAAAACCAAACAAGTTATCCAATTGAAATTATAGAAAAAACTAAATAATCATCTTGTCACAAGCATTCATGTGCAACATATAACATTAATGGTCCATACAACTAAAACTAAGTAACACGTGGAAACCTTTACTTGAAAATCTTAAAAATCAATAATTAACCCTTATCCCTTAATTTAACCTATTCCCTCCTCTCTTAAAAATATCAATATAATAATCACCAAAAACATCAATCCTCATATCATCATCATCATAAACATTAATTAGTAGTGATTAATTCACCCATAATCAATTGATAACATTAAACAATGAAAATTACATTTAGGATTGATAGATAATATTATAGCATTAACTTCACCAAATCTATTAGAATTTATTAATTAAAAATTAAATAAATTTATCCAGTAAATAAAATCAATAAATAATTAAACACGAAATAAATACATAAAATTAGAGACATATTAACAAATAATAAATAATTAAAACTAATAAATTAATTTTAATTAATCAGAAAAATTAGATTAGTAGTTAAAAACATTAATAAAAGTAATTAATCTAATTATTAATAAAAATAAATAAATAAAATTAATCAATTAATCAATTAATTTTACATTAAAGAAATAAACATAACAATTAATCAACAAACTAAAAATTAATCAATTAATCAAACTAACAAGTGAATAATAGAATACATTAATAAACATATTAATAAAGAATAATTAATAAAATTAATTAATCAACCCCTTTTACTTAATTAATCAACCCTTAATTAATTATTTAATTTAATTAATTAAATAATCAATCAATTAAACCATATATTTAAATAAAATTAATAAACATAGTAAGTAAATAATAAAATCAATTAAGTTATAAACCTATTAATTAGTTAATTAAAAAAAATCATAATAAATAAATTAAATAAAGAATAATAATTAATTAATTAATTAAATAAATGAAAATCTAGCCGACCTATTTTCTTACATCTTTTCTTCAATTTCCTATATATATAACCTAAATCTAGCTCCTGGATACATCATTAAGATCTGAAAAATATCTATTGACGCTTCCCCTGATGATGGACTCACTTGGTAGTCCAAAACGTTGGGTTCACTAAAACTCTATAACAGGTCATTCCTCCTATCTAAAAACATTCAAATGATTTCATAAAATTGTTAATAATCCCTTTAAGGTGAGATGCACCACCCTTATATTTTAGTGCACCTTGAAAGTGAGAATAGATAGCCACATCAATGTACATAAATCAACACTAATCTAGGACAATTAAGCACCATTTAGCCTACTGATGCCATTCTGATGAAAGGCACCATTTAGCCTATTGAGGCCATTCCCATGAAACAATCTTGAATAAGAGGCAAGTGCTAGTTCATATATTCTTCTAATGAAGAATGTTACTTCAAAGAAGAGCGAAAATAAATAATAGAAAGAAAATATCATCCTTTCAAGAGACATACATTAAAAATTCCCATGACTTGCTCACAACCCAAGCATGCCTATGTTAATTACCAAAGGAATAAAACAAAAACTCAATGCAATATATTATTGCGCACCCAAATAAGAAAAACACTACGTAATTGAAATTCAAACACTTTTCACATTGCTCAATTATCGTTACTTTCATAAGAATAGAATAATGGAGAAATAAGAAAGGATAATCCTAGGAAACAAATGAAGAGATTAGTGAAGTATTCACAAATATAAGTAACTATGATAGACTAACTCTACAAATATGGATATTCTGAGAGCCCATTCATTATTATCATAAGAGGATAACAAGATTGAGTTGTTGATGAAAATACATTAAAGGAAAAGTACCATCACTTAATTTACAATAAAGCATCCTCAACATTCATTTGCATTCCAAGGAATAAGGATGGCTAGGAAAATGAACTAAATAAATTTAAATCATTCGGGAACATTGATTGCATCCAAAGTTTGAGAACAAGGATAATAATTCATTGCCAATGAAACTTTAAATTGTTTATCTAAGGTCTCAATAGGCCCTTAACACCTATGACCCATGATGTTCACTCCCTAACACCTTATAACAATGAACACAATAACCCCTAATATACTATAACCCCCAATCAATATGATCCCAAACATCGTATAACCCCTAATACCTAGGAGCACTAACATTGTTGCATATTGACATAAGTACCCCGTCATTGTGACCTAAAAGACATTGACCCCCTAATACATTATGACCCCAAATAAACTAACTCCATAATACATTATGACACAAAACACACTAACCCCCTCCTAAATTTATCCCTCATTATGCCATTCCAATGAAGACACTAACACCCTCCTAAATTGATCCCTCATTATGCCATGCCAATGAACACACTAACCCTTTGATACTTTATAGCTCTAAACATAAATAACCCCTAATACAATCATCCCCAACATACATTATGAATTTGAACACACTTACCCCCCAATATACTACAACCTTTAATCATTATGACATTGGACACAATATACCCCTAAGTCCTATGACTCTTGAAACAATCATTCCCTCACATAGTATGACCCTAAACACACTAACAAATAAATACACTAAGACCCAAAATACATTAACCCCCAAATATATTGATCCCACTCATACATTATGACATTGAACAATCTAATGTCCTAATATAATATGAGTTTAACCCATATGATCTAGTTGATGCCTCGAAATTCGCTGCACCAACATGGGGGAAAACCACCTGGTCTGGACCTTAAAGCAACTCTAGGTCTAGTTACCTTTTTCCAATCACTATCGGTTTTAAATATATCTTCAATTACCAATAGATAGGGACATCAAATCAATTCTTCTAGTTGATCAGGCAAGAAGAATGACCCTTAAGTTATTTTAGTGGCACAACCAAACCAATCTAAAGTTTTGCCTCTTGAAAAGAGAACTTCTAGGATGTGAAAGCTAGGATAACACATGCAAAATTAAAATAAGATGCAATTAATCTATCCTATATTGATTGAAGGAAAGAGAAGTCCTTCTCTCAATCAAGAGCTCATTTACTTAACAGAAAAAAGGAACTTTAAGGAATTGAAATTAAAATGAAGGAATTAGATCAAGGAGATAAATCTCAGCATCTGATTGTTTATTGATCCAAATAGCAATAGTTAGGTACTTAATAATTAGTTACACAAGTGCCCAATGAAGTATATCCAATTCCTTAATTATATGCATGCATAAGTCAATCTAATACCCAAGAATTTGTTATTTGTATGTGATAAAAAATGATTGTCCTAAGTGTATGATAATAAAGGTTAATCAAACACTTATGGAAATGAAAAGCATTTAAAGATAATTGTTTTGATTAATTAGTTAAGCAAAACAATTAATTAAGCATGTATCGCATTCAAATAAGTTGATCAAATGATCAAATATATGTACTATAAAATGGCAGTTGCAGCAAGTTCAGAAATGAAATAATGAAGAACCATGTTAGTAGAAATACATATAAGAGACAACAAAAATTGATTGTTAATCACACAAAACGAAACAAAAAAATTATGATAAAAGTACCCAATACATTTTTCTCCATTTGTGAAATAAAATAGTGCTAATCCGATCTTTTATTCCGATGCTTTGAAAGGTACAAAGTGCACGGTTTTCGAAGTGCTCTTTACAAAAATCCAAAACTCTGATATGATCGTTCTATTAAGAAGATTTTGAGAAGTACAAAAGTGTAAGCTTCTCAAAATTATTCTTTAAAAATTTCAGGACCTGGCCTAGTCTTCCTATTAAGATCACTACAACAAAACCAGCAATTTGCGCCATATTTAGCACCATATTTTAGTGTAATTTTTTTATAATTGTGATGAGCAACCTGACGCTAAATTTGGCTGTATTGTACAACATTTAAAGCGTCCTTTTTTGCACCTGATTTTGCATCCTTTTTCACGCTAGATTTTGCATCATTTTTTACACCAAACTATGCATCATTTTTTGCATCAAATTTTGAACCAAGATTTGCATCTTATTTTATGATAGTTTTGCTTCTAGTTTTGTGTTATTTTTTACATCTATTTTTCACCATCTTTTGCTTCCTATTTTGTGTAATTCTTTGCTTCCATTTTTGTGCCATCATTTGCATCAAGTTTACACCGTATTTTGCATCCAATTTAACGTCTTATTCTGCATCCATTTTGTGTTAGTTTTTGCATCTAGTCTTATGTCAGGTTTTGCATCTAGTCTTACACTAGTTTTTGCTTCTAATTTTGTACCTATTTTTGCACCAGCTTTGGTGCCTATCTTTGCACCATGTGTTGAATTTGATTTAGCACCAAATTTTGCATCCATTTTGTGCCCATTTTTGCATCTTTTTTTGGACCATTTTTTACGTCCACTTTTACGTTTGATTCTCCATTTTTCCCATCCCATTTTGCACCATATTTTGCATCATTTGTTGCATCCAATTTGGAATCGTTTTTAACACCATTTCTTGCATCCAACATTACATCATTTGGAGCATCCAAATTTGCATTTATATTTGCATCTTATGTTGAGTCATGTGTTGTGTCCACCTTTGCATCTTATTTTGTGTCTAATGGTACATTCAATTTAGAGCCATTTTTTATGTCCATTTTTGTATTTTTTTTGCACCAAGTTTTGCATCACATTTTGCATCCAATTTTGAACTATTTTTATGCCCATTTTTGCACCATTCTTTGTGTCTACTTATGTGTCCAATGTTGCACCATTATTTATGCCCACTTTTTCATCCAATTTTGCATTTTTTGGTGTATAGTTTTACATCGTTTTCACCATCCAAATTTGCATCTTTTTCTGCCTCATTTTGTGTCCACATTTGCATATAATTTTGTGTCTAAGTTTGAGCCTAAAATTGCATTTGATTATGCATCATTTTTACATCCAATATGGCATCCTTGGTTTCACATTTTTTTAGCCTCATTTTGCATCTTGTTTTATGTCTTTTCTTACATCATTTTTTTTTTTTTTTTTTTTTTTTTGCGCCCAAGTTTGCATCCCAAATTTACACCATTATTTGCATCATCATTTGGCATCTTAATTTGTAACATTTTTTGCTTCTTTTTAGCACTCAAATTTGCATCTTATTTTACATCTAGTTGTCTGTCTTTTTCTGCATCTAGTTTGGCATCCATTTATGTGTCCTTGTTTTTGCCCAATTTGATATCCTTTTGTATGCCATGTTTTGTTCCCTTCTTTGTGTCAACTATTGCACAATTTTTCACTTCTAGTTTAAAACACTTTGTATGTCATTGTTTGCATTTTGTATTAATTCCTAGTTTAACATCCAATTTTAATTTCAATTTCGCATCCATGGTTACATCCGCAGTTGACTTCTTATGTAGAGTATATTTTTCTTTACATATATGACCCCCTTTATAGTTTCATTTTACTAATTTCAATTGCATAGTGAAATATATCATAGTTTCTAAATATCATTAAAGAAGACATCACAATTCAAAATCGTTTGTAAAGAAATTTAAGGGAAATTGACAACATCCATCCAAAAAAATAACAATGTCATCATATACAATGATTCATTAACAATTTTCAACACACACACACACACACACACACACATATATATATATATATAAAAATAGCAACATAATACTAATAAGATCAGTATTATTTTTAATCAAAACAACTGAAATTCAAATATGATTAACAGATCAAAATATTTCATGAATATCATTATTCTACGATAAATTAACAACATACATCCAAACATGGTAATATCACCATACATTATAATTCTCTATCAAAATAATGATGACACTTTCCAATATATAAATCAAATAAAAATATAATAATGATAATATCATCATCATCTTTAATCAAATCAAACTCATCATATGATTACCAAATCAAAATGTTTCATTGATATAGGGTAAATTCACAACATCCATTTAAACATAACAATATCATTCTACACAATAATTTCTTCATCAAAAACGATGCATGTGCATTCCTAGCTACCACCACCAAGATCATCCTCATGATCATCTTGACCATCCTCATTAGTCTCATCCACATCATCATCGCCAACACCACAACCATCATCATCATCTCCTCCTTCACCACCATCCTCATCCTCATCATATCTTGATATATTTTGAGCATAGTCTGGATCATCGTGATCATCATCTTGGCAATCATTACCTATAGCATTCTGGCAAAAAAAATCAATATTACATGTTAGTATTAATTCCATAACACAATGCATGTTTTTTTTATAGAATGCTAACCATAAAATGAGGTAAGATATAATATCTAATAGTACTAAAAAATAAAATGAAAATATGGTTCAAAAGTATATTGGAAATCCAACTAAGATTACATACCATAGAGTCCATCCAAACAAAAAATTCAACCCATCCCTTTTGCTGCAACACCTCCTTTTCCAAATGATTTGGAGGTCTTCCATATTTTAGTTCTTGTCAATTAGTAAATAGAGAGAAATTAGATAACAATGACTTTCTTCTAGTACAAATTTTATTAAAAAAATATCACATGTTTAATATACTTACAAAGGTTGTTATCAGTGCTTTTAAACCTTTCTGGCCACTATGATGAATGACTTTTGTCTTTGCTAACCTTGCCTTGGATGCCTTGTCCTTAAACATAAACCAATTCAATTTATTTTCACACAAATACACGTCTAAGATACTTGTAAGTATTAATACATTCTAAATAACGTTTAATGAAAAATTCAATACCTGAATGCTCTCATCGTCAGCCTTTCTTTGTGCATCCAATTTCTCATATGATTTTACAAGTTCTTTCCATACTTTAAAAGGTATGTCAAATGGTCTTTGTTTCAGTCTTTGATCTTGAGACAATTTTTTTAATTTTTCTTGTTTGGTTGCAACAAAACCTCTTACAGTTGAGCGACATTTGCAATTTTATCTTCTTAACCAACCAACTGGTACCAAATTCATTCTCTATGTCCTGTACCACCATATTTTTTAGGTGAAGTGGAATCTTAGAGAATGTGAGATGAAGATGATCTCTAAATCGTTAAAGGCATGAGTCCTTTAACCTATTTAAGAATTGTTTTCCTACATTTGTTCTTCTTATCTCCCCTGAAACAGGGTCATACTCTATCTTGGTACCTAAACCACCAATAGATGATGCATAAGCTGAGGATGAACAAGAATTTGTGGTCCCGGGAGTTGCCATCATCCAAGTGAGTAATAAAAACACTCTAAACACTGAAGCTAAATCGTATTTTCTATTTTGACAATTTCTTTATTTCTTGGAATCAGATTCTCTAGTCCTAGGTGATAGAATGGTTCAGCTCTTATGTTGTCATTTTTATAAAGGACCTCATGCCATTGTTCCCCCCCTTCATGTTTTTTCCTAAAAAAACATTACCCTTTTTACATAATTACAAAATATAAACAACAGCAGATTTTTACATAAGTACATAATACAAACAACAACAGATTTTACCAATTAGAAATTATATTTACCAAATTTCTAAATTTTTTTTTATCTAATTACAAAATATAAACAGCTGTTGAAAATGCAACAAGATGATGGAGCTTAGTGGAAAGGAGTCGCCTTCACTAAGTGGGCCCGCAGGCTATTTTTGGCGCAAAGTCTTTTTTAGACTATGTCTACTTTTAGACATATGGATCATGGTCTATGAGTTGCAGGATGCTATTTGTGGATGATTGGCCATGTTGGTAAAAATAGATGGACTTCTATTTTTAGACATATGGGCGGAGTCTACTTTTAGACTGCCAGGCTAAAAATAGAACAGCCAAATATTATTAGCTCTTAATAGTATTTGGACTATAAACATTATCTTATCCTCTTGGAGCACTTCAGTTCGAGCTACGGATGTGGCACATGCAACTGCAAGAAGGAAATAAACTTTTCTTATGGGTTAGTTGAGCTATTGCATGATGGACTTTAGTTAGAACTCAAGTGATTGAGTTTGGTGGAGTTGATGGAGTTGTGTTTAGTTTGACTTGGTTGAACTAGTTGTATTTAGTCTAACTGCAGAATACACTAGTGATGAGTGATGTAAATTAATTATTAATTAATTCACCAATTATTAACTCATAAAGCAACTAAAGAATACATCAGTTAACTCAGTGCATGGACAGTTCAGTGGAGACAGGTGTTAGAGGTGGAGACTACTATCAGTTGTGACTATAACTGTGCATGAGATTTGCACAATCAGTGATTGAGATTTCCAATGAGGATTGTGTAGTACAAGACAAGGAAAACGAGCTTGGATTATTCCTATTCTTGGTTTGGATTGCGCAGTAGAGGCAGGCAGACAACGGAGGAGATTTGAACATGTGACTTGATTCAGATATGAGCTAGTTTGTGTGTAGCAGGTGGAGATAGTACTGAGTACTTGTGAGGAGTATTGTACTATGTATTGTTACATGTTCTTTATCATTATAATATACAGATAGTTGGGGGTTTTTAGCTGGATGCTTTCCCCGGTTACATACTGTGTTGATATGTGTTATTGATGTGTTTCAATGTGCGCACGCGAATGTTTTGATTCTGCAAATTGATGATCAACGTAGAGGAGGTTATGTATTATGCATGCATTCCGCATATAGTGTATAATCAGGATAATCTTTGTGAATAAGTGTCATATTATTCTAAATTTCTACATGGTATCAGAGCAGAGTTGATCATCAAATCTATTATTCAGAAAGTGGTTACATTTTATTTCTTTAGGCAGAGTCTGTAATCGGGCCAGGTAGCCTTTGGATTCATCCTTCCTTTGGAAGGTGAGATATCTGGTAAAAGCCCATACAGTCAATCTCTGTACGAGAAATACTTTGTTCTCACGAATTTTAGATCAGAAGTGATTGAGTTTTGAGCTGGTGGAATTCGAATTTGCAGCAGTGTTTTCTTGGTGTCAAAGTTGAAATGTCTTTCAACGGATTGCGATTGGAGTATGCTCTTGAGGGCAGCTCGAATTATATTGCATGGAAAGACAGGATGGAGGCGGTGTTAGATGAAAATGGGCTGAAGGAGTTCATAGAGGCTGAGGTCCCAAAGCCTACTGATGCTGCTCACGTTGAGGTTTGGCAAAAGAAGATAGCAAAGTGTCGAAGGATTCTGTTGGAGGGCGTGAAGGATCACATTGTGTCTAGCTTGCATGGAAAGGCTTCTCCATATTTGATGTGGAAAGCGTTGACAGATTTATTCCAAAGCAAGAGTGACCAAAGGAAGTTGGTGCTCAAGGATAAACTCAGAAACATTAAGTGTGAGAAAGGAGACAGTATGCCCAAGTATCTCACGAAGTTCACCCAATGCAGGGATGAGCTGGGAAGTGTGGGGGTGACTGTTGATGATGAAGACTTGATGAGCTTGGCTCTTCTTGGTCTTCCGAAGAGTTTGCATTCCTACTAGGACTCTGTCAATGGTCGGGAGAAATTGCCAGGATCGGAGAGACTTTGGTCAGATCTTGTGCAAGAGGAGATTAGGCGGAATACCAGGGACGGATCTTCATCAAAGGCACCTGATGAAGAAAATTGCGCTTTGGCTGCCAAAGAAAAGAAGGGGAAGAACAAGAAAGCTTCTCATTCCGGTGCGAAAGGCAAGAAGCAAGACATGTCCAAGGTGAAGTGCTTTCACTGTCACCAGCACGGACATTATGCCACAAATTGTCCACAGAAGAAGAAAAATAAGCAAGTTGCTGGATCTGCAGTGAGAGAGGCCTTAGCCTCGCAGTTTGAGCTAGATTTTTTGTTGATTGCATGCTTGGTATCAAGTGTGATGGGATCGGTATGGTTCTTGGACAGTGGTGCATCTTTTCACATGACAGGAGATCGAGATTTGTTTTCTGATCTGGAGGAGAAAGATCTTGGAGTGCACATCGAGATGGGTGATGATGGTAGATATAGTGCGACTGGTATCGGTACCATTTCCTTGGAGAGGGAGTCTGGTAAACCCTTCGTATTGAAGGAAGTGATGCATGTTCTAGGATTGAAGAAGAACCTTATCTCTGTGGTGATGTTAGAAGACAAGGGATATGATGTTGTTTTCAGCGAGGGAAAGGCTTTCCTGCGCAGTAAGACAACTGGAGAAACCCGGAAGATAGGGGTTCGAGTCAAGAACCTTTATCAGTTGCATGTAGATGGCTGCGCAGCAATGGCATGCAAGGCAGAAGGATTGGTGAGCTGGGATGATGGCAAGCTATGGCACAGGAGATTGGGCCACCTTCACCATGGAGCCTTGAAGATACTGCAGCAGATTAATACAAGGCTTCCTAAAGGCACTCTTGCACAGTCAGACCAGTGCAAGGGGTGTACTTTGGGAAAATTTGCGAAAGCCACCTTTCACGAGAAGGATAGTCGCGCCACGACGATCCTTGAGAGAATTCACACAGATGTGTGTGGACCTTTCTCAGTAGCTTCGACAGCAAAGCACAGGTACTATGTGATCTTTGTTGATGATTTCTCTCGAAAGTGATGGATCTTCTTCATGCAGAAGAAGAGCGAGACATACTCAAAGTTCTATGAGTTCAAAGCACTGGTTGAGAAGGAATCGAGGAAGCAGGTGAAGGCTCTTAGGAGCGACAATGGTGGTGAATTCATCTTTGGCGAGTTCAAGGACTTCTACAGCGCAGAAGGGATTCGAAGAGAGCTCATAGCTCCCCATAACCCACAACAAAAAGGGGTTGCTGAGTGGAAGAACAGAACGATCGTGGGTGCTGCACGGGCGATGTTGCATGATCAGGGCCTACCCCTTCACTTGTGGGCGGAGGCATGCAATACTGCAGTATATGTGCAGAACCGTTGTCCTCACAGGATACTTGGCATGAGTACACCCGAGGAGGCTTATTCTGGTAAGAGGCCTGATATTTCCCATTTGAGGATTTTTGGTTCTAACGTTTACATGCATGTGATGAAGGATGCCAGGAAGAAGCTGGAGCCGACCGCAGAGGTTGGGATATTTGTGGGGTACACTGATACGCCCCACAACTATCGTGTGTATTTGCCAGACAGTCGCAAGACTATTGTGCGATGGGATATCAAATTTCAAGAGGAGAAAGCCATGAAGTGTTCGCTTGAGAGGGAGTCACACTTACATGCAGATGAGGAGCTATTAGTTCCTAAGGATGAGCTTCAGGATGTGGATCAACCACAAGATGAAGTTCATGGAGTGGAAGAGACCACTCATGCAGTGCCAACCATCAAAGGGCGAAAGCGCACTACAGAAGCTGAGCGACTAGCTCAAGATGTAGAGAAGGTTGTAGGACCACTTACAGGACAACGCAGACAGAGACAGTCACCTGATCGATACACTAGATACATGGCTCTTGTGAGAAAATGTGTTGTGACTGTGCCATCCTCTTTCGAGGAAGCTGTGGAGGATCCTGCATGGGTAGATGCCATGGTGGAAGAGTATGATTCGATTGTCAGAAATAGTACATGGGAGGTTTTCCCAAGACCGGAGGGGAAATCAGTGGTGGGTTCGAGATGGATCTACAAAGTGAAACAGGCAGCTAATGGGAGTGTGGAGAAGTACAAGGCAATATTTGTTGCCCGAGGATTTTCACAGATAGAGGGGATTGATTATGAGGAGACCTTTGCACATGTCGCAAGGTATTCTTCCATACAGACAATTCTTGCTCTCTCAGCGTAGATGGGGTGGCACATTCATCAGATGGATGTGAATACTGCATTCCTCAATGGAGTCATTGAGGAGGAGGTGTACATAGAGCAGCCCGAAGGTTTCAAGATCTTCAGCAGCGAGTCACATGTGTGCAAGCTCATGAGAGCGCTGTATGGGTTGAAACAAGCACCACGTGCTTGGTACACATGGATAGACAGTTATTTCACCAGACATGGATTCTCCAAGAGTGAGGCGGATCCTAACCTATACCAGATTGTGGTGGAGGGTAAGTTGCTTATCATTGTACTTTATGTAGATGATTTGATTTTGACAGGAGATGAGCTGTTGATACTTTCATGCAAGGAGGATCTTGCTAGGGAGTTTGAGATGAAGGACTTGGGCCTCCTTCATTATTTCCTGGGATTGGAAATTTGGCAGCGCAGTGATGGACTATTTGTTTCTCAGGGTAAGTATGCTTAGGAGATACTAGAGAAGTTCAACATGCATGGCTGCAAGCCTGTTGATACTCCTCTTCCTGGAGGTTGGAGGAAGGAGGATGCTACTTCAGCGGAGGTAGTGGATGCCACTGTTTATTGACAGTTGGTGGGGTCGCTTATGTATCTGGTTAATACACGACTCGATATATGCTATGCGGTTAACCAGCTTTCACAAGCTATGGTTAAGCCAACCAAGCTCTTCTGGAAGGCAGGCAAGCATGTATTGCGTTATCTCATAGGCGCATCGGGATATGGATTGTGGTACAGACAGGGGGATGAGGTGAAGCTATGTGGCTTCACGGATGCAGATTGGGCAGGGAGCCCAATGGACAGAAAGAGCACATCTGGAGGGATTTTCAGTATCGGGTCAACAACAGTTTCTTGGTACAGAAGGAAGCAGAGATCTATGCCACTCAGTTCAACAGAGGCCGAGTATATGGCAGCAAGTTTGGCTGCATGCGAGGCTATATGGATGAGGAAGATCCTGGTCGGGTTGTTCGGGTCACACTTGGAGCTTACAGTGATTTATTGTGATAACCAGAGTTACATTAAACTCTCGGCTAATCCAGTATTTCATGATAGATCCAAGCACATCGACATCAGGTACCATCATATAGAGATTGTGTGCAGCGGAGAATCATGTTACTTTCATACATTCCAACGGAGGATCAGGATGCTGATATCTTGACAAAGGTGCTCACCAGGAGCAAATTCGAATACCACCGAGGCAGGATAAGGGTTGCAGATAATCCATATCTTGTTGAGATGGAGTGTTGAAAATGCAACAAGATGATGGAGCTTAGTGGAAAGGAGTCGCCTTCACTAAGTGGGCCCACATGCTATTTTTGGCGCAAAGTCTTTTTTAGATTATGTCTATTTTTAGACATATGGATCATGGTCTATGAGTTGCAGGATGCTATTTGTGGATGATTGGTCATGTTGGTAAAAATAGATGGACTTCTATTTTTAGACATATGGGCGGAGTCTATTTTTAGACTGCCAGGCTAAAAATAGAACAGTCGAATATTATTAGCTCTTAATAATATTTGGACTATAAACATTATCTTATCCTCTTGGAGCACATCAGTTCGAGTTACGGATGTGGCACATGCAACTGCCAGAAGGAAATATGATTTTCTTATGGGTCAGTTGAGCTATTGCATGATGGACTTCAGTTAGAAATCAAGTGATTGAGTTTGGTGGAGTTGATTGAGGAGTTGATGGAGTTGTGTTCAGTTTGACTTGGTTGAACTAGTTGTATTTAGTCTAACTGCAGAATACACTAGTGATGAGTGATGTGAATTGATTATTAATTAATTCACCAATTATTAACTCATAAAGCAACTAAAGAATACATTAGTTAACTCAGTGCATGGACAGTTCAGTGGAGACAGGTGTTAGAGGTGGAGACTACTATCAGTTGTGACTATAGCTGTGCATGAGATTTGCACAATCATTGATTGAGATTGCCAATGAGGATTGCACAGTACAAGCCAAGGAAAACGAGCTTGGATCATTCCTATTCTTGCTTTGGATTGCGCAGTAGAGGCAGGCAGACAACGGAGGAGATTTGAACCTGTGACTTGATTAAGATCTGAGCTAGTTTGTGTGTAGCAGGTGGAGATAGTACTGAGTACTTGTGAGGAGTATTATACTATGTATTGTTACATGTTCTCTATCATTATAATATACAGATAGTTGGGGGTTTTCAGCTGTATGCTTTCCCTGGTTACATACTGTGTTGATATGTGTTATTGATGTGTTTCAATGTGCTCATGCGAATGTTTTGATTCTGCAAATTGATGATCAACGTAGAGGAGGTTATGTATTATGCATGCATTCCGCAAATAGTGTATAATCAGGATAATCTCTGTGAATAAGTGTCATATTATTTTAAATTTCTACAACAACAACAGATTTTTACATAACTACATAATACAAACAACAACAGTTTTTTACCAATTAGAAAATCAAATTTCTAATTGGTAAAAATCTGTTGTTGTTTTTACCAATTAGAAAATCAAATTTCTAATTGGTAAAAATCGGTTGTTGTTTATATTTTGTAATTAGATAAAAAACATTTAGAAATTTGGTAAATCTAATTTCTAATTGGTAAAAATCTATTATTGTTTATAAAGGACCTCACTGCCATTGTTTTTCCCACTTCATATTTTTTTCTAAAAAAAACATTTCCCTTTTTACATAATTACAAAATGTAAACATCAGCATATTTTTATATAATTACATAATACAAATAGCAGAAGACTTTTACCAATTAAAAATTAGATAAAAATCTAATTTTAAATTAGAAATTTGATAAAAATCTAATTTCTAATTTGATAACAATCTAATTAGAAATTAGATAAAAATGATGTCCTAGCATCACCCATCCTAGTTAAAAGAAAAGCAGTAGATCTTTAACAATTAGAAATTAGATAAAAATCTAATCTATAGTTGGATAAAAATATCATTTCTAATTTAATAAAAATCTAATTAGCAATTAGATTAAAATCTAATTTCTAATAATGCCCTAACATCACCCATCCTAGTCAAAAGAAAAAGCCTAGTAAAAGGCAGACCCTAAAAGCAGCTGCTAGGAAAAATCTACTAGTAAAAATTTATAAAATATTACTAAGGGAATATAGAAGGTGTTATTCCTAGAAGGAAGAAGTCTATGCTTGAGAGGAGTTGGTGGTGCCAGCTTGTTGGTTGGGAGGAACAAGCGCTCTCCCATAGATTTCCCAAAGTATTTTGTAAGTTGTTATTTATGCTTAATAATAGACTTAAGCTTATTTTGAAGTGGTATATTGGTTTGTTTTCATAGCAAGGTTATTTTGGTCAAATCATTGTTGCGGTATCTAAAATTATATGAAACTTATATGAGTTTATTATCTGCATTAGGATTCCTAGGAAATCTACCCATGTGAAAACCTTAATGTTGTATTATCTGCCCATTGTGACTTGAATTAATAATTGGATCTTGATGCTGAAATGACACAGTTGTGTCTTTGCCTACAGTTAAACATATATATTTTGTAATATTTTACAATCACTTCTGGGGTTATAAAATCTCCTCTCCATCCCTGCCAATGATGTTGGTATCCAGCTATTCCAATGATGTTGGTATTGGATTTGCCCAACACAATGCTAGTTGTTATGCATATCTCATCAATATGGATTATTAGGAATTTGTTCCACGCATTGTGGGTGTCAATAGCCCACCAATGGTGTTATGGGTTGCAATCTGATTCAGTCATTGCTGATTCACTTGCATGGGGAACTTGAGCCTCTGTAGCCGATGGGGAGCATGACCTCACTAAGGCAGGCTTTCTTATCTACTCTCCAATGTGTCTTGAGTAGTTTGCACCAAATATTCATGGTCTAATACTGGGTGATCGGGAGTTGTTTTGCTAAACATATTGAAGGCCAACCCTTTGTTCTGCAAAAAGATGATGCACTGAATGATAGAAAACCAAGCATACTGTAATTTTCATTTATGTTTGGCTGACAATTTCCATAAATTGTAGAAGTACTTATTTGTTTGCGGTTTGTAAGTCATTTATTGTTCCTTTATCGGATGAAATATTGATATCTCGTCCTGCAGAAATAGTACTACATCTGTTGGGTCCCTATAATTCTAGTGATTACCCCATTACTATTGTAGTTTTATCCTTTATTAATATTGTTGTGCCCCTATTGTCCCCATATTGTTATCACTGTGCCCCATAAAATCCCTCTATTGTTATTTTTGTGGCTTTATATTATTATTGTTAGGTCGGCTGGGTTATATTGTGACTCCTTAGACTCCTATATATAGAAAGGAGGTTTTTGTCATTTGAATCATCCAAGAATTGTTCATTTATGTAATGTAAAGGAGGTTGCCCCCTTGAAGAGGCTGAATTCTAAGGCGTTGATCTATCTTTTCTATCTTTTTCTTGAGCTGGTTTCATAACATTTGGTATCAGAGCTTTGGATTCTAGGGTTTCGCTACTCCAAACAAGTCATCGTGGAATTTTCGCTATAACTTTTTTTCTGCAATGTTTCAGAAGCTAAAAAAAAAACTCATTTAAGAAGAAATCGTGCTAAATCTCGGGTCCAAATTTCAGAGCGTTTCACGCTATATTTGCGGAGATATGATCTGAGGAAGTTGGTCTTTTTGTAGACTCTTGAATTACATTCCAAATAGGTGACCTGGGGAAAATCGTCATAACTTTCTCTCTGAGCATCGGATTGAAATTTCGTAAGAAGGTATAGAAAGAGGATGGATTGTAGTTTCTTGTATATATTTTTCAAAGCCAAAGGCCGAAACAATGACTCGTGGCATGTCGTATAAGTTCGCTCCACTGAACTAGTCTATAATCAGGTCACTGTGGGAGATTTCACATAACTCTTCCTTGGAGAATCCAATTTGGATCACACTGGTGGAATTGGAAAGAGGACACAGAGGGCTACTACAGGTCGAAATTTTAGAACTGGATGATCCGAAAGTACAAAGATACATCAGAGGCAATATCGAGCCCCTACAAAGTGAAAAAAGGTGTGTAGATTTTTTTAGATTTTTGCTTAAGCTTGGTTTGAAAATTTATTTTGAAGGAATTCAAAGGGCATAGTAGAGAATTATTATCGGTAACTAATGCCCCAAGGAAAGAAAATGCAAACAACTATTAAGCAACCTGAAAGCTCTAGCATGACTTATGAAGAAGAGGAAGAAATGCTACATGATATATCAAAATTACAAGACCAAGTGCAACAAATGTCACTCTCACAAAAGCTAATTGAAGCTAAGATAAAGGGTGTGGAAGCTAAGATGGAAGATTTGAAGATAGATTTGAAGATAGATTTGGAGAGAGACATTGCATATTACAGATTTGACAAATTTTCTACAAGAAATACTTACTAATGGTGAAAAGGTAGTAAAGGAGACTCATGATGCAAACAAAAGAAATGTTAATCATGATTTCATAGACTGTAATGTGGGATCGAAGACCCAACATATTCCAAAAATCGATATGAGGAAGTTTGATGGCAAGGATCCTGCAACATGGATATTATAGATGGAGCAATTTTTCGATCTCAGTAATGTGCAAAACACACAAAAGGTACGTATTGCAACTTTATATTTGGAACCAAATCAGTTTGTATGGTATCAATGGCTTTGCTCTCGTAAACAAATTATCACTTGGGAAATTTTTACAGAAGAATTGACAGCACATTATGAGGATACAAAAAGCAACACTTTTTTTAGCCAATTGTTAAGTCTCAAACAAAAGGGTTCAATAATGGAGCACATTGAGGAATTCCAAAAATTGAATGTAAGGGTAAAAAATATTATAGAGGAGCATAGGATTGATGTGTTCATAGGGACTTTAAAGGGTAATATCCAACATGATGTTCTCCTTTGGGAACTTGATTCATTAGAGAAGGCATTCAGGTTAGCAAGAAAAATGGAAAGCAAAATTATGGCAACCAGGAAGCATACCACTCACAACTATAAAGATGGAAGTGTTGTTGCCCCTAGTCTTCCACAACCTATAAAGTTGACACCACAACAATTGGAAAAAAAAAGAGCAAAAGGGCTTTGTTACAGTTGTGATAGCAAATACACTAAAGGTCATAAGTGTGTTGAGAAGAAATTATTCTACATAGATTGTGAAGAGGAAGAAGAAAAGGAGCAAGAAAGGTCAAAAGAAGAGGATATACTCCATGAACAAAGCCTAGATAAAGAAGAAATGAATCCAACCATATCTTGTAATGCATTGGCGGGAATTACCACTCCTCAAACCATCAAGATAGAAGGACAAATCAAGAAGAAAAAGGTAATAGTGTTGATTGATTCAGGAAGTACCCACAATTTTATTCATTGTAAGATAGCAAAAGAATTGAATTGCTTCTTATATCCAGCACCAGAGTGTCAAGTGATGGTTGCAAATGGAGGAACAATAAATTGCTCTGGAAAGTGCCATAATATCAAGCTATCCATGGGAGAATATGTATTGACTAGCCCAATGCTTTCCATTCCAATGGGAGGTGCTGATGTTGTACTAGGAGTCCAATGGCTACAACCCTTGGGTACAATAGCTTTTAATTTTCAAGAAATTTTCATGAAATTTTCTGTGGAAGGAAAGGAAGTTGAATTAAGGGGTATTGTAGGGAAATGGGAAAGATAATAAGCTCTAACAGTATGACAAAGCTTCTAAAAAAGGAGCAAAGAGGTGTACTTGCACAATTATGTTTGCTAGATGTTTCCACACTGGAATCATCTATTTCTCCAGATCTCAAAAAAGTCTTGGACAATCATTCCAAGGTATTTGAGACTCCCAAAGGTCTCCCACCCATTCATGATCATGATCATGCTATTCATCTGATTCCAGGAAGTGTTCCTCCAAACATCAGGCCGTACAGATATCCCTATGCCTAAAAGAGTGAAATTGAACGTATGGTTGTAGAAATGCTAGAGGCTGGTATAATTCAACCGAGTCAAAGTTCTTTCTTTTCTCCAGTAGTATTGGTGCACAAGAAGGATGGATCATGGCACATGTGTCCGGATTATAGGGAGCTCAACAAGCTCACTATTAAAGATAAGTTTCCCATTCCTGTCATTGATGAATTACTGGATGAATTGCATGGATCAATTTACTTCACCAAGTTGGATCTTCGTTCAGGATATCATCAAATCAGAATGAAGACTGAAGACATTCTGAAAACAACATTTAGAACTCATGAGGATTATTATGAATTTTTGGTCATGCCTTTTGGCCTTACCAATGCACCTTCAACATTTCAAGGTTTGATGAATTCCATTTTCAAACCATTCCTTAGAAAATTTGTGTTAGTATTTACATGGTCAAGTTGAATCTACAAATAAGGTGATTGAAAGAATTCTCACTAAGATTGTGCATCTACATAGAAGAGATTGGGAAGAAAGGCTTCCCAAAACCTTATGGGCTTATAGAACTACATGGAGGAACACAATGGGACACACACCCTATGAACTTGTTTATGGGAAACAAGTCCTGTTCCCCATAGAGTTTCAAATCAGAACCTTCAATATGGTAGTCCAATTGGGACTGGATTTATTAGAGGCACAGGAACATAGATTGGAGCAACTCAATGAGCTTGATGAAATCAGGCAAGATGCAGTTCAAAGAACCAGTATAGTCCAACAACAAAGGGCTAAATGGAATGATAAATATATCAAGGAGAAGAAGTTTCAAGCAGGAGATTGGGCACTTTTGTTCGATTCAAAATTCAAATATTTTCAAGGGAAGTTTCAGACTCATTGGCTTGGGCCATATGAGATTGAAGAAGTCTTTAATAATGGAGCAGTAAGGATAAGGACAATAGATGGAAGAAAAATACCTCTTCTTGTGAATGGTCATCGGTTGAAGATATATCAGAAACCAATTTCAAGAGAGGAGTTCATTAAGATTTTCCAAAATAACTCTAAAATGAAGCTAGTGAAGAAGAATTCTTCTTCTCCACTAACTTAGCCTTTATTTTTCCTTAAAAAAAATGAAAAAAAAAAAATCTCTATGAGTTTGAAAACAAATCGTTGATTGGCATACTTATATAGAAAATACAGGGTGAAAATTAGAGATTCCTGACATCCTATATTTTCCATTTCATTTCTGTAATAAGTAGTGACAAAAAGCTACATTCATTTGCAGTTTAGAGTCTGCAAATTCATAGTCTCATTCCATCTCATTCTGTTTTCATTTTATTTTACAGTTCCATTTCATCTCACTGTCATATTTCATTTACATTTTATTTTTACAGTTTTACTCCATTTCACCCTATTTCCCATTTTATTTTACATCTCATTCCATCTCACTATCATAACCCATTTCCATTTCATTTTTACACTCATATTCCATAAGCCATACTTCACTTTTCCTTCTTTTCACATTCTGCAGCTGATTCCATTCTGCAGCTAATCTGATTTTGCAGCTACAACTTACTTATCAACTCTGGCACAATTGTACAACTCACAAATAAATCATGAATGTAGGAAATTGAAGAATCAAGTTTTGGAGACCAAACATGCTAAAAGGTACCTACGGATCAACACCAAAAGAGTTATCAAGCAAAAGGTTAAGTTCTAAAGGTAAAATGCAAAATTTATTTCAAACAGCAAGTTAAAAACATAAGGCATGTATAATATGAATAATCGTATGTCTCCTTAACGAGTCATCATTTGATTTGACTGCCACTTCATCATACCACATCTCTGCCACATCTTCCATACTCGGTACCAAACAGTCCATAATAACTTCATCATACCACATCTCCACTACACTCTCCATACTTTGTACCTAAACGGTCCCTAATAACTCCATCTGTTAACGGTCATGGCTACAATGTGACCAACGTATCCACATCTCTCCAAACCCTCACCATCTACTTATTCCACGCAAACCCATAGTTCTTTTTCACCATACCCGCAATCAGTCCATTTCATAGACCAAAAGAGTAATTCTGAAGGTTAAGAAATTTTGTGAAACAGAAGCCATGGGACTCACTATCAGGACAGAGCCAGTAGGAGAAAAATATATGGAGGGATACCTACAACTCAAGGAAATGCTGCAGAACACTGGATGGCTCAATTTCATTGAAAAATTTGATGGCTTCCACAAAGAGATCTCGAGGAATAGACCCAGTGCAGCAACAAATATATGATTATATAGAATCACTAAGAAGAAAAGTATAAGAAGAATAGGAAGTTGAAGAGGAAGAATAGAAGCTTGAACAGAACAGTCATCAACCTTAAATACATGCTTCTTATGAAGAAACCCAGAATGGCAGTCACTTCAAAGAAGAGCAAAAGAAGAAAATTAGATGTACTAGCAGAAGTGTCTGAGCAAATGCAATAGGAAAGAAGAATTCACATTTTTGACAAATTGCATGAGGACATGCAATGATTTTGTAGTGGGGGTATGTTGAACCTCAGAATTACCCTCTCCTTGATATATTTTCTCACTTCTTTCCCTTGCTTTTCCATAATATTACAGATCCCCATCAATGATAACTGATAGGTTTTGTCTTAAGGAGGGAATTAAATGATTGACAAGTTATATTTTTATGTTTTTGCTATTTGAATAAATTTTTGCAAATTAGCTATAGAATGCAACCTATTCTACAACTAACTGTGTATTCCGTAGCTACTTCCATGGTCTGGCAGGTTCCAGGTGTCAAATGAAGAAACCAGCCACATGGGCATCTCTAGAATCGTCTCCACATGGATTCTATCTTAGTCACTCAGCCCAGATCGATAAGAAAGCAAGCTCAAGATTGTAGTCAAAGGTGGAGTCAAACATATGATACCTGGAAGAAATAGGACTCTTTGTCTACTCTTTCGTGGTTAATCAATAAATCCAACAGTTCTGTTGCAGCATTAACTTAGATCAGCCACCTGTGTTAATGGTTCTGTTGCAAACATCTCGCTCGAATTCAAGTCACCTGTAGCTGATCATACATTTACGTAGTCCTGTTGTAATATGTATAGGCCACTTGTAGCTAGTTTTCCTCAAATACATTTATGATTATTTCCTTTTAAATATTGGTTGTACAAAACCGAGAGGGGTTCGAAGAATTTGATGTATTAAGTTCAGACTTTCAGCTCTATATTTTTGGACTTCGTTCCTGTCTATAATATAAAATCATGTGTTGACCAATGATCATTTAAAAGAGCATTTTCAATTAGTTAACAGCTCAACACAGTTAGTTGCAGAGGGCCCTTACACTGAAGGAGGTTTTCTTTCCATTCATTTTCTGTTTAGTTTTAATTTCACCATTTGTTGATTTCTTTTAGTTTTATTTCTTTTAGTTTTGATGAATAGCATAATGTTAAAACTCAATTGTGCAGTCTTGTTTCTCCAACACATTTCATGAAAGGAAATGATTTTGTTTCTAAACAGAGTAAGGTTGAAGTAATGAGAATGCATTGTTGACTAGTTTACTCATTGTTTTGTTATTTATTTTCTAGTTCAGATTGTCAATACACTGCGTTAATGAATGTTTTTTATCACCATTTCAAGTTGATACCCATCCTAAACTAAATGGTTAAAAATTCACTTCACACAATGGTTGAAATAAATCAGTTACCTTCTGCATGTTTTCATTTAGTTCTTTAGATCATAAAGTACAGAAAGTTGCTTGTATTCCATATCAAGAAGGTTATCTTTCAAAATTGAAGGTTAGAGTAACTAGAAATACTTTAGTTGATTTCATTCTCTGTATTTATTTCAACATGCATTACAACTTCGCCTTTTAATTTTAAGAATTAGATTCATGACTTAGGATTAATGACAAGATAGGACATATGCTCTGTTTTTCCTTCCTTTAAATTAGATTTTGACTAGTTTTAGCTCTTGCTTCACCTTGAGGAAGTTTAGATTCAGTTTCTCATAGTTCAGATTGTACATCATTAGGAATCAAAGAACAGAAACCCCCAAAACAATATAAAAATATAAAACAACGAAGTAAGAAGAAATAACTAAGCACATATAGTGCACTACACTTCATCAACTTACAAACCTCGGTTGATAATTTATGCAAGCAATTTAGGACACTAAATTGACTAAACAATATCTTTGAAATGAATCCATGTTTTATACAGTAATTGCTATCTAACATTAGATAATGGTTGCATTTAATTTTAGGTAAATGATGTTGATGATACACCTACTAATGATCAAGATCCAACTAGACCATTAAGAATTCAATGAGATGATCCAATTTATCCTTTAAACCATACTAGGAGAAGAAGTGAAGCATTGAAGAGAGCACTACCATGTGAAAAATTTGAGGGATTGATCAAATTAGCATACACTGATGACATGCCATCCACTTCTTGGAGTAGAGATGTTGATGGAAATGTAATGCATGAAGAAGGATTGAACGAAATGCTCACAAGTTTCTTTGGGGATGGAAATAATGATGAGGGTGATGATCCTATGCATAATAATGATGATGTTGATATAGAGGGAAATTACCACCAACATAATTATGATGATATCAACATCAATGAATCAATTAAGCAAGCAACAAAGACAATGGTGTTAAAATCAGGTGCAAGTAGAACATCCAAGCTTTCATGCACATTAACATTATTGGAAATCAAGTCATTATTTGGTTGGTCAGACAAGAGATTCACTACCTTACTAAAGTAATTTGAATTATTTTTCTACTTTTTCACTGTCAATTTGTGTCCTCATTTAGAATACAAGTACTAACTTCATTTAATTTAATTTTAGGTGGATTTTACATTATGGTATATAAACAACGTTATAAATGACATTTCTAACATGTGGGTTTGAAAAAAAAACTTACAGGGCTCTAAAGGATAAAATATTCCCTGAAGATAATGTGTTGCCATCAACTTGTCGAGAAGCACGTCAATTGTTAGTCAAGTTGGGGATTGAATATAAGAAAATTCATGCATGTAAAAATGATTGCATCTTATATAGAGATGAATATAAAGACAATGAAGAATGCCCTGTTTGCAAAGAGAAAAGATATCATACGAATGTACAAGGTTCTACAGTTCCAAATAAGGTTTTACGACACATGCCAATTATTCCTAGATTACAATGGATGTTTCGTTGTAAATCTCTTGCATAATTGATGGATTGGCATGCAAAGAATAGGAGTAAAGATGGATTCATGTGAATTCCTATGGACTCCAAAGCAATGAAACACATAGAGGAAAAATGGCCAAGAAAATTTAAAGATGAACCTCATAGTATTAGGTTAGGACTTGCAATGGATGGAGTGTGCCCTTTCTCTTTCCTAAGCTCAAATTATAGTGTTTGTCCAGTTGGACTGATAGTATACAATGTTCCCACGTGGATGAGTGTTAGAAAGGAACACCTTATGCTAACTCTCATTGTTCCAAGAAAACATCAAGTGAAAAAATGGATGTTTACATTGCACCTTTTATTAATGAGATGCAATTGTTATGGAAAGGCATAAGAATGTATGACATATCACGTCCTCCATCAAATAGGTCCTTCATGTTTTATGGCATACTATGTTGGAGAATTCATGATTTCCCAAGAATTGGTGTTTGTTCTGGTAAGAGATCAAATAATTTTCGTATTCGTAGTACATCATAATTTATTTTCAATTCAAGTTGTATATAAGTATTACATTATTATTGTTTTCTTATGTAAGCTAGTTATTGATTATAGGGCTACAAACAAAAGGGATTTTTGCATGTCCAAGATGTGCAGAACAATTTGAGGGGCAATATTCTAAAGATCTACACAAAGTTATTTATGCAAACAATAGGGTTTTTCTACCACCTGACCATAAGTTCAGAAACTGCCTAAAGAATCAATTTGATGGAAAAATTGAAAATAGATCTCCTCCCAAGGTTATGGGTCCAGCTGATTGTCTTAAAATGTATGGATATGCTGAATCAAAAGCTTGGAACCATTTTTTTCATCATGATCATTCAATTGAGGAACCAGAACAAGTTATGGTTGAAATGCCAAAAGGAATGAAAAGGAAATCCATATTTTATGATCTCCCTTACTGGAAGGATCTATTAATATCTCATTTATTAGATCCTATGCATGTTTTCAAAAATGTCCCTGATTCTATTTTTTGACATATATCTAGCAAAGATAAAGACACTTTATCATCAAGGAGGGATATTTCTCTTTCACGTACCAAATTCGATAGAAGACATTTGTGGCCAAGTAAGGAAAATGAATCATATGTAGAAGCTCCATGGATACTAAAAAGGAAAGAGTTAAATCAACTAAAAAATGTGATTCATTAAATAAGAACACCCACTGGATATGGATCATCATTAAATAAAGCTTTTACAGTAGAGGGACATATCACAGGATTCAAAACACATGATTATCACAATTTTATGAAGGTATTAACATCAATTAATTGTTATCCTTATCATTTACTTACTAAAAATTATTTTGATATATTATGATAAATCAATACTAATGAACTATAATAATTTGTTTTGGTAGCATATCATGCCACTAGCAATAAGAGGGGATTCATGCCTTATAATTGACTTGAGGAATGCCATATGTCGATTGTTAGCCTTTACGAGGTATGTGGTTGCTTGATATTTACAAGGTTTTACGTGGTATGTAATGTTCCTCTATATGATACAATGATATATTATATCTCATTCTAAACGTCACTAAAAATTCATACTAACTTAATGACAATATCTAATTAGGTGGGTGAGCTCTAAAGAGATCCATGAGTTTGAAGTGCCAAGATGGAAGAAAGAAATCACAGAAATTGTATGTGTATTTGAAAAGGAGCTCCCTACAAGTTTCATGGATCTACAGGTCCATTTACTTATACATCTAGTTGATGACATTGAAATGGAAGGTATTGTTTCAACGAGATGGATGTTTTTCTTTGAGAGATACATGAAAACCCTAAAAAGATATGTTCAATAGAAGGCACATCCAGAGGGTTGCATGGCTGAAAGGTATGTACTAAATGAAGCATTTTTCTTCCTATGTGAATTCCTTGGTAAAGATTTTGAAGATGGTGCACAATTTTGGGATCAAGAACATGCATCCGATATTATAGATGGAGAAAAGCCTCAAACTAATGGTGTTTAAGAAGTAATTGGTATGTAAAATATTTATTATTATAGTTATTTTAGAATCATTTACTAAATAATTTTGGGCTTCCAAATTGAAAGAATAATATTTTAAGTTTGAATTATACATGTTGATGTTTAATAAATGTTGATGAAAGTGTTGTGCTCAACAAGTTTGTCCTCTACCAAATGGAATTCATGAATAAATGGATTGATATGTATAATATAAAAAGGAAAGAAGTGTTAGAAGCAACAAAACAATTTAAGATATCAAACCCAAGGAATACCCCACTTCCCACTGATATTTCCAGTCAATGGGGAAAATAATGCACAATAGAATGGGTTTCTAAACAAATTCAAAACCGAATAGATGAGGAAGGAATAGATGCAAACATAATAGAAGATGAGATCAACATGTGTAGAGGATGTGAAAAAAAGGTAAATTTTGAATTATTACAAAATGTTGCTTGAATACGTTAATCACACTGTTAACTATTTAACTATGCACAATCATATTTATTTTCACTCAAGTAAATGGCTTGTCACAGGTGAGGAAGTACCCTGCAATGTGGGCATATGGTCATCATTATCGTGTAGAAAGAGTAGATGCAAAAAGACGACCCTTCGATTTTGGGGTCATGGTTGATTTCAAGCAATCAAGTTGAGCAAGTTCAAAAGATAAAAATGTTATTGAAGGGAATCTTCAATACGTTGGAAAAATACAAGAAATTATTGAGTTAGATTACCGCTCTTTCAAATGTAGTATTTTTAAATGTAAATGGTATGAAGCATTTAACAGGACACGAAGACATGATATCCATAGTGGATTGTTTTCTATAGATTCATCAAAATACCTACCACAGGATAAGGAGCCTTATGTTCTACCAATTCATTGTGAGCAGGTATTTTTTCACTAAAACAATATAATAAATATAAGAAATAATGGTCTTATGTAATTTTTTAATTCATTTTTTATTGTGGATATATACATTCTCATTGATAATAAAATTTGATACCACTGGAGATCTAATATATTTATCTTCTTCACATGTAGGTTTTTTTCTATGAAGATATTTTGGATCCAAAATGGATATTTGTCATTCATTATGATCCAAGATTAAGGCATATATTCGAAGATGCCTCAATCAATACAGAGAAAAGTAATGATGACCAACCAAATATAGTTCAAGAATCGGGGAACATAGAACAAATTGGCATCAATGATGATGTTCAGCCAGAAGACTGTGAACTAGATGATGGTGACAACATTCCTTTAGCAGTATGGAGAAGCGGGGCTAGAGGTGTATTTTCACAAAATGATAAATTATATGAGGCAATTCACCATGACAGCCAACAATTTCCAAAGGCAAATGATCTTATAGAAGAAGGCAATATTGATGATATACAAAATGAATATCAAATTAATAGATCTAGTAACATTGATATTTTTGATCTAGAAACAACTTTTATTGATACAGAATATGATGAAGGTGAAGATGAGGATGATCACAATATGACTTTAGTAGAATGGTTTAGGAAGAGTAATATTAATTGCCTACAAGAACATATGAACATTAACAAGGAAGCATTGGAAGACATAGATGCAGATGATGACATAAATGAAGACTTCTAGATAATTTATAGGGTATGTAATTCATATTTAAATAAGGACAATTATTATGTCCCATTTTGAAATGATTCATTGTTATTTGGTTGTAATAGTCATTTAATTACCATGTTTAGAACTCATAATCTAAATTAGTGTTTTGAATATTCTTATAGGTATACTCATTACTTGATGCAATTAATGTCATTAAAATGTATGTTACTTAATATGGTTTTTTGGTTGGAAATAACAAGCTCAATTAGTTAGATAAGAGTTACTATGGTTAGTTTCATCTATTAGTTGAAAATGGTTAGAAATGATTTGAAGTTATGACTGAGACAAAATGAAAATAATTTTTGTGTTTATAAATAGTCACATAATGTGAATATAGACAAACATAACTTAACACACAAATATAACTTGTTAAGTTGAATTTATGGAATTAATTAACACAAATATATTAAACTACACTACAATAAAAATTCGAATTATTAAGGATCTTTGGATGGGTAATGAAGGTAAATTCAAATTTTCTAATGAGTTTATTCATTTTTTTAATCAATAATAACTTTCCCACATGCATGTAATATTTTCCCCATATAGGGAATCCCTGATGGCATAAGGTCCCTATCATTGTATTGTTGTCGCCGTCATCATCATTTAATCATCATCCTCATTGCCATTGTCATCGTCATAATATTCACCATCACCACCACTATCATAGGTCATTTTTTGATGAGGATTATCATCATATCTTCCTTGGTTTCTCATATATATATATATGATGATGAGAAAAAAATCATTGGTCATAAAAGGTTACCATACATAGACTATCTTTAAAGGTAGATCAAATTATTTTCCTGCACACTTCCAAAACATAAGGTTTCTATTCCAAGGTAGATCTTGAACACACTGATGAAGCCAACTTTGTCTTGGATGTATCATCCAAGCATTCTGTATATTTACAAGTTCACCTCTCATTTTCATTGTTTTTTAAAATGTTAAAGATTTTCACACATGATATACTGAATAGTTAATGGAATATACAAATAGTTTCCATGGTTAATATTATTCTACTTATATGCTCTTTGTAACTGAACAAAATTATTAATTTTGTCTTGAGAATTAGACTTGTAGCATAAAGAACAGGGTTGGGAATCATTTAATGGCTATAACAATTCACAACTACTACAATTGTTTTTTATTTCTCCTTAAGTTTTGCAACCCAATTTGACTTAAACATGCTTAACAATGAAAAAACCATTTGTCAATACTTCTAGTTTTACAAAATTCCTATAAACAACTATCTCTACTTGGTAATCTAAAAAATATCAACAAATTCGCAATCTCATATATTGGTCAAAAGAGGCCATCTTCAAAGTGAATCAAATAACAAGAATGATCTATGTCTACTTAAACCTATAATAACATTGTTTCCCTAATAGCAACTACAAACTTCTATACCCAGTTGTTGAACTTTTGCAATCAATTATAAATCTTCAACAAGAAGTTGTTTTCTAATGAGGATTATTGCCATATCTTCCTTGGTTTTATGAGGAAAAAGAAATAAAATTTCATTGGTTATCAAAGGTAAACCAAATTAATTATTTGCATACTTCCAAAACCTAGGGTTTCGTATCCAATGTAGATCCTAAGCACATCAATGAAACCAACTTTGTCTTTATGTATCATCCAAACATTGTGTACAATTACAAACTCACCTCTAATCCATTGTTTCTAAAAATGTTGAATATTTTCACACATGATATCTAGAACAGTTGGACAATACAAATAGTTGCCATCGTTATTCTTCCATTTATATGCTTTTTGCAACTTATTTGAAAGCTCAATTTTGTCCCAACAATTAGACTTGTAGTACAAAGAACATGGTTAATACATATGATTTGACCAAAAACTAGTTACTACCAAAATTTAACCAAAAAAATATTACTGCATAAAATAATAAAAAAAATAAAAATAAATAAATAAAAAAAAATAAAAAAAAAAATAAAAAAAAAAAATAAAAAATTTATAAACTTTTTTTTTTACCAAAATTTAATGATTTTTTTAGTGCTAATACTAACATCACCATTACAACAAGATATTTTTCTAGTGATTGTCAAAATAATTGCATAAATCAATTTTTTTAAACCAAAATTTAACAAAAACTTTTCTGGTGCTAACATTAGAACCACCATTACAACAAGATATCTTTCTAGCATTGACAACACCATTATAGTAAGATACCTCAAGAGAGATGGTAAATGTAAAAAGTATGATAGTAATACGTATCCAGAAGATGGTATTGAAACTATTAATTGTTCACAAATCCATAAGACTGTAAGGTCATTCTCATTATCATAATAATTGTCATCATCATCACCATCATCATTGTCATCGTTATTGCCATCATTACATTATCATCATAATCACCATTCATGCCATCATCATCAGCTCCATCATCATCATCATCATCATCATCATCATCATAATCATTATGGACATTGTTTGCAATTGTTCATAATTATAGGTGTTGTAAGAAATATCATCAACCCAAAAAATGTGATCAGTGCTAAAAAAGGGTTGTTTAAGACACATTGATATACATAAGAGAAATAACAACTCTATTTTTGAGAGATGATTAATGATCATCATCATCACCACCGTTATCATCGTCATTATCATTTTTATCATCCCCATCATCATCATTAATGTAATTTCTATCATCATTGTTGTCATCATCATCATTCATGCCATTATTGTTTTTGATGATGACCTAGATGAAAATGATGATAATGATGATGATGACAAGGATGATGACACCAAATATAATGATTATGATTATGACAATGACAAAATTTAAAAATTGGGAAGATTCGCAAAGGTAATTAGCATCGTCATCATCATAATCATTGCCATCGTCATCATTGTCATTGTAACCACTATCATCTTTATCATCATAATCACAATTCATGTCATCGCCATCACCTTCATTTTCATCACTGTCAAGATTATTGACATTGTCATCAATTGTTCATAATTGTCAATGCCATAAGGAATATCATCAATTTAGAAAATATGATGAGTGTTGGAAAAGGGATGCAAAAGCGAACACAGAAATGGGGCCAACAATAGAAGTAAAATTGGATGAAAAGTGGATGCAACATAAGTAGATGCACAAAAACATGCAAAACCTGACACAAAAGTGGATGCAAAAGCATATGTAATTGTCAATGCAAACTTGGATGCAAACATGAATGCAAAAGTGGAAGCAAACATGGGTCCAATGGTAGGCATAAAACTTGGTACAATTTGTGGTGAAACAAATGTGGATGCAACAACGGACGCAGAAAAGGACACAAACTTAGATGCAAAAAAGAGACAAACATGGATGCAAAATAAGATGAAAAAAGGGATGTAAACATGGACACAAACATGGGTGCAATAGTGGACACAAAATTAGATGCAAAAATGGATGCAACAAAAGTGGATGCAATAGGGGATGCAAAAACATACACAATATTCGATGCAAACTTGAACACAAAAGAGGGTGCACGTTGGGCATGGAACCCCCCCAAGGCATGTTTTGGGGCTCAAAGCCCAAGTTTTGACCGAATCTTGTTGTAAATCTCCGCGAATTACGGGCGCGGGGCGCGAAAGTATGATAGAGTCACAGGGTTGTCTGCCCTAGTGTTGTAATGTAATATCGGCTGGATAGACCTACCCATGGTCCATGGGCCATGGGATTGTATAAATAGAGCGAGGCTCTAAGTGTAAGAAGGGGGAACAAATCTAAGTGACTGAGTCGAAGTGTAAAGTGTGTCTTTGGGTCGTAGAGTAGGAAAAGACTTTGCAGCTGAGTGTGCAGAGGCCTAGTAGTCCGCAGCTGAGTGCACGGACCCCTGCAGTTGAGTGCGCAGGGCGAGTTGAGTCTGTAACCAAGGAAGGAAATAATAAAGAGAAGTTTTGTCATAATTTTGTGTATCTGTTCTTGGGTTAATGCATGTTTGAAAATATATTGTTTATTTACTACGCGCACCTGTATGAATGGTTTATGTCATTAAGTATAACTTAAAGCATGAAAGTAGGCTAAGATAATCAACTAACATTGGAATACCAGTAAGGTCTTGGGTAATAATGCAGAAATGCAGTGTTCAGCTCCTGGGTAGGGCTGCGCGAAGGTAGTATATCAGACTGCGAGGTATGGGAAAGTGTGCGAAGAAACCTGCGTGCAGGGTCAAACCACGGACCACTTGAACTCATCAGACATCTCCAAGGTGTGGAAACCTAGTTCTAGCACCCTCCCATACTACTTTGGGTGAGACCTCAGTCTGCGCTCCGCGGACTATTGCCGAAAGGGCCAGTAGTACCGGGATTTGTTTGGCTAACTTAACTCTAAACCTGGGTCAGGCCCCAATAAGCCAACAAATGGTTCCGTTGCCGGGACCAGGATCTGCATAGAGATGTTTGATGTCGTATCACTGGAATCCGACAAAGAAAGGAATTGAAGAGTCGTTGGACAAAAAGATTCACGAGTTCGCGGCGCGGGAAAACACAAATCCGCGATTACCAAAGGAAGAGTGGTTAGATTGCTACTTATATACGGAAATCCACAAAATTTTCTTTGCATCCTTCCCTCTGAGTTGTACGAGAGGATCGCAAAGCTAGAAGAGAGTCAAGGAAGGTGTAGGCTCGACAAACCTATTGTGTGGACTCCAGAGTTGGTGTGCAAACTGGAAGCATCGGAAGATAAGATCGCGCATGTTGTGGATCACTGGCTCGATCGAATTATAGGAGGATTTATCACCGAGTTTGCAGTAGATACTTCAGTCAGCTATAGTGAGGCGGAACGACGCTTCCTCAAAGGACCGCGAGGTAAGTACGTTAAATCTTTGAACACTTGGATTAAAATGCTACTATGTGAAAAGTGGGTTATGCGAATAAATTGATGTTTGGGGCTACGTGAAGTGGGAGGATCTACAGAAACGAAGGTAGCGCAGAACTAGAAACTAGCCCCTTGATTTCACCTCCGCGAGAAAGTGAGGAAGAGCTCGCGAAGGTTTCACCAAGAAGTGCGATCAGTTTGATAAAGCAACGAATTCTGCACATACCACTTCCACCTACACCACCACCAGTTTCACCATCTTCAATCCTGTATTTGCCCACACCACCTACGCCACCACCACAGTTCAATATGGCAAGTGCAATAAAGTTTCCAGTGTTCAAAGGAGTAGGGAATGAAGATCCAAACCAGTTTTGGTTCATGGTAAGGGCTGTATGGGAAGCGCAGGAGGTCACAGATGACAATATAAAGAAATAAATGCTGGTCAACGCTCTGCAAGATTGCACACTGACTTGGTACATTAAGCATTTCAATGATAATTTGAACGCAGGGATCGTGGATATCCAAGTTGTGCTAACCAAGGAATTTAGCAGGCCAAAATTAGAGACATAGTCGATCATTGGATTTAAGGAAATCACGATGCTTCCAGGCAAGACATCCTGGGAGCTAGATCAGAGACTAAAGTGTAAAATTCGTGAAGCCAATATGACCTTGACGGATGGGCAACACTGCGCATGGTTTGTAGCATTGCTAACGCCGCATCTAAGGAACTCATTGTCATAGCAGAAGCTAACTGCTCAGGCCGAAGCCTTGGAGATCGCAATGAGACTACACGAGACCCTGATACAAGATCCTAACTTGGGGGTTCAACAAATCCAAGCGCAGTTGAAAAACTTGTGCCTTGAGATGCAGAGTTTGAAACAAGACAGGACAGCTCACCCAGAAGCACGAGAGGAGGTACGGTGCATAAAGTGCAAAGGTCAGGGACATGACAAGGACCATTTTCCAGTCTTCGCGAACTACCTGGCGGGAGGAGGACCAATGCCATTGAGACTAGAGGCATAAGCAGGATTGAGCGCGGTGCCTGCATTATGGTGCGTGATTTGTTAGATAGGAGGGAAGCATGCTACAGATGACTGCCATCTATTACAGAAGTATATGTAGAATTCCCAACAATTATTTTATAATTTCTGTAGGTCAGTAGGCCACGATGAGCGCACTTGTAGAAGTTATGAACTGATGATGGATCAGACTCCTAACTACAGAGTTCAGATTGAAACCCAGACCCTCGTTCAAAATGCAGGGATGGCGCGCATTGGATTTCAGGGGCACAGACGAGGTCGAGGTGGAATGGGCCCAGGAAGAGGTCGCGGACGAGGTCGAGGTGGAATGGACCTAGGAAGAGGTCGCGAACAACTGATATGTTGCAATTGCAGAGGACCGAGGCATTATGCCCATGATTGTACAAATCCAACGAGACCATCATGCTTATATTGTACCCAATTTGATCATGAGATAGAGGACTATCCCACGTTGATAGCGAGGTTGTGTGATAAAGGAGCACTCCAACCTCCCCCGACTCAAAACCTGTAAATGATGAGGTTTAAGCCATGCGAGGAAGACCTGAATGTAAATATCGTGCTCCAAAGTGGTATCACGACAGGAGATGACAAAGGCAACCAACCTGAAGAGAGTGCCTGGGTTCGCAAGGCTCCAACAAAGGAACCAGAATTTGATTTGGAGCACGCTAAGGAGACATTCATGGAAGCTAAGAAGAGCTTCGTGGAGGCCTCCACTTCAGGAAGTAAAGACAAACTAGAACCGGAAATGGACCCATCAATTCTCACTACATTTTTGGAGACATGCATGAAGCTATTATGTGATAACAAAGCTGTGAAGGGGCTGCAAGAACTCATCACTAGATGTGCTGGAACCACGCTAGGAGAACCGCATGTAGTCCAGAAGATCGGGAAGCACATAACGTGAACGGGAAGAGAGATGAGATTGATTGTGCAGATTGGAGAATATGAAAATGATCAAGTGATTTTGGATCTAGGATCGGACGCGAACGTCTTGCCAAAGTAGACATGGGAGCGCATGGGCAGGCCTGCGCTAAAATGGTCTCCTATTCAATTGCGAATGGCGAACTAGCAAAAGATCCTACCTATGGGAAGATTGCAGGGAATAACGGCAGATATCGAAGGTGCAAGCGTTGTTATAGACATTTTTGGGCACTGCAACCCAAATCATAAATGTCCATAAACCAAGGGCTCTTAAGTCCCTAAACGTGTTGTTCCAACCTCTAAAAGAACAAGGTCAACTGATTACATCTTCTCCCAGAAGTTCTCCATGAAAAAATGCTCAGAACTGGTCAAAACTGGCCCATCTCACCTGCTCCATGGTCAAAGTGCGCTGCATCCCACCTAAATACACACAGGAGGTACGATGCATCTTGAAAATCCCTTCTATGGGGTGCGATGGGCGAGAGTGGACAAATGGCAGGGTCAATCTGCAAGGTGGAGGATCATGGAATCTTCTAGAAACTTCTCCCGTGACACTTGCCTCTCTGCATTCGCCCAGGGATGAGTAAGAGATCATCAATCTCCACGTGGAATCAAGAACTATTAGAGAGAGGACACTAATCAAATCTCAAAAGCTGACTCACCCCCCTTGCAAACATCTATATATGGATCCCTCATCCCAGAGATCCAAAGGCTGGAATTTTGTATCTTGTAAGGAAGTGCTGCTGGTTTCTTGGTGCAATATCATAGTGTTGGGTGATCTAAGATTTTCATGAGGTGAAGAAAGGCTTTCTTGCTGAGAGGATGACGCTGGGTCAGAACAATTGGTTGTAATCCTCTTTGCTATTTCTTGATTATCAATAAAGCTATTCAAGTTTTTCTCCACATTCTTGTATGATTGATGATATATGCATTTGTGTGGTCAATATATATCTGGTCCTATGTTGTTTATGATAATAGATCTATGTTCTTGGATAGTGTTATGCTGCTTTGATTCTACAGGTGCTCTTTGAAGCTGGGTAGACGAGGAAGCGAGTGGCAAAGATCCATCAGAAGGGAGAGGAATCAAGCAAGGAACCAAGCACAAGACAGAGGTTGGTCTCCTTTATTCCCCTCTTATCTATTTTTCATAAAGGAAAACGAAAGTAGTTTTAGTTTGTTTGTTTCTAAGGTAGCTACCAGCCTTAGTGGGACTAGCAGCTCTGCATAGACACTAGATTTCCTGATAATAAGCGTGCTTGCAGATTTCGGGTTGATAGAGATTCTTGATGACAACAATCCCTATCCTGCGCTACTGGGAATATATTGGGCCATTGACATGAATGTAGTGATAAATCTAAAGAATTGCAAGATGATTTTTGAGAAAAAGTCATTGCACGTAGTGGTACCTTTAGACCCTGCGAAAGGATCACACTACATAGAGCCAGTGCGTGACTACGATAACAACGACGATCTAGAATGTATCTACAAGATAATCACGTGGGAGCAGGACTGGGTGAATCCAACAGTGGATGGCAGACTCTCGTGGGAGCACGAAATCTCCTACACCTCAGATTCAGAGAGGGAATAGAACGATGGCAGAACCAGTTACACGAGGTAACTACACTCAATTGTAACATAATGACAAGGTCATTGTGCTGCGTGACAACAGAGGTAAGGGATCTGCCTATGTACGACGGGTTGAGTGAGGTGGATGATTTCCTGAACAAATTTTAAAGAGAAGTATCAGAACAACAATGTTTTGACGCTCTGAAATGGGTATTGCGCGCTACGCCCGCAAGATGGTGGGGTACACATTAAAGAAGTTTTGAGGATTGGTGCATGAGTTTTGGAAAGCCTCAGATGCGGATGAAAGCAGAGTATGACAGACGAAACAACCTACGCGTCCACCTTTCTAGATGGGTACAGTCGTATGGTGGGCAACTTGCACTAGCGTACACCGTCCTAGTGATAGGAAACACGACCGACAAGCAGGAGCGGGCAAGACAATGGCGCGAACAACGACCAGGAAGTATGGTAAGACCAAGCACGCAGAAGCATATTCACGCAAAATCTTTTGACAAAGTATGTGAAGCACTGAACAGGGTCCAAAATGCGAAACGGGCTGACTAGGACCTGCGCGTACGAGCGACTCTATGGCGTATAGGACCACGTGCAAGAACCTGACTGCGCAGGCACCGTCAAGGCTGGTATACGAGATGAACGTTGTAAGCCCTCTAGTACTTGAAAAGCCTAATCCAGCACTGATAGGGACGACGGTTCATGGAACCTTGGAAGCCAAAATCCAGTAGGGAAAGCACTCTAGTGGACGCAGAAGTCAAGAAGCTGGAGGACGAGATAAAGGAAGATTTTCTCACCGAAAAAACTAGGATGGTAAGGCAAGGCGTGTACGATCATGCTGACAAGTTTGAGAACTATCGCCGCGAATTGATTAGTCTGATGCCTTGGCTTGGAACGCATATTGCTAAGCATATTGTCCAAGGTAGCACGTTGCAAATGGTGAAGTGCGCAATGCCGACCATAACAATAAAAGGTGGGGATTCTCTAGGAACCACGACGGAGGATAGGATGGAAATCTACACAGGTGGTGCGGCCACCTGAATAGCTGAAGGAAATATAGTCTTAGCACTCCAGGCAATTGGAAGGGAGCGCGGGACTATAAACTATTCTGCTCGGGAGCTGCGCAATATTGGAGATGCGCACAGAAGCAAAGAGTCACAAGGTCCGTGACCACGCACGGGGGGTTGCACTATCGCATGGGTTGGTTAGTAAGTGACCGTTGAAGTCACTATTCATGATGGGATGCTCGACTTGAGGCCAAATGGAGCGGGCGATAGGCATTTAAGACGCATTAATGAATCACAATTGGGGGGAACGGTCGAATTCGAATTCAAAAGGCGCTATAAAATACAAAGGGCTACCCAACAAACAACACTTGGTCATTTGCAAATTGAGCGATTGAGCAGAGCCCTGAGTGTTGTGAGCCAAGTGTTGATTGAGCCCCTGAATTCGCGAGTGATATATTGCAGCACAAATACAATGGCAACAACTAAGGATGGTATGGAGATAGCAGAAGTGATCGCCGAGGAGGCTGCGTAGGCCCTAACTGTGGGGGATGTCCCAAAAGGTGCCAGGATTGTGGCATAAATCCTGAAATCATCGCGCACACCAAGATCCAAGAAGGACAAACAAGCAATGGCTCTTGTATGTGTGTCCCCGCGGATCCTGTTGCGCAGCAAACTGTCGATGGAGGAGAAGGGGAAAGCTGTCACTATAGAAACAGACGAAGAAGAAGAAGATTTGTAGGAGCTTATCATCGTAGAAGAAGAAGATGAAGCCATGGAGGTGGATACTCAACCTACGCACTCTGCGACAAAACTTCCCACCTATGTCCCCCCGCGATAAGGGAAAGCCAAAGTGCCCAAGGACCTGGATGAGGCCAAGAGCTCGCTCCAAACCCTGTTCCTCCCAGATGGCATTATGTTTGAAGGCACGCACCTGGGCCGCATGCCGAGCATTAAATTCAAAGATTGGGACCTCGCTAACCATGAGAAGTTCCCTCACCTTGAGACTGGAAACCTCATGAAGCAGAACATTGCGGGGGAGGTGACAACATTAGAGCTGCGAAAGTGGTTGATCAGAGTGGAAAATGTCGGGTTGCTGAACCTACTTTGGGTGTTGCATTTCCACCGCACCCCAATAACCATTTTCGTCATCAGGCAGCTGCTCTGCTTGGTGCATGATGGGTGTTTATGGCTGGAGGAGCCCATCCCCATCACGACAGACTTGATTCATCGTGTCTCCCGGCTTCCATACAAAGGAGAGGACCCCGCGGCCATATCGGAAGGGAAGGGAAGTGATTTGGCCATCGCAGAGGCCATGAAGAAGAAGTAAAAGCTGGAAAAGAAGAAGAGGGGCTATGCCATCTCCAACATCAAGGACAAAGCAGTATGCGTGGCAACCCAAATCCTTGCAGGTAAATTTATGCGCAAGTGCCATGCAGACGAGGTACCTGCGTCAGTGGTCGCACTGGCTGAGTAGTGCGCGGAGGGGGTCCAATTTAACTGGTCTGAATTCCTCGACATGAAATTTTTAGAGAATTGCTGCGAAGCCCAGAAATAGAGAAAAACATTCCACTATGCATGGTTGTTTCTATCCACAGTGCTCGTAGCTGGGGAATTGTTGGAGGATAGTCAATTTCCCATAATTGATAGAGATTTACTAGACGTCGTGAAGTACACTTCGCTTTGGGCCACGAAGGATGCTAAAAGGATACACGACAGAGAGATCTTCTGGGTGCTCATGGAGATGAACCTTAGAATGTGGATCAACCGTAAGCTGCGGTTGTCACCCATGGTTTACAATAGTTTGCAGAGTTTTGCAGAATTTAAGGCAGACATGCATAACATATATATCAGGGCGCGCAAGGACCCAACTAAACAGTGGACAAAGCTACCCTTTGTAGCCATCGACAACGCCATTTTCAATGTCCTGGAGGCATGGCCACCGGAATGGAATGCCCCAAACATTGCAGAAATTTAGAAGTTGGCAATGCAAAAGAAGAAAGACGAGGCCAAGCTGTGCATTGCATAGTTGGCCGAAAAGCAAAGGAAGGAAACAACAACAGCAAAAGTGCAGGTAGCACGAGACGTGGCATAGAAAGTAGTCGAGTAGGAAAAGGTCGCAGCAGCAGCAACAATATAGGAAGCAGTCGCGAAGGCGGGCGAGGGCCAAACAACGCCTTCGCAAAGGCAGGAAGCAGAAATAGAAGAAGGAGGTGCGAACCCATGAACCGCGTCCACACAGCTGAAGTGGAACAACCCAGCAAAGCGGGTAGGGTCGCGGAAGAAGGTCAAGGCCTTGAAATTGTCCATTGACCCAATCACCCTAACCAAGGGTGATCTGCATGACATCGGTGAGACTGTGCGCGATGTCACAAATGAGGCTCTCCAAGATTTCATGCAGGAGAACCAGACTGTGTTGGGGGCCCTCAAAGAGTAGTTTCAGGAATTACAGGCGTGCCCCCTTGGGTTGGTACCCTTTCAACCAACCTCGCAGTCAGATCCAAGGCAGCAGAGAAAATGTTGTGTGCATGGATGACGAACACAATAGTGCTGCTAGAAGGGGCACTAGTGGCATCAAATGAGGCCGACAAGCCTTCGGTTAGCACGCTGAAAGGTCTCAGTGTTAATCTAGCTACCTTTTCGCACGAGACATTATATATGTTATAGGATGAGATAACTACAGAGCTGCAAGCTAGGGAAAGCCGCACGCTCCAAGTCCTCAGTGAGCAGAAAATAAATATGGAACAACTAAGCTTGCAACATGACAAATTGGTGTCGCAAAATCAACAGTTAGTATAGGTGATAGACGACGCTTGCCAAAGCATCCTGGAGCTAGCCATCCCAGCAGATATACTAGTGGAGGTGAGGATCCACAGGTTAGTAGCAGGGGTCCACGAGGCTAGGGAGGAAATGACAAAGGTTCAGCTGGAGCTAAATCTTCAAATCTCCAAACTGTGGTTAAATGTGCAACCATCCACTCCCTTGGAAATCAAAGAAAAACGCACTAGCGCTATCACAGTGGGATTGGAGGAAATCAAAGGTGCAGTGCAAGACTGCACCAGCATGTTGGAACAATCACTTGAGGTCCTCACAACTCTGTAGGAGGACACCAACATCCAGCGCTTAGAGACAGAGGCGTGGGAACTCCAACAACAGTATGACAGTGTCTGAGGAACTGCGCAGACAGTGGTCCTCACCCAGAGGCTTGCACGGATGCAGTAGGTTGAAGCACTGAAGGAGAAGGTAGACGTGGCATGAAATAAGTAAGGAGTCCTAAAAACGCGCGTCCAACCTTGGATGGATGAGGCCTTCACCATCATGGTAGACATTGAAGGAAAGCTCGCACACATGCAAGGGATGCACACATTGATGCAGAGAAGCACTCCCAACACAGAGGTCTTGGAACAACGTATGCAACAGATCCAGCAAGCAGCAACTTAGTGTGTTACTGACCTTCGCGCAGTTCGAGAACAGTTGGAGGGACTCTGCGCAAAGATCGTCGCACCGACAGAGTGACTCAAGGGCGAGTCATGAGGTTTGTGTTGAGGGCCTTTTGGGCATGGAATCCTCCCAAGGCATGTTTTGGGGCTCAAAGCCCAAGTTTTTTGTTGTAAAGCTCCACGAATTACGGGTGCGAGGCGCGAAAGTATGATAGAGTCATAGGGTTGTCTGCCCTAGTGTTGTAGTGTAATGTCAGCTAGACAGACCTACCCATGGTCTGCGGACCATGGGATTGTATAAATAGAGAGAGGCTCTAAGTGTAAGAAGGGGGAACAAGTCTAAGTGACTGAGTCGAAGTGTAAAGTGTGTCTTTGGGTCGTAGAGTAGGAGAAGGCTCTGCAGCTGAGTGCACAGAGGCCTAGTAGTCCGTAGTTGAGTGCGCATACCCCTGCAACTGAGTGCGCAGGGCGAGTCGAGTCTGTAACCAAGGAAGGAATTAATAAAGAGAAGTTTTGTAATAATTCTGTGTATCTGTTCTTGGGTTAATGCATGTTTGATATGATTTGCAAATATACTGTTTATTTGCTGCGCGCACCTATATGAATGGTTTATGTCGTTAAGTATAACTTAAAGCATGCAAGTAGGCTAAGATAATCAACTAACATTGGAATACCAGTAAGGTCTTGGGTAATAACACAAAAGCGTGGCGTTCAGCCCCTGGGTAGGGCTACGCGAAGGCAGTATATCAGACTGTGAGGTACAGGAATGTGCGTGACCAACACGCGCACAGGGTCAAACCACAGACCACTTGAACTCATCAGACATCTCCAGGGTGCGGAAACCTGGTTCTAGCACCCTCCCATACTACTTCGGGTGAGATCTCAGTCCGCGCTCCGCAGACTGTTGCCGAAAGGGCCAGTAGTACTGGGATTTGTTTGGCTAACTTAACTTTGAACCTAGTTCAGGCCCCAATAAGCCAATAGTGCCAGTGTTGGTTTTAAAAGTGGAAGCCAATGTGGTTGAAATGGTAGGTGCAAGATATGGCGCAACAAAAGTGGATGTAACAACAAACAAAAAATCTAGAAAATAAGATGCAAAAAGGGATGTAAAAGTGGAAGTAAACATTGATGCAATGGGCGAAACAAAATTGGACGCAAAAAATGGATACAATGGAAGTAGATGCAAAAGTAGATACAAAACGAGATGAAAAACCCAATTCATCAACCTGACACAAAAGTGGATGCAAAAAGAGATGCAATATTTGATGCAAAAGAGGATGTGAACATGGATGAAAAATTAGAAGCAGATGTGGGTACAACAGTAAGTGCAAAACATGGCTCAAATTGTGGCACAACAAAAGTGGATGTAATGATAGATGCAAAAAAAGAATCAAACTATGATGCAAACGAAGATGTAAAATGGGATGCAAAAAGTGGACTTTAAAATGGGTGCAACAGTGGATGCAAAATTGTATGCAAAAGTGGATGCAATAGAAGTCGATGCGAAACAAGACACAAAACCCGATGCAAATCTTGATCCAAAAGTGGAAACAAAAAGGGATGCAAAAATAGATGTAAAAGTTGATGAAAACCTAGACGCAAATGAGGATGCAAACGTGGATGCAAAATTATAATCAAAAGTGGTTGCAAAAGGAGGCACCAATTGTGGCACAAAAATATTAGATGCAATAGTGGGCACAATAATAGATGCAAAAGAGGATGTAACTGTGGATGCAAAAAAAGATGGAAAAGTGGATGCAACAAAAGTAGATGCAAAATTATATGCAAAACTATATACAAACCTTGATGTAAAACTTGGTGCAAAGGGGATGCAAAAATGGATGCAAAAAATGATTTAAAAGGATGCAAAAGTTGATGCAAGTGTAGGTGCAAAAAGTGGATGCAAATGATGATGCAAAAGTATGTCAAACAAAATTAGGTGCCAAACTTGTTGCAAAACCTGGAACAAAACCTGGTGCAAAGGATGACACAAAACTTGGCATAAAATTTAGTGCAAAATCTATTGCAATACCTGGTGCTAAACTTGGTGTAATATTTGGTGAAAAACTTGATGCAATGTTTTGTCAAGTTTTACACCATATTTGATAAATGGACGCAAATAGCACCAAAAATGGGCTTTAGATGCAAAAAAAAGAAGTAAAAAGGGACGCTAATCACAGGGATTTGTGTACTGGATAGAATTGAAGAATACATAAGTGTGAGTTCCAAGGCTTTCCTTCTAAGATTCGAGACCTTTATTCATTAACATAAACAAGATTTATAGTGAATAATTTTTTTTGCAGAAATAAACAACTGCGTAAAGGGAAGGGGAAGTTTTAACAAATCCCTTACAATTTGAAAAAATAATGCAAAAATAGAAGCAATTTCGATAACAATATGTGGAATGTTGCTCTGTCTCTTAGGGCATTAAGCATTTGAAACAGACTGTTGTTTCTACGGAATCACAATGTTGGGGGATTGGCTTTGATCGCAATTGCAATGTTCGGCTTGATCGCAATCACAATACATGGAGACATCGCAATCACATCTATCAGAGTGGGGGGAGGGATGGCAGAAGTGTCGTGCCTTTTGCGATTGCGATATCAAAAAAAGGGGCACATGATAGTGGAATGGGTGGTCCCTACCGTGGCTTCTATCTTAGATTGCAATCGGCAGTGCGGAATGGCACAACACTAATGGTGCCTCTTGAAAGTTGTGATTGCGATGTACGGGGATGATGTAGTAGTATATGATGTGGCAGGTGACGTGGAGCATAATGTGGAAGTTGACGAGGCATATGACATGGAGGATGACATCATGGGTGATGTGGCAGAGGAATGGGTCTCGCATATCGCAATCACAGTTGAGCCGAGAATATCCCTATCAGAATGGACGGAAGGAAAATCACAATCGGAATGGATGGGGGTGGAAATGGCGTGAGGCCCATGAATCTCACGATTGTGATATCGCAATCGTAGAAGGTCAGGGATAGGGCTGATCACAATTGCATCAACGAAGCGGCACAACACTAACAATCCCGTAAGACTTGCGATTGCGATTTGTGAAATGACGTGGGGGATGACGTGACTAGTGATGTCACTAATGACGTGGTGGATCACAATCGCAGTCGGTATGGGCTGAGAGTCATGCTTTTGATAGTCGTGGATGCGATATATTTTAGACTATGATTAGTAACCATATCGAGTCCGGATCTGATCGCAAATCACATCGCGGAGGGAAGGAGAGGGGTCAAGCCTGTGGTTCTTCAGATTATGCAAACGTGGGGAGGGATTATTAAATGGAGTATATGACTTCCTTGGGTCCAGGCGATCGCAATCACAAAGGAGATGAGACCACGAGACTTGTTTTATTGGTTTTGCGATTTCTGCGGACGCGAGATTTTTTAGAGTGTGGATTATTTATGTCGTCAGGTCTGATATTAAATCGCAATCGAAATTGGTTTGGGGGAATCAACCATGGCCTATTTATTATGTTGATTTGCGATGTGGGGGTATGACAAAGTTATAAAAATTTTAAGTTTTGGGAAAAAAAAACAAAAACAAAAAAAACAAAACTCTGATTATTTATTTTTCTCTTTTTTATTAAATAGCCCATGTTTAATACTTAAGGCTTTTAAAGCCTAAGCATGAGTTTTGGTCTTGGGGGTTATTTGGATTTTTTTATTTTAATAAAATAAAAATTGTTTAATTTAAAACAAACAAAAAAATGTTTTTTAGTTTTTTTTTTTTTTTTTAATACTTAATAAAGGGCCCCCTATTTTTATATAATTATTTTCATAGGTAATTATTATAAAAAAATTGGGGGTTGTTGAACAGTACAACAATTGGCGATTCACTGGAAGAAACAATTATCTCTCATAAATGATAATGAAATTTCAAAAATTCAGTAAAAATAATTTAAGAAGGAGAAACTACTTATTGAAACATTTAGATAAATAAAATTACTCTGATCATAAAACTCATTAAATTGCATTTTTTTTAAAAACCTTTCGTGAATGAAAAACACCTATTTACTTGTATTAGTCATTAATAATTTATAAAGATAAATTAGGGGGCCTTTTACAACTTAGATTTTAATGTACTCATTTGTCACATGTAGAGCCATTGTTGCCAGCAAGCGTTCATAGCTTCGACAGGGTTACCTTTTAACCAACAATAATTCAGTGTCCCATCCATTTAATAGCGCAATATTTAGAGGTAATTTCTTTTGTTTTTATTTTTATTTTTAATTTTAATTGATGCCTAAAAGCCATTGTCCTGCTTTGGTGGCTAGATAGTGATAATGCCATCCACTAGTAGTAATTAAATTGAACAAGTTGGCTCGTGATGAGACCCCTTGTCTTATAATTAAAACAATTATAAGCCATTACCCTGATTTGGTGTTCAATATTGGTAATGTCATTTTTATTGGTTCCCTATGATTATGGTAAGAAGGCTCGTGATGAGACCTCTTATCTTTTAGTTTTATTATATTTTAGAATTACACTCTAAAAATTACGTTTTAACTGACGGGGAGAATTATTGACTCTTTAAGAATTTTGGATGACAATTAGAGTTGAATATGCTTAGTCGTAACATAGACTTTACTTTTTAAAGATAAATTATTTAACTGATACTTGAGTAAAGAAGGATATAATTTTGTGAGGTTTTAAAAATTTCACAACTTAATGGAAAAAATTATAGAGTTCTATAATTTTTATCTAATTTTCAATTTTCATAACCATTTCCTTAAAAATGTCTACTTTGGAATTGAAAAATCATAAAAATAGTTTCAAGATATGTTTGTGAAAAGCCAAAGGTATGCTATTAACATTATTATCTAAAAAAAAATTGTAAATGTTATATGATAACATAATTTTCTCAAGATACGACCATTCACAAGTAGGTTGATAAAATCACCAAAACCAAATCTAAAAGGGAAAAATCCACAAGATTGTTTATATAAATTTCTTTATAGAATAAAAGAAGAAGATACTCATGTAAACATTCCTTCTGATGTTGAAATTTAGATAAATTTTAACTTGTAAAGTTATAAGCATTTAGTAACAATAAAGTTTAGTTAAAATAAGGAAATTTCTTTTTTTCTATGGATTTCCTTTTTCAAAAAAAAAACTTGCAAAAATCTTTTTAACCATTTTCCAATCAAAGTAATGCTTTTTTAAAGAAAAAGATTAAGGTTTAGAAATCCCCCATTTTTGTTGATTCGATGAGAATCGTTATTGCTTCCTTTAGAAACTTAAAGTAAATAAGGAAAATGAGCTCAAAGTTTGATTTGGTGGAGGTGTGAAAATGCTTGTGAAGAGTTGCAAAAGAGAATTACATATCAACAAAAATAAAACTGAATCTAAAAAGTAAAGAAATGAATGAAAGTGAGTCTATGAGACTTACCATTGAAGAATTTCTTTTATTCTTACGTGAGAGATACGACTTTCTCCAATGCAAGGTAACTAACTTAAAATCATTATTGATTAAGTCTACTCTAAAACGAGTAGTAAACTTAAGAAAACAATATCATGTTCAAGGGAATTAGATTAAACAGAACCTATCGAAAATGAAAATTAAGATATTCTTCTTTATCAATTGTAGTGATGAATGTTTTTTCTCAATTCCGAATTTATATTAGCCATAGAATATAGAGAATGATTCAAACTTAAATGATGTACCATTTAGGTATATGATGAAAGTTTGAATCTCTAAGCATGGAGTGATATATCAAAGAATTAAAATAAAAGAGAATTAAAAATAAATTAATCATAATCTATTAGCTTTACCTGTTCCATATTCTATATTTACGAGGCAAATTGTGAGATTTGGAACATGCATAGATAAAATAATGAGTAAGATCATTTGCTGCAAGATTCAAAAGAGAGAATTTGACTAAAAATTTTCTTTAAGATAAAAATCCTTTTAAATAATTTAATTAACTATCAAGAGTTTTGATTGGAGAAAGTTATTGGAACTTTCTAATGAGGAAAGTTACAAAATTTGATGATTTGATATGAGTCTTTCGATAACATGTTAAAGGATTATCAGGACTTTTATGAGGGGAAGCAAAATTTAGAGAATTCTTAAATTTTGATGAAACAATAAGTATTTCCCTGAACATATTGCAAATTTAAAAAGTTAAGTTCTTGTTTATTTCAAGTTTTCAAATAAAACAAGGAAAACCTATAAAAGAAATAATGAGGAAAAGAAAAACTAATGATAGATGAAAATGAATTTGTAAATGCATACCTAGAAGAATTTTAACTGTAAGTTACCTCACAGATCTTGAAGTTCTTCCATGTATTTCTCAAATATCCTTATGTTCAATATCATCTATTTATTTAATCTAAAATGCTAAGTAATGAATTTTAGGATTGCATTCACCTCACATTTACATAGAATGACAATAGTGACGACTATGACCTTTTCAGAAGTACTTGTGAATCAAAGATTGCCAAAACATAGTAATTCTCCTACACATGTTTTTTTATTATTAAAAGCGTGATCGAGTTTTGCAAAATAAATATAATCAAATCATTCAAAAGCCTCTGATATGTTTAAATCACTTTATCATAAAATGAAAACTAGATGTTGAAATATTAAATTCATTACTTTCTTATTGAATTCTGCAATGGAAACAGAAAGAATCTAATCTACATTAATCTACTCCTAATTACTAAATAAATGGAGGGAAAATGACTAGGTATAGTCATACTTCCAATGTAACCATTCTCTCATTTTGTTACCTACCTATATGTACAATTTAAACGTTAGTAAAAATATGATACGAATAATCAAAATAAAACAAAATTTATTATTTACATTTAATGTAAAATTATGTATAAAAATAAGTTTATTTAAAATTAACTTGTTAGTAAACCATCTTTTTTCGAAAACATTCTCTAAACAAATATCTATGGGATCATCAAAGAATGGATGAATATTGGTTAAAGCGTGAAAACTTACCAAATGAGATGTTGGCAAGGCATGTTTTGAAGGAACATTTTCAAGACTTAGATTTGAATGATGATGAAATGATTGGAATGAATTTCTGAATATCGAATTAAATTTGAAACGAAATTATTGTTGATATTCAATATTATGAGAAACCAATTCATCATCTCCACTTAATATATCTTGAAGATGTTTAATATTACAAGATTGAACATGCTTCCAAAAGGAAAAGAAAACAAAAGGAAAGAATGTAAAAACAAAAATTATTATGGAAATTAAAATTACAAAATAATTTTACAAGGCAATTCTGGAACTCATCATGGATCTTAGTCAATGAATTGCCACTAAAAGGACATTCCCTGAAAAACTTATAAATGCAAGTTTCTAAAAGAGAATTAGAATGAAATACATTAGAAACTCACAACATTAACTCATCAAAATTCTCAAAATTAAGTTTGTGTTCAGTAAGAGAAGACGAAATTAAAGCGTGTGAATCTTCACAAGATATATTAGTTTTGAAAATTGGTGCAATTTGTACAAGATGCGATTCTTTATCCTCGTTGTCATGATAATCGTCATAAATTACCTTCTTCTTATGAAAATTAAATGGCTAATCTGAACTAACAGAATGAGAAAATACAAAAGAAGAGGGTTTTGCAATTAAAGAATTATCATCCAAAGGAGTGATAGATGCAGAATTTTTAGAAAAAGGATTAGGAAAATTATCACTTGAAAGATTAAGATGATCATCATTGACTATATTCTGATTTGAAAACATATCAGGATAAAGAAAATAATGCATATTAGAGTATAATGATGGCTGAAATGAATCGTTTATAGAACTTGCCATATTATATTCCTGGTTTAAAGAATTTCTTTCAAATGTAATTATATGTTCTAAATTTTCTGAATTTTCCTTTAAAGAAGATAAACCAATATGTTCATTATCCAAGTCTTGTTGTAAATTAGATTTTATTGGAACTATTGACCGATCACATGTATCGTTAAAAATTGTTGCAATAACATTTTCAGATTCTGTATTTATAATGGAAACATTTGTTTCAGAACTGAGAAAATGAAAATTACAATTTTCTAAGAATAAAGGTTGTGATTCAATTACAGTTCGGGTTCCATAAAATCATTTAATGATTCAAGACTAGTTAATGAGTTAGATGTGTCTTGTTCTTCATTAATTGATTCATTATTTTCAAGATTAGAAGAAACAAGAGCAGTAAAATATTCAATTAAATCTTCAGTTAAAGGAAAATCATCTAAGTGAAATCTATACCAAAGCGACCAAAATCCATTATAAAAATCATCTAAATATTCATTATCATAAATGTAAGTCTAACTCTAAACACAAACTATCGTAAGTGTAATTATGATGTGCTTTTAGAAATACTAGGCAAAAATGCTTCCATGAATTAATTGACTTTGGAGGAAGCACCAAGAACCATTTTCGGATTCCTCCTCTGAACGTAAGAGTAAAAAGCCTGCAAATCTCGTTGTCAATGATTATATTAAAAGACTTACATCTATTAACAAAATCATGAATATGATTTAATGCATAAATATTACTCTCACCGTCGTACTTTAACTTTGATATGGACTCAATCTGATTCTTGGGCATGCCTCGTGTAGGCTTGGGTAAACTGAATGCATGGTAGGAATGCATATGGGAGCCATGATTAGTTAAAAAATGATACAACAAAATTTAAACAAATAACTAGTTCAAGGCCCTCCTTCTAGCGCCAAAAATGTTGATGCCTTGAAATTTGTTGCACCAACACGGAGGAAAACCACCTGGTTTGAACCTTAAAGAAACTCCTTATCTGTTTGGAGTAGTGGCTCTAACTGGTTAAACTAGGTCTAATTACCTTTTTCCAATCACTACCGGTTTTAAATATATCTTCAATTACCAATAGATAGGGACATCAAATCAATTCTTCTAGTTGACTAGGCAAAAAAAATGACCCTTAAGTTGTTTTAGTGGCACAACCAAACCAATCTAAAGTTTTGCCTCTTGAAAAGAGGACTTCTAGGATGTGAAAGCTAGGATAACACATGCAAAATTAAACTAAGATGTAATTAATCTATCCTATCTTGATTGAAGGAAAGAGAAGTCCTTCTCTCAATCAAGAGTTGATTTACTTAATAGAAAAAATGAACTTTAAGGAATTGAAATTAAAATGAAGGAATTAGATCAAGGAGATAGCTCTCAAGATCTAATTCCTTATTGATCCAAATACCAACAGTTAGGTACTTAGTAATTAGTTACACAAGTGCCCAATGAAGTATATCCAATTCCTTAATTATATGCATGCATAAGTCAATCTAATACCCAAGAATTTGTTATTTGTATGCGATAAAAAATGATTGTCCTAAAGATAATTGTGAAACACTTATGGAAATGAAAAGCATTTAAAGATAACTTTTTTGATTAATTAGTTAAGCAAAACAATTAATTAAGCATGTATCACATTCAAATAAGTTGATCAAATGCTCAAATATATGTACTATAAAATGGCAGTTCCAGCAAGTTTAGAAATGAAATAATGCAGAACTGTGTTAGCATAAATACATATAAGAGACAATAAAAATTGACTGTTAATTACACAAAACAAAACAACAAAATAATGATAAAAGTACCCAATACATTGTTCTCCGTTTGTGAAATAAAATAGTGCTAATCCGATCTTTTATTCCGATGCTCTGAAAGGTACAAAAGTGTGGGCTTTCTGAAGCGCTCTTTACAAAAATCCAGAACTCTGATCTGATTGTTCTATTAAGAAGATTTTGAGAAGTACAGAAGTGTAAGCTTCTCAAAATCATTCTTTAAAAATTTCGGGACCTGGCCCAGTCTTCCTATTAAGATAGACTTGAAGAATACAGAAGTGTGAGTTCCAAGGCTTTCCTTCTAAGATTCGGGACCTTTATTCGTTAACATAAACAGGTTTTTATAGTGAATAAAAAAGTTGTAGAAATAAAACAACTACGTAAAGCGTTGGGGAAGTTTTAACAAATCCCTTACAATTTGTAAAAATAATGCAAAAATAGAAGCAGTTTTGATAACAATCCGTGGAATGTCTCTCTGTCTCTTTTAGCATTGCTAATTGAGTCTGAAATATCTAGTGGTGGTCGATTTCATGGAATGACATGTTCCTTTTGCGCAGTTGTCCTTCTTCTTTTGCACTTGAAAGCGAGAAAACAAGAGTGGATTAGCCATAAAATGAATACAAAATATATTTCAAACTGTCAACATTAATCCACAAGCCGTGTAAGATACACAAAATGATGAATTAGATTAATTAAAGAAGACAATTGGGCTTTCAAATCATAATTGCATCGGGATAGGGCCTTAAGCATTTGAAACAGACTGTTATTTCCGCGAAATCACAATGTTGGGGGAATGGATTTGATCGCAATCGCAATGTTTGGCTTGATCGAAATCACAATACACGGAGATATCGCAATCACATCTATTAGAGTGGGGGAGGGATGGCACAAGTGTCGTTCCTTTTGCAATTGCGATATCACAAAAAATGGGTACATGATAGTGGAAAGGGTGGTCCTTACTGTGGCTTCTATCACAGATCGCAATCGACAGTGCAAAGTGGCACAACACTAACAATGCCTCTTGAAAGTTGCAATTTTGATGTACGGGGATGATGTATTAGTTTATGGCATGGTAGGTGATGTGGAGCATAATGTGGAAGTTGATGAGGCATATGACGTGGAGGATGACGTCATGGGTGATGTGGCAGAGGAATGGGTCTCACATATCACAATCGCAGTTGAGCTAGGAGTATCCTTATCAGAATGGATGGGAGAAAAATCACAATCAGAATGGATGGGGGCAGAAATGGCATGAGGCCCATGAATCTCGTGATTACGATATCGCAATCGCAGAAAGCAGGGGATAGGGTTGATCACAATCGCATCAACGAAGCGACACAACACTAACAGTCCCGAAAGACTTTCGATTGTGATTTTCGAAATGACGTGGGGGATGACGTGGAAGATTAAAATCATAGTCAGTATGGGCCGGGAGTCGTGGCTTTTGATAGCCATGGATGCGATATATTTTAGACTGTGATTAATAACCCTGTCAGGCCCGGAGCTAATCACAAACCGCATCGCGAAGGGGTGGAGAGGGGTCATGCATGTGGTTCTTGTGATTGCACAGATGAAAGGGGGGCTTATTAAATGGAGTTAATGAATTTGTCAGGTTCGGGCGATTGCAATCACAAAGGGGATGAGGCCACGGGACTTGGTTTATTGGTTTTGAAATTTTTTCAGACGCAGGATTTTTTAGAGTGTCGATTAATTATGCCGCCGTGTCTGATATCAAATCGCAATCTCAATTGGTCAGGGGGCATTAACATGGCCTATTTATTACGTTGATTTGCGATGCAGGGGTATGGCAATCCTCTCCCATCCATCCTTATCGGTGAAGGAAGACTGTCACATGCAAAAAGTAGAACCCGGAGATGAGCAACAGACTTGACTTGACCTCAAGATCTAAGGCTTGTCCTCCCGGATATTAACGAGGCTAGAGGGGATACTTATTTTATAACCGGGTGCACTAAACGAATGGTAGGGCGGAGGCGAATCATCAGGAGTTTGGTGCTGTGGGTTTGATAAAGAGCCATTACCATCCCACAGCGGGGATTCGATTCGACATAGTGCAAAAACCTTAAGATCTAAGAAAGAGGTAGAGATATCAGGCAAGTATCAAGAGAGATCGACCAGCAAGCAGGTAGGTGGGGTTTGACATTGTGGTTATGCTCGCTGATGACAGTCTCCTAAGCCGTGTCAAGTGCAGGGATGGCTTGCCTAAGGAAATAGTAGTTATAGGAGCTAGCTACTCCCTCCTACAGGGGGTTCAACTGGTGCTAATACAGGATCTAATTTCTAATTGGTAGCTCCTCCAAGCTACCTATGTAGGTCAAACTGAGGGCAATGCAACTGTCTTTTATGGATATGCAACTGAATATGCTTAACAATGGCTAGACCTGGAATGGCGGGATCTGTTCCTGATGAATATGCAAGAATAGGAGTGAACCCTCACCATATGAATAGTGAGTGACTCCGTCCCTTTTTGAGCGCCTGCCATTCCAAGTCCAACAGCAACAAAATGATATTCTTATTTTCATAAAGCAGTACGTATAACACCATTAGCAACAAAGAAAGCATCTAAGCTATTAGTAGCAGAGGAAGTGCAACAATCTCCACGGGTGTAGGTTCTAGGTCAAAGACTCGGTCAATTCGCTATACCTATACTTCCGCTAGTGAAACTCCTTGCCCTCAAAAGCGAAAGCCCCTCCGAGACCTTACATTGGCTCTCTATCTGGCTCCGATGTTTACTATTGAACTCAATCTGGATCCCAAACTGGTCCATAAACACTTTCTTTTGCCCCGCTAGCTCACGAGCAAGCAATCTCTACCGCTAAGCTGTCCTTCCCTCGCTCAAGCAATCGAAAGAACAAGCAATAGATCTTCCATTGCTCAACATCATACTGCATTGTCACCTAGTAGCGCACCTACCCCCATCATCGCTAGCTCCCGACACCGCTCAACATCACTGCTACTACTGCTATCCAATGCAACTGATTAACAACTTGAACTTATTAACCACTAACAATGATTAACCAAGACTGATTAACCAATACCTATGATTAACCTACCTTTAGCTAGGGCAATAGAGCTCGTTGTTTACCTCTCCCTTATGGTCAAGCGGCCTTACGGCTGATGGCGGCGATGGAGGCGATGGCGGCCCTTATGGTCAAGCAACTAAAGTTTCAATTTACTTATTGGGTGGGGGGGCTAACGGTCGAGCCCCTCTGGTCCTCTCCTTATCAGTCGAGCCTGCCTCCGCATCCTCTCCCTTATGGTCGAGCCCCTCACCATCAGAATAGTGAGTGACTCCGTCTCTCCGGTCCTCTCCTTATCAGTTGAGCCCCTGATGGACCTTATGGTCGAGCGATAAATCGATGGCGGCCTTATCAGTTGAGCGATGGCGGCCTTGACAATCGAGTGTGCTTACGCACCCTGTCGGTCCTCTCCTTATCAGTTGAGCCTACCTCCGCATCCTCTCCCTTATGGTCGAGCCCCTCACCATCAGAATAGTGAGTGACTCCGTCCCTCCGGTCCTCTCCTTATCAGTCGAGCCCCTGATGGACCTTATGGTTGAGCAATAAATTGATGGCGGCCTTATCAGTTCAGCCGATGGCGGCCTTGACAGTTGAGTGTGCTTACGCACCCTACCAGTCCTCTCCTTATCAGTCGAGCCTACCTCTGCAGCCTCTCCCTTATGGTCGAGCCCCTCACCATCGGAATAGTGAGTGAATCCGTCCCTCCTGTCCTCTCCTTATCAGTCGAGCCCCTAACGGACCTTATGGTCGAGCGATAAATCGATGGCGGCCTTAATAGTCGAGTCGATGGCGGCCTTGACACTCGAGTGTGCTTAAGCACCCTGCCGGTCCTCTCCTTATCAGTCGAGCCTGCCTCCGCATCCTCTCCCTTATGGTCGAGCCCCTCACCATCAGAATAGTCAGTGACTCCGTCCCTTCGGTCCTTATGGTCGAGCCTGCTGTAGCATCCTTGAATCAGATCCAAATCTAGCAGTAGTCGCATAAGTTTATGACGCAGAGGCAAGGGTAGAAAGCACACGTAGCACACACGTAGTAAATATAGCATCCCTTCTAGTCCCAGGTCAAGATCCAAAGCTACCAGGTGTAGATTTACTTTTTATAGCCAGATCCTGTAGCTTACCTTGTATGGTTAATGGATTCACCAGTACGAGTACCAATAGCCAACATATGTATATCCAGGTTCAGCACACGTTGGACCAAAAGCAAAGCTAGTAGTATAACCTACAGATGCAAAGGCTACAGACATCACCTAAGCAGCATATTCACCAGTCCCAGCAACACAATCACGTATGTAAGCATATATACCACGTAGTAATAGCAGTAGATACATATCCTAGCACAGATACAGATGACCGTTATCCAGATTAAGTAGTTTCAGTTCCAGGTGTAGATGAAGCAGTTGTTGAAGAAGCACAAGTAGATCCCATAGATCCTGTCCATGAAGCAACAGTTTAAGCACCACTGTGAGGTGGATGGCTTATATGCCTTTGCTGGTGATACTCTAGCTAGCTTTGCCTTTATGCCTCTGTATCTGGCGTTGGACCAACTGCTGGGTCAACCTAGGCTATTGGTATCTCTGCTATTGCTTATGGCTGCTATGGGTTTGGATCTTGACCGGAAGTTAATACTACAGTAGCATACCCAGTTCCAGGCCCAGGTGAAGATTCATAAGTAGATTCATAAGTTGGGCTAGTCGAAGAACCAGTTGACTAAGTAGCATCATAGATAGAAGCAGTTGGACCAGAAGCACCTTAGTAAGCGTACCCGTGATAAGCACCCCCGCCCATGATATAATTAGCAAGCATACCCAATAAGCATACCCGACATGTTACCTATAACCGAAGTAAGACTCATAGCAACGCACCGACCCACCAACTTACCTTCGATCAGTTCCAGGTCCAAATGAAGCAGTTGATTCCGTCGGTTCAGGAAGCAAATATGCATATCTCTCTACATATGATGCTATTTACCTAGCACCAGCTACTAAGATAGCAGCACCACCAATGGCAAAGGTAGACGCAGCACCAATAATAGCAGCTTTTGAAGCGGAGATCGATGGATGTTTGCCACTTGGTTGGCTAGACCCCGACCGAGGGGCGGATACCTGTATCTTATAGTAGTATTAATGAATGGGGTGGAGAGGAGAGGATCAGAGGCGAAAGCTGATGTTGAAAGGCCTACCTTCAGATGCATAGAGTTAGCTTGAACAGATCTCGTCGTAGTGGGTACAATGGAACCTAATCTCCCAACCCGAACTAAATGACTGCTGATAAAAGGGTGCCTCCCCTGGGATAATATATGAGATATGGGTCGTGATCTTATAGTAGTATTAACGGACGTTGGGTGGGCGTACCTCCCACCTTACAGGTCGAGTGCTTTCAAGATGAAAAGAAAGAAGCAATCCCCTATCGCTACAGCTTTCATTGAAGGTCGACTCCTTCCCCACCCAGCCAGAGAGAAGTGAGTTTAGCAGCTAAGCTCGCCTATCATTTCTTTAGGGAGCAGTCACCGGGCATCTGGTTCAGGCTTTTGGACACAAGTGACTGGATCAATTGGCATTGGAGTTGGCCCAGCAACTAACTATGATTCAGGCAATTCCCTCTCCTCGACTTACATTCTTCCATCCAGTTATGGCAGAGGGGATAGCAGCTAAGAGAAGTGCACCCATGCCTCCCTGCCTAATACGATCTGAAGTGAAAGGAGGAGTTGGGCAGAGAAATGGCTGGATAGGAAGTGATTCAAAAAAATTGACTATTCTCAGTACTAATTCATTTGTCCCTACCCACCTATCAGCATCACTCGTTAATCCTACTATAAGATGTGGCCCGGATTCAACTTGTCCTGACGATGAACCAAACTTGTTGGTTTGAAACGCGTCGACAAATGTCTGTCTACATGTGATTTATGCCGAAGTTATTCTTTCAACTATTATGGATCACAGAAGCCTCAATTCAACTAAGAAAATACGAGTCAATCTTCCGGCCTAACCCACTCAAGTGACTCCTTGAAGACCTCCAGATCAGCGGTCTCGTTACTTCCTGAAGGGGCCTTAACAAGCGGAAAATAGCATTCATGTCCGGGAGAGGGGACAAGAGCATTCCACCTTAAGGCAAACCCCAACTATGGAGACAATCACACCTGAACGACTTTCCTAGGAAGTCTTCCCTGGCTCTGTTCCCGCCCCGAGTTAACTCCAGTTTGGGCGAACACATCTTCTTAAAAGCACTTCTCCGGATGGTTCGATGGGAACAAAAATGATGGGCTTCCAATCTTCCCACCTCTATCAGGGCCAACTTATACTCCTCAGACTGCTTGCTCTGAACCCCTTCTACGGCCTTCCAACCGGCACTTCCTTCCTGTCTCTGAAGACTGACACGGCCCAGTGCGAAGCCAAGGGCGGACCCACATAGCACATTCTAACTCCACCTATCTCACCCAGAAGGAGGCAGCATTGATAAGAACCGACTATGATACAATTGGGCTTTATGCTTGTGGGTTCCGAAGGATCGACCGTACCGAAAGGGACTGGGTCTCCTCGACTTTAAGAAATGGATGGTGGGGAAAGCTTGAAATCATTGATTCGTGCCAGGTTCAGACGGGTTCACTGGAGCTTCCTTTTATGTTCCAATTGGGAAAGACTCTTAAGTTCAGACAGACCAACCACCATACCCCCATATGTGTTGATGAATGGGAACTTCGAGAAAGAAGCAGTTGAGGAGAATAACCTTTTCGTTTAGCAAGTCGGGCTAAGTCTTAATACATCTGGGAGAGGATAAGTAAAAAGCATATGATTGGATCGGTTCGGTTGCGAACAAGTGGGAAACATCAACTCGGGCGGAACCTGGATGGAAGGAAGTATTTCGATGGTTCAATCCTCTCCGGCACAGTATGTCCACCGATGGATGGCAACCTAACCCTTATATACATAATATGAATATAGTGGCATTGGAGATTCGCTCCTTGACTTTTTATCCGCCCTATCCATATAGCCCTTCCTTCGAGTTTGGATTCCAACATATCGAATTGATTGGCCCGTTTCTATTTTCTGATAGGAGAAGAGGGGAAGAGAACGATCTGCCTTAAGGCCCGGTAGCGAGGAAGCGGGTTCGACCGGGGGGTAGGGAAGAAAGAAAGAATACCAACCTGAGTCTACCCTCCCAACCAACCGAAGGCACTTTAGTGAAACACTAGACTGTGGCCATATGTCCGTATTGTTTCCAGGAGCAGAACCGGAGAGGAATTAATGATAGAAATGGAGATTGATACCCTTTAGCACTGCCAATAAACACAAGGGCTGTTAAAGCTACTCTCTTATGTGTCGGAACTTATCTGCTCCGACTCTCAATCATTTCAGTTCCGGCACATAGAAGAAAGAGAGATGAAAGGATAAACCCCTCTACCGTGTCCTCGTCTAGGCCTCTGCGGCTACTTATGAATCTCGAAATGAATCTGCTCCTGCCCCTCTCATAGCTCGCTCCGTTGTTAGGGGATACAGAATTGGAAAGGATACATCTTTCTCGCTTAACATTCTGCCTTGCGGGTTCAACAGCAAAACCTGAAGGATTGATTTACTGGTCAAATGGTTGCTTTTGCTTATGAATAAACTGGATCAATGGATAAAACCGCAGCGGTTGGTGCGGGTAGGTTCCGATCTCGATCGACGGAATCTACTGCGGGGGCTATGTTACCCGGAATCGGGCGAAGGCTGCGCTGGGTGGGGGCTATGGTCCCTTAACTGGGTTTCGATCCGTCAATGGTGGGGATGCTTACTCGAATGTCGCCTGTACCCAGGCTTTTGCCTCTCCCCACCCTGAAACCCCTACTTGAAATTATTCCGCCCCTAATATAAATAAATAAGTTACGAAGGCTTTGGTTTTGGACGGATCGAGTGGCATCCTTCGTACATCCGAACTCCATCGGACCGTATGCATATCCTATTCCATTTGTAGAATAACGAGCAGCAGCGCTACCTGCAACAGTGTTAGTAGCAGTATCGGAGCCGGAAGCAGGGATGGAAGTTTGTGTCCCAAGTCATAGACATAGATTGACTAGTTACGGGTCAAAGTACGGAACGCGTTTACCGAAGTGTACAGAGAAAGTATCATAGGAGAGTGTATGTATAGTCGGCCAGCCGCTAAGAAATATGGATCAGGGTTAGGTGCTGCCTTTGAGACTATATCCATTGCGTCTGGTGGTCAAACCCTCTTTCCGTATCCGCCATTGGTGAAACTGCTTCTTCGGCTAGCCAGTTATTCAATCTTCATAGCACTGATAACATGGCATAATTACGACAACATAGCACATGTCTTTCCGGGAACATGCACATCTGGGGGAACTTTCACTAATGACCCAGCGAGTAGCACGCCTAGAGCTGTCCGAATTCATCAGTGGAATATTTACTTTCTAAGGCTGTCGCGGCTAAGCAAGCATTGGGCTTTTCGTACTAAATTGAAGCATAACAAAATGTTCTCCCGGTTTTCCTTCCCCCGTGCTACTCCTTTTTGAGGGGGGGATCGTTTCGTCGAGCCCTCTAAAGTGAACCTTTTTCGCTATCAAGGGCTTGTGTAGTATACGTAGCGAGGGCAAATTTGTCAATAGGAAGGCAAATAAAAAGCCTTTGCTGCTTGCGATCACCGAGTTCTGATGATTGGATAGCTCCACCGCTTACAGATTAGCTCCATAGCTCACTGAATGGTCGGACTTCTGAAAGGGAAGTCGGAAGTCCTCCTTTGCTTAGCTCAATAGACTGCTTGACCTCCTTCCCCTGCTTTTATTGATATGGATTAGCTCCCAAGAATGAAGCAATGAGATTCAAGCCTAAGGCTAACTACTCACTGCTACTCACAACGCTCCTGCTCTTGGATAGGACAGCCTAGCTCCTTCGCTTCATGAGGTCTAGATCTTGCTATGATGCCTCGATAAGCACTTTCTTCAGACTTCAAATTTCAATTTACTTATTGGGTGGGGGGGCTAGAAGTCGAGCCTACTTGCGCATCCTCTAAGATAACTGGCTTGAGTTGTATTTCTCCTGTTCTAGATGAAAAACAGCAAGCGGTCCAAGTGAGTATAGCATTCGATGCTGACCTACTAAGGCCTAGTCCTCACCAAGACTCAGACCTAGACGGTAGTACTACTTATGTAATACGGCTGTACTTAAAGGTCTCGTCTCTAGTAGTAGAGATAAGCGGGGAACTAAGAGAGACGAGCGAGGGAGTGAAGGATGGATAGATAGAGAGTTGTAGGTGAGTCGGGATTATGGATAGGTAGGTTCTTGTGACCTCGAATAAGAAAAGGGGAATAGTTCACTTGCTTCTGTTTTGATTCAATTTCATTCTATCGTTATTGCGGCTGAGGGGGGAGCCAAAATATGCCAGATGGATTGAAGCAAATCAATATCCTCTTTCCTTTCGACGATTGAGAAGAACTTGAGCGGGGAGAGCATCTTTCAACCCTGCAAGTAAATGCCTAACCTTGCCGATTGGTGTGGGATTGCCCGATCGCTAAGTTCTTCCAGTCATTCTATTTATATATGTAATAACACTCTATTCGGTGTGAGCCGAAGGTTGAAAGCGTAGTAGCGTAGTCTACGTGCACCGGAGACCAAATTCTACTTAGTTGTAGATGGTTTGAACGGCTCAACTGCGATGGATTTTTAGAGGGTGCGCGGCAATCGACGCCAAAGGAAGGAAGAGGGAAAAATGGGGTCTATGCTAAGCTAAGCGAACTGCTTAGGTCAAACATAGGTTTTGAATTCAAGCTTAAAGGCAGGATAGTATTAACTGCCCTAGAAAGGCTTTAAAGGGGACTAATCTGTCTTCAGGAGTTGGTTAAGATGAAAGCACCCTCCCTCTCACTGCCCGCCTAACTCTATATGCTTCCAGTCTATACGCTGCCTAAGCTATGTGTCTTCAACGCTTCTCCAAACACTTTCGGCGATCATCAGGAGGGAAATGAACCATTTGAACAGCGAATCTTTGAGCCCTCTCGACGATCTTTAGGAGGGAAATTGCTCCGAGAAATTGAATCACCTCGGCGATCCTTCGACGGTGCAAAACTTTGAAACTCTGGTCTAACCTAGTAGATGCTTATAAGGTCAAATATCTATTGTAGGTTTGATCGATTTGTGTTCCTTTCGGGTTTCGCCATAATCACCTAATGTGGGAGCTCTATATGTATGCATAAGTAAGTATAGGTCTGGTCAAATAGCTGGCTGTCTAACTTGGGCTGAGGTCTCTTGCTTCATAGGAGAAAAGTGCTGAGGTATCTAATGAGGAGAAACAATATCTCTGCTTAGGGCTCTTCTTTCTCTTCATAGGCCAAACTCTATTTCTAATGAGTAATAGAATGTGCTTAGCACACCTATAATTTATGAGAGGAACATGGTGTATAGTGTGTTCGAGTTCATGATGTGGTACATGCTCGTAAGAAATGAGAGAATCTCGTAATAGATAGAAAAAGGGTTATCTAAGTGTGTCATTCAGTAAAGTGGGCTAGGGCAGTGTGGGGTAAGTGAAAGTTAGGCCTGGTATCTAAATGTAACCCTCCCTACGAGCAATCGTGTCTTTAAGTACAGGCTCCCTCCATCCAATCTTCCTTGCTTTAAGTGAGCCGAGTAGAATTGTGTAATCACCGGAGCTAAAGCTCCCCCCTGCCGTCTGTGGGTCACCCAACGATAGCGACCCCCTCCCTCCCATTTGTTCGAGCTAATCTGTAAGTTCTGGTAAGTATCTTGGTTTGTTGGGCCCACCCACCCTAAAAGCTTTAGCTCCCCCGCTCCCCGACGAGCAAGCAGTAAAAGCAAGAAGCAAGAGCCGTATGAGCAAGCCCTCCAAGCAATCGTGTCTTTCAGTAAACCCTCGCTTGGTTTAATGGAGGTGGGCTATAAGCAAGCATTGTAATAAGCATTTGGGTAAGTGAAAAGAGCATAGCTAATAAGCATTTGGTTTCATAAGTTCGTTGTCTCTAGCCTAGGGTGGCTTGGCTCCCCCACTTTGCGCTTAGATTTTTGGCATCACTCAACCGAGTACACAAGGGTTTTCACTATCCCACTGCCTCAGGGAGCCCTCTTTGAGAGACAAGCGACTCCATCACTCCCAAGCCTCGGGTTTTTACTACTGCCTTGAGCTGCACTGGAGGACCTCCTTCATTTAGGGGGACTCTTTTAGCTTTTACTTATATCTTGACTGCCTAGGCACTCTTTTGACTCGCTGGACCTACCTGCCAAGCCCATAGTAAGGGATTTGATTATTGGCTGTAAGCTTTCAACCCCTTATTTACTTCAGCTGTCCCGCTTATGAAACATATTTGAGTTTTTGCTTTCAATTCCGGATTCCCTAGCTCGCTCCACTGGAACACCTACCAACGCAGGGCACGGGGAAGAAAAAAGGGTTTTACTTTCACGAACACTCAAACCAACAGCTCATCCCACTTGGTTTTACTTACGATTCATCCAACAACATCACTAATACCCTCCTTAGCCAGAACACGATATCTTCTTATTAGTTACGAGCATCCACAACCATCAACAAGACAATGCTCCACGAAATACAGACAGAGATATTACATTTGTCTTTCTTACGATCGATGCATGCCATAGACAAGGCCAGGCACTGGAGACCCACCAAGTCAGGCTCACTTACGTGCTTTAGGGTTTGACTCCAACCAACTGCATATCCGTTATTTACCATGCTTCCACAGCCAGAACGAAGACCCAGGTTCACGAAAGAAAGGGTCACAAAGGTAAGGTTCACGAAAGACAGAAAGACAATTGTTTCTTCTTTTTTCTTTTTACTTACCCCTTTCATTCCAGTCTATTCATAGTTCACAGGATAGATTCAAAGTAATGGAAATGATAGAACATGATTGCCTATTCATTACGGATACTTACTATTCAATAGTTTATACAAGTGTTACAACCGATGTTACTCTTATTCCAGTAATAGTTATATCAATAGCTTAGATTACATGGTTATCCTTCTCTATGTTATACGTATAAGCATATACATAATCAGACAAAGAGCTCGTATCACTCCAACTTGTTTAGCTATCCCATGTATTGAATATGGAGAAAGCTGTGCTTTTATATACAGTAAATATCATTACCTCAAAGCATGTAAGGATTGTTGGACCAAGCTAGTAGAAGTAGAACCATTCACTCAATATGACCACAGCTTGTTACAAGTGAAATGAGTACTAGTCTCTTATATCTCTAAGTTATTTATTAGGGTATAGTTATAAAGAGGAATGAGTGCAATACGTATGTTATAGTTACATAGGTATCATATTAGAGTTATGTACGTGTTATCTTAAGCTTTACATCATTGTTAACAGGTGAGCTTTTATAACCATAGACATCTATTGATTCCATTACTAAGGAGTGATTACTAGTAATATAGGTAAAAGTTAGCAAGCATATCCATATTAGTTAGGCAGATAAGCTGTGATTAGTTTGAGCTGTTTTGATTATGTTAACTACTAGTAACGATCTATAAGTATTCAATAACTCTGAATCATGATACAGGTAATGATTAGTGAAACCCGTTTGTATTAATAATACAGGTGATGTCAGCAATATTATGGAATATAAGGGTAATCATAGTGTACTAGTTGTGTGATCATATTAGCAGTAGTTAGCCTTTTCATGGATACAAGTATTTTTATATATTCTTTCTCTAAATTATGGAACTTACTTCAGACATTATACGTAATGAATAGAGTAATGCCAATGATACGAGTAATCAAAGGTTATGGTACTTACTCTAAGCTTATAGGTTACATGTATTATTATACAGATACTTAAGCTTACTGTATTAGAGTTACTAACAATGCTTGTATTTCCATAATATGAGCTTATACTATGCTTGGAACAATACAGGGCTCATGATGCTTTATATGATCTTTTTCATATGTACAATATCAATACTAGTTACAGTTTATGATAAGCATATCCGTATTGAAAAACCTGCTAAAAGCTTAGATGTGTACAAGAGCTTATGCATATTAGACTATGTGTTAACAGCTGTAATGATACCAATCTATGCACTTAATCTTATGGAATAATCATGACCTTGTTGAATGGTACTAATACGTATTACATTGTGTACAAGCCATCCTATGCTTTCCCTTATTCTATATGGGTATATATCATCGGTCAATCACAGTAAGGTTGTGACACAATTATGGTAGCATATTAGAGTAGTCATAGTCATGGGATTAGTACCCTTATGAATGAGAGTCTAGTTCAAGCTCAATACACTTAGTTCAATCATGCCCTATTGCTTTACCACTATAAGCATTGAGTACACTAGTTTCCATAATCAATGATCTTCACAACCCACAACCCGTATTCACAAGCTTGTACATAGTTCACATAGCTGTAACCTTGACAATATGGATAAGCTAGATTAGGCAATCACACTATCTATTAGTATAAGCCTTTCTATTAAGCCCATATAAGGTGACACTATTGATCATGGTTGGTATTATTGTTATTAACACTTTGACTGGAATAGAGCTTGTATCTTATAGATAAGCAATCACTTCATACTGTTCATGTAACCTGTAATACGGTAGTTATGAGTGAATAGACGTATACACTTACTAATAGTTATTTACAAAGTAGTAGTAAATCAGTAAGCTACAGGTTATTGTAGTTATATCTTATGGGATTAGTGCGATCATCATACATAGAGTACTCTTATCACTAAGGATCATAGCATGAAATCAATGTATACGTGTAACTCTTATATGTTACTTATAGCTATACCATATCTGAGCTTATAACCTAAGTAGTTGCATATCAGTTAATCCATGGCATTAGTTCAGCTTGATCAATACTAAGCAATGTGTAAAGCTAGCACTAGTCATATCAGCATCACTTGAATCTATTGGAATAGCTCATGTAAGCTTAAGCTCGTACTAGTCATATTGTGATATCTATGTTAGATACCGAATGAATACCATAAGATAAGTAAGGTGATATCATGCCTGTTCTATATAGCACATTGATCTTGCTTTAATTCAAGTGCATTCATAGTAACATATGTACTAATATACGAAGAATAAGCATGTATGTATTGTGTTATTAGCTTGATCGTTGTATTAGCTCTATGGAATCAATGGGAATCACACCACTACTACCTATTGCCTAATTTCTCTAATTCAGTATAGAGTTGTACCCGTGTGAGTAATTATGGGAATAAGTATTAACAAAGGTGACACGATAGCGCTGAGACTAGAAAGGGAAATATCAAAAAAACAAAAACAAAATGTATAAGTATCCTCAGCTGACTCGTACTAGTGTTTAATCAATACTACTAATCTCATTAGATCACGTGTACAGGCTGTGTGATATGCTCAATACAGGTGTTTGGTTGTACATAGAACATAATGGTAATACTAGTATAAGCTAATATTTAAGTAAATAGGTAAACTAGCTTAAGCTAAGCTCCTATCTATTACTAATGGGAAACAAAGCTTCATCATGAAAGGTAAACATGGGAATATGACCGATCCATAACTAGCTCATAACAAGATGTAACTAGTATAACCACTTCATATTGATTACGATTACCTTACCCATTGTTTCCTTTTCTGGCTGGCTGCCTGGTGGCTGGCTACTGGCTAGGTGGAGTAGTAACTGGCTGGCTTGGCTGTCCTTTGTTCATCTCGCTTTCTTCATGGCTTCCTTCTTTATTATTGGTTGGAAAGAAGGGAGACTCAAGGTCAAGGGGAACTACGCCCACTTTGCCCTACCAATTAGTAAAGGCAGGCTGGGGCCTAACTAATCTAATGCCCTTTATATTCCTTAAGCCGATTCATATCTGATTAGTTGGATTGGATGGGGACTCAAGGTAAAGGAACTACGCCAGCCTTCCCAATCCGTAAAGGTAGGCCTCCCGATAATAGTGAATAGCTCCCCTTGCCCGACGCGGACAAGCGACTACGTTGATGGCGTTGGTCGAGAGTTCGCTTGCTCACCCTCACCATATGAATAGTGAGTCGATGGCGGCCTTTGTCGAGAGTTCGGCAAGCTCACCCTACCGGGCCTTGACTTCCTATTGGAATATTGAGCAACGAATGAATGCATAATGACATATATAATGATATATATCTATTTGTATACGATATTCGATCGATAGAGCGTGAATGCATATATTATATATGTAATTACGCTTTCTCGAATCCAATCACCGTACTTCTCTGAATGAGAAGTCAAACTTCCCTAACCTCCGCCAAGGTAAAATGGCCAATCTCGTAGGATGCGTAAGCATGCTCGACTGTTAAGGAGAGGGAAAGATGTTCAAACCTCCGCCAAAGGACAAGTAGTTGAAGGATACTCAAGTTGTATGGGCAAAGATTGAACCAAGCGATGGCGGCCTTTTAGTCGAGCGTTCGTTACCTCACCTTGCCGGGGGCATGATGGCGGCTCGGTGGTCGAGCCTTGCCGGGGGCATCCTCTCCCTAACAGTCGAGCCCCTCTCCTTATTAGTCGAGCATGCTTACGCACCCTGCCAGTCCTTAATATTTTTCTAAACATCTCCTGATGATGCAATTCATTCAGTATATCCCTTTCCACTATAGAGGAACTCTCCAGGCAAGTGTTCTTAAATCTCTGACAGAACCTTTCAAGTTTTCGCTAACTCATTTCGGTAATATAAGCGCAATCCGAAGGCCACTATCACGTCGATTGAGGGAAAGATGATCTAGTCCTTCTCTGAGAAAAAGGTCCGAGCATGATGCAAATGAAATTCTCTTTTCTTCCAACTCAGAGAGGGGCACTTATTACATAGCCTGCTCGCCTTTCTTAAAAGAGAATTGGTTGAGCTAATCGACCATTCAAGGGAAGCGGCTTCTCCTTTTGACTTCTCCCTTTAATATTTAGAGAACAAGGGGAAAGTCCCTAATCCAATAAGTAAGATCAGTTAGCCTCTGTTCTTGCCTTAAACTTGAAACTGAACTGACTAAAGAAAGGTCCATTAACAATAACATAAGGTCTATTAACAAAGGAGGAGGGCTATGCTTTTCTCTCCCGCTGTAGAATTCTTTTCTATGGACCAAAGCCAAAGCCCATATCTTCCTGCCTTGATTAGCCTTCTGGGACTCAAGGGATTATTTCTCCTCTGCCCTTCTCACTTTATAAGGCCTTGCTTCTTGTGGGTTGGATTTCTCGCTCGTACTTAAGGGAAAGTCCTGAGCTTGCTTGGAAGATGAAGCTTTCAGGTTGCTTGCTATCAGTGCATTAGATGTCCTAGTTGTCCAGTACCAATCCGCTTTCAAGGTTCAGTGTGCCTGTGCCTTCGTTCAGCCATTCATCCAGTCTCTTGCAAGTGCTATCGAATGGGATGTGAATGAATAACGTCTTATCGAATCCCCTGTGAGTGAGGGTACTCCTTATTATATTATAGAGATCGTTCTTAGGATAGCCTATGGCTAGTTAAGATTTCTTATTCATACTATCTGTCAGTGCGAATGTGAGTACGAAGCAAAGGTGCCAAGCTGAAGGTTGAAAGTCTTGAATCCGCTCTTACTGGTCTCATATCCGCTGCTCGAGTGAAAGTGAGAATGTCTATCTCTGGCCATGGAAGGATCTTTCTCTCTAACTAGAAATCTTGTAGGAGAAGAAAGAAAGTAGCGTAGAAAAGAGAGCTTTCCCTCTTCCTTCGGGTGTACTAAGACTATTTCTTTCATATAATATTCCTCTCCTTATCAGTCGAGCCCCCTGTCGGGTCCTTGCACTAGGAAGCGCAAGCCCCTCCGGGACCTTCTCCCCTCGAGTCAGGAGCTAGCTTTCAATCTCCCACTCCTACTGCTACTACTCCTGATACAATCTTGCTTGGCTTACTTACTTGATTGATTGAGTTTTCCCGTTGGACAGCTACTATGAATAAAATGATTGTCTCTATTGAACCTAGCCTTACTAAATCTCGTATGATAAAGAAATGGATCTCTGAACTAGAAAGCATAAACTGAAGGCAAGAGTGAAATCTAAAAAGTTTATCAAACCCTGTAGGGATAGGGGGTGGTGAGATAGAGCAGGAAACGGTTACCAAGTTCCGTTAGCCGTGTAGTTAGCAAGTGATACTCAGGGAACAGGCTTAGTTAGAGATTCAAAGAGTTGGGTTAGCGATCCTCCTTAACTGAGTCAGGAAAGGGATAGATAAACAGAGTCGGGGTCATAGTACTCTCAAAACCGAGCCGGTTTAGTTACACCCCACCTTCATCCTTAGTCTTTTAGCTGATGGAAATAGTTTCAAAGATAGACGTGTCACATAATCACACAAATAAGGAAATAAAGTGAGTGAAGGAGTGACTCTCGGGGATAGGCACGACTGAACAGACTCAAATGCATAAGTATACTTGTATCGAGGAGTTCCTATTGAAAGAAAATAAGCCATCAACAGTGCCGTCTAGTGCCTTTTAGGCTTAGAAAGTCCCTCATCCTAGAGCTGATAGAAATACAATAAGAGTATTTGGATTTAGTCAATTCGCCGAAGGAAGATTCGACTTTCTTTTATGAGTGGCCTCCAGTCCTGGGCAAGGCAAGAGCTGCAAGGCCGCGGAGTGCAGAACTTGTCCTCAGCTATAGCGGCTGCAGAGTCTCTCATAGAGTTCAAGAGGGGTGACTCCAAAGAAAAGGGGCAGAAGGGCAACAATGGGAAAGGAGGTGGGGGAGGAGACAAGGAAGCTAAGGGGAAGTCTGACTATAAGAAACCATCGACAAAGAAAGAAAGAAAAAAGTGAGAAGGGCAAGATCAGTCCAAGCCCACTAAAGCATGCTACTTCTGTGATGGACCTCATTTCATGAGGGACTGCCCGAAGAGAAAAGCTATCATAAGGCGAGCATAATGACATATATAATGAATGTCACTCTCTATCGACCATAATGACATATATAATGAATGTCACTCTCTCTAGTATCGAAGTCACCAATGAATGATGTAATTACGTATATAAAGAATGACTGGAATCACGGACAAGTTTCAGTGATGGCGGCGATGGCGGCCCTTATGGTCAAGTGAGAAATCCCTCACCATCGGAATAGTGAGTGACTCCGTCCCTCTCCTTAACAGTCGAGCCCTTGCCGGACCTTATGGTCGAGCAACTCAAGTTTCATTTTTCTCTTTTTTTTATTAAATAACACATGTTTAATACTTAAGGATTTTAAAGCCTAAGTATGAGTTTTGGTCTCAGGGGCTATTTGGATTTTTATTTTTATGAAATAAAAATTATTTTATTCAAAACAAAAAATGTTTTTTATTTTTTTTTATTTTTTTAATACACAAAAAAGGGTCCCCTATTTTTGTATAATTAATTTCATAGGTAATTATTATATAAAAATTGGGGGTTGTTGAACAATACAACAAATACCTAATTTAATCTCCTTGATATCATAATTTATGTTTTACATACATACAAAAAATGATCATAATGCAACGAGTGAAAGAGTAGGCTAATTAATTTATTGTGTATGTCACAATTTGAGACATTGTTCATCATTAATAATGCCATTGTAAGTTTTTAATAATTTAAAAAACAATATGGGTGAAAATATTGCATAAATTATTTCCTTTTTATTTTATCATTCAAGCATGTTACATCACAAGAAGGAGAAGAGAAGGTGTGGGGAGAGAAGACTGAACACCCTTTGTCTTAATCTCCTTTCTTGGTCAAACTCTTTCACTTCCTGTTCTTCCTTCTCTCCCATATTGGAGAAAGATCATTGCTCATTTATAAGTGTTTCTACCCAAATCCTATTTTTTTCTTTCTTTTAAAAATGTATATTTTTGTTTCATTTATATCCTTAAGGAAAATTTCTTTCACATCCGTCATTCCTTTTTTTGAGCACATTATATAAAATAATAAAGCATTTACAAACTCAACTAAGGATGAGGCTCTCCTCCTTTATAATAGAATTCTCCCAATTAAAGACCCATTTTTTCACATGGGATTTTCCTTGTTCAAATTTCTTATTATTCCCAATGGGATTATCCAAAATAGATCCAAACTAAGAAGTTTTATTATTTCTATATCCCATGCACTAAATTACCTGCCATGCCTAATCACCTTTTTTCTACTACTAGTTGAGATCCCCTTAAATATTTTCTTAAAACATGGAGGTCCCTTCTACCATAAGAAATGGTGTCTTTAGGTAGTTTAGGTGCTTTTATTTGCACTTAAGATTCAAAATATTAGCTTTTTATATCGAGGGATTCTAATAGGTGAACCCCGTTTGTTTGTCAAAGAGAATCAATATCTTATATTTCCAAATAATGGTTTTTGGTTGTCAGACACTTTTTTTTATATGTATAGTCAGTAATGCCCTCATGCTTGTGTCTTCTTTCCATCATTTTAGGATCACTTTACATTATCCTAATCATTTAGTCCATTGATTGGTAGAGAATTTTTTTTTTTTAAAGAAGCTTTTATAATTCCTATAGTGGCTAGTCTTTTATCTTCTTCTACTTATAACATGCCAAGTAAACATTATGTTCCTTAAGAGACTATGTAAGATCAAACCTATGTTTCAATGGACAGGTTTCTTTACCTCTAAATTTGATATAATACATAATCACAAACCCCATAAAATTTCAAAATTTTAAAGAAACCTATAAGATATCAAAATTTGCAAAGTTTACTTTACTGTCATATCATATCCTATTCTCCTTGTTTACTTGATATATATACATTGGTAGGGATATTACATACACGTGATAGAAAATCATCAAAGTGGTAGGATTCAATCTCTAACCTTCATTTAAAAAAAATTACTAGTCTCACTATATTCATGAATGAATTATTTGGATTTATTTTTGCTAATAAATTTATTAAAGTGGAGAGCCCTATCATATAAATGATCTCTACTTGGGAAAGAGAATTGAGGGGGGTAAGGGCTTAGAGGCTGGAAACCTAACCTTCTCGGTCCTTGTCTTCATGTTGTTGGTTCCTCTTTCTGCCGGTTCATGATGTCGCTTCCAGCCAGAGTTCTGGTGGCTCTAGTTTGTGTGGTTTCCATCATTTTCCACTGTGAAGGTTTTGGTATTGAGGGGGGGAGGGCTCGAAGGCTTTCCTAACCTCTGCAACCCTCATTTCTTGTTATCAGTTCCTTTTACATGTGGTACCATTGTCAACTGATTTATCTAGTGCGACTCTTGCCAAACATCACCACATTTGGAGTTGCATGTCTATATTTTATCGCTGCGTCACTCTATTACCTCTAGTCATGGCGACGTTATCCCATTGCTCAACCACATGGCTCATTTTGTCTGTCGGTGTTGGAGTCATGGGATCTTTGTCCACTTTGGTTTGGCCCTAAAAGTTTAAGGAACCCTTATGGGTATTTGCACATGGCCCTTTGCGACCATTATTTTTGGTTTTTATTGGGGTTTTGACATGTTGTATGTGGTTTTTATTCCTATAGGGTTTCTCTACTGGGGAACTGTGTATATTGCATTTTAGTTTATTGAAATCAATTGATTTTATATGGACATCTATATGACAGAGCATCAATTTCTCTTTGTAAAGGCACAACTTACTCTATGTAAGATCTAGCACTATTGGATCTATTTTCCAAAATACATGTGAGTCATGTATCAACAACATGCATGTAATTATATATATATATATATATATGGAAAATAAATAAATAAATGATCTCTACTTATAATATAGTTATAGTTACTTTATGGATTTCTACTTTTTCAATTGGAATAAATTAGTATTATTACAAAATGTTTTAAAAAACTATTGTAAATATTTGGAACTATGATGAGTTTACTATTTATAGCTTCGCAAAGTAGGTATAATGAGTGTTTTTATTTTTATTTTTCTCATAAAATTTTATTTATATATGTCGCTCTATTGAAATGGTTAGTCATGGTACTAGAATAATTTTTATAGGATTTTTTTTTATTTTTTATTTTATAATAATTTTACACCATCATGTTTCGTCATACATATTAACCATGACATGGTAGAAAAAACATCAGTCTCATTCATCATATTTATATTTAATAAATTGTGTATTGGTAATGTTTGTGTTAATTTTGAAACTCATCCAATGACAACTTGATGTGTTTGCTTTGCCTTGCCCTAGGAAGTGATTATGATATATTGTTATGATAGGAAACCATTTGAAATAAATCCAAGATTAAATTTCCAAAACATTCATAGGAAACCACTGAATTTCCATTTTTATACACATCATCACAACTCCATATAGTAATTAATCTACAAAGGAGACTCATGCACCCACATATCAACACTGACCTATATTTAATTCCAAACTCTGTTAGGATATTTACTTTGTCAAATTATCTTAGGATATTCACTTTGTCAAATCTCTCTTAGGATATTAATGTGAAATGTTTTGAGAATGCCATCATAAATATCTGAAACTTTAATGAGTTAACTACCTACCACATAACAAACTTAGAAGTATAATGATATTTATAATTATGTTTCTCTCATGAAATTTGGCTTAGGTATGCTATGTTTATCAAGAATGTGATCATTAGTATGGATTCCATCATGATCTCTCAAACACCAATATAATGTTATTCATCATGTTATAGGTATGTGTTAGAAAACAATAATGGATATTATAAAATATTTTTGGGATATTGACATGCTCTAGGAAGTCTCTTAAGCTATAAAGATTTTACCTGAGAATCTATTCCTCATGGAGGGCTTGAATTGCCAATCAAAACACAATGATCCACACTAGAATGCATTAGTTTACTTTGTGAAAATGAAACATTTATTATTAAGTAAAACACATTCAACAAAATATATCCACAATTACGAGAATTCTAACATGAATTATATGAAAAGCTAATTCAGTCCAACTAATTTTATATTTCACGTACAATTATAGACCATTCATTCGGTTGATCAATATATAAGGAAACAAATAGTGATGATGATGATAACATTAATAAGAATGGCTTCTGATTTTATATTTCAAGTTTCCATGTAACCTCATCAACATTTAATTAAGTATATGGATGATATGGGTTTTGTATATATTGACATTTCAAAAAACAAATATGCAAGAACTTGGAAGTCAAACTAATAGGAGCAATTCACATTATGGTTGTAGGTCATTTATAAACATGTATTTTCTTTCTAAATTGAAGTCAGTGTATGCTTTGGACCTTAATTCTACCAAACCAAATTCCCAATGTTAATAAGGGGACACATTATCAAAGGTCTAATAACCTATAAGCAAAATGAATAATTTCATGAAATAAAACATAGTAGGGGCATAAATGACAAATAATCATGACAAGGGTAAAATAGGAAAAAAACATTTCAATATTTATATGAAAATATACAATGGGTCTCCATTAGGGAAGGACATCCTAGTGGGAATACAATACAAGACAAATTTTTGTTAATGGAAAAATCTCACAATAAGAATGACAATGTGTTGTCAGGGAAATGCATCTTGTGCAAGGATGTCAAATGATCTGTATCAAGAAAAGATATACTAAATAAGAAATAATGAACTCAAGTAAATAGGTTGTTGTGAGGGATTAACATCTTGAGGAATGAAATTTTACTAAAAAGTTACCCAACACCAAATTAGTCAACTCACTATACTTTCCCAACTTCTTAGTGTTGAGAATGAAACTATAATGTTTTGTAAAAAAAAATTCAAACCTCGTAAGGCTAAGTGAGGTAGGAGAGAATGTTACCCTACTTTTTAATGCTTAAAGAGATGACAAGGATTTAAAGTTCATAAAAACCTAGCTTGAAGGTTTTTTTATTAAAAGCATTTTCATTTTTTTTTAATTTTCTTCACTTATGAAATTGTATAGAACATATATAATATAAAATAAAAGAATGAACTAAAACCAATGTTCTACAAAAACTGAAACTATATATATATATATATATATATATATATATATATATATATATACTCTAATACTCTAATAATATTATAGGCAAACTTGCAATAGAAATTAACTATAAACATAACATCAATACATTAATGACAAAAATTGATTCACTTGAAGAGTGATATAAAAGAAAAAAATAAGAAAAATGCAATGATCCTTTATTAATTAATCATATATTAGTTTTGGATTGAATAGCCTCTACAAGATCTTTTGAGAACTTGAACCAAAGACATCTTTGGAAGCCTTTGATGTAAATAGAATCATATGAAGGCAACCAATTGCCTAAGAAAAAAAGAGATCTTATAATCTACCTTGGACCATCTCAATAATTGTGATACACACAATTATAATATACATGAAGTATAACTGATTAGCATTGAACAATGTCAAAAATTCTAAAGAATGTAGAAAAATACAGAAAATGAACAATGTTAAAGGGAAAGGCTAAATTAGTGTCACTTTGCCTTTTTTTGCCACTTAAGTAAATCCTTGCTATCAACAAAGTTGTTTAGTCCATAAAAAACTAAGAATGGATGAAAATAATTACGCGCACAAAACTTTCAAAGCTTAAGGATACCTCCCTTTAAAAGAATGAATCCTTATTCATTGATTTCTTCATTTCCATTTGTATCATTCTCCAGTAGTTATTTGGTTTCAACTTATTTTGATATTCTTATCATATTTACATGAAATGGAAGGAAAAATTCAACAAATAAAGTATTTTCAGTTAATAAGTGGTTATAACATTATATTCGTGACTTTTCTTAAGATAGGCAAGGATCCCACTAGACTATATTATGAAATATAACTTATAACTCCAAGTCATATTAAATACATCTTGTAACTCCCGATAATCATTTCAATACATCATATAATAAAACCATATGCATATCACAAAGGAAATATACCATGAAAATCCATCAAATCATGCAATCATCACACTTCTTGTCTCTCCAAATATATAAAATAAGATAAAATAATTTTCAAAAAAATGAAATAATCATAGGGTTCAAAATTTAGTCAAAATTTCAACGTCTCATCCAATCTAAGTCAAGTGAATTCTATTGAGAAATGAAAATAAAAATAAAATTTGGTACTTGAATAAATTAGGGTGCACATCCATGTAAGAAATATCTCTCTTAACCTCTCCCTCTATTTTCTAAGTATCTTCCATTGAATGGGAAGAGATGGATTTAGAGGACATAGTGTTGGGAGTCTTAAACAAAGGTTATTTTCCCTTTTTGTCATCAACTGGTAATTTTAGAGAGAAAGATTTAATTTGAATGGTAGGTTGATTATTAATAGAGGGATTATTACAAGTAACAATGGGAGCAATAACTAGCATATATGGTTTTTTGGGATTGTTAGTGATTATAGAAGTGGGCCTTGCTTGGGTTTCTCCCCATCCATCATTCACATGATTTGGATGGGGTTGCAAACGAATATATGATATACTTTTTTTTAACAAAATCAGGTATTGGAATTACTTTTTAAAAAAGGGGGGGAGCAAGCTCCCATTATAAGATTTTTGGAGCCAGCCACAACGAGAGAGAGGGCGAGAAGAAGGCACCTCCTAAATCAAATTCTATCCATATTTCATAAATTCCAAGTTTCCCTACTACATATTGCTTATAAATTCTAACATACTGTTGTAGCAATACCTTACATTTACATTTCATAATGCGAAATACTACTTAGTTATAGTGCTTGAAGTACTAGAGCTGATGCAAAATGAAAAACTACAAGAGAGATCCATGATAAGTTGAACATAGGTTCTTCCTACTGCTGGTTCACAATGGGTTCTTCTCTTACTTTGTTTCTGCTACTTTTATCCCCTCTGATTGAGCTTTCCCTAGTCTTGTTTGTGAGGATACCTTTTACAAATGTTATAGAATTTTCTAGGTGAGCACACCTATTATTCAAAGCCTCGATTTTTGCATTCTGATTGGCAAACCAACCCATTAGGAAAGAAATTTGTGACTTTGACTGTTGTCAGATTTCTTTAATAGTTTCCCTCAGCTGATCAATCATGAATTTATTAGCTCGACAATAGAAACAAGTATTGTTCTTGGATGCATGCTCGAGGGGATCCATTTTCCCTGAGATGCAACAAAGAACCTTTGCATATTTCTAATTGAGGTTAGAGTGAGAATGATACTTGGATAGAGAGAGGCGCAACTCAGAAAGCCATGACAGAGAGAGGTGCAACTCAAAAAATATTAACTGAATAGGCATGATTGTTTTAGTCTTTGACACTATTGTATTAGTCTTCAACACGACATAGAGAGGCTCAACTTATGCTAGAGGGAAATGAAACAATGAGGCACAAGGAAGCCCAACATGGAGGAGGCAACCCAACCACATAAGGCAAAAGAAGGGAGAGCACTCTGCAAACGCGAATAGAGACACAATGCGAAGGGAGGGAAGGTAAGGAAGAGGAGGGAGTGGAGAAAAATGTGAGGGGAAGAGGAAATAAATAGAAAGGATAGAGGGAAGGGAGTAGGAGGCGAGAGGAGGTCAGGAGTGGGTCATGGGAAAAATGAGAGGGAGGGGGATATCTCACAGAGATGCAATCAATCAGATAGATTGTTATGGGGCAGAGAGTTGCTACTAGGAGGATTTGGGAAAGATAATTCACCTTCCATGAAACGAAAGGTGCAAATTTTAATGTGTACCAATCCCCATTATGAGAGGTTTGATTTTGGATTGAGTTGGTAGACCAATGATTATGGTATTGGAAGCAAGCAAATTTCATTAGCAATCCACACTTCTCCTAAGGATCATGCCACTGCTTTATTTTCTTGATCATCTGTTATTCTATTGTTCTCCCTTAAGATATGTAGGAAGGTGGTTTGTCCGAATTATTTTAACTGCTGACTGAATCTGGTTATGGTTTGGCCTAGCACTGTGTTTTTCAATTTGGTCTTCTTGACCATTGATTGGATGAGGATGGATGAATCACCCAATATGACTAGATCCATTAAATTTCTTTTTTTAAGGATTTTGGCTCCCAGAAGGAACCCATATACCTTTTCCTTATTGTTTGAGACCGTTCCCAATCCCCACTCAAAAGAGATGGTGTTTTTCTTCTCTTGTTCAAAGATAATGCCTCCAGCACCTACTTTTCCCAGGTTATATTTTGATGCTTTGTCAAAGAAAATACATGGTCTATTGAGTGAATTCAACCATAATATGAATTCTTCCTCCTTCAAGCGATTTTTCCGATTTTTGTTGGCCTCTTTTATTTTAGGTGAATTTGGCAATTTTGGCCTATTGTCTACATAGTTGATCCATGCTCTTTCTTCCTGTTGTAGCTGGTTGAAGTCTATAGTTCTTGTTCCTTTGGCTGATAGGAATTCTGTTGCTAGCCCCCATGTTTTTGAAATCACCTTGCTAACTGCTGGCTTAGAGTTCTAGAAGATTTGATTGTTCCTTGCAAGCCAAATTTTCCAGTAGAGGAAGGAGGGTAAGCTTATCTAGAATATTTTGATGGTACTCTTATTTTTAAGAGAGTAAGGGTACTTATCTTTCCATGCAACATAGAAATCAGTGATGGGAAGAGATAGATTCACAACTATGTCCAATGGGCACACAAGAAGTTTCCAACAATCTCTTGCAAAATTACATTCAAGAAAGAGGTGTTGGATGTTCTCTTCTGCATTGAGACACATAGGTCATCGAGAAGACCTAATGAGACCTTTTTTCCTGAGATTTTCGACTGTAAGAATTTTCCCCTTTAAAAGTGTCCATATAATTTTTATTTTTATTTTTGGGAGGCTTTCTGTTTCCCATACCGATTTCCATGGAGACCAATCAAGGTGCCCTTGATGTTCTTGCAATTTTAGATATCCAAATTTCACTTAGTAGTTCCCTCCGGATGGTTTCCAAATGAAAGAGTCTTGAATTCCTTGTTTGATTTGGGCTGCTCCTTTGAGGAGGGAGATTAGAGAGTCCCACTGATGTTTAAGATCTTGAGGGGACTCTGGTGTCTTCCATTCTTTCCATGACCTATCATCTTTATCCCATTGTGATATTGACTCCAGTGTGCATAACACTTTTGAATTTTTGAATTCATCCACCTCCTTATCCTTTGAACTTATTAGTGACTAGATAATGAGGGATTTCCCATTACTTTCATTCCATATATTTATATCTCGATCATCACCTGTAAGTCTTGATGTGTTATCCTTGATGAGGGGTAGAGCCTTTTTTATGACTTTCCATATTTGGGAGCAAGGCCTTAGTGGAGTTTTCCCTGAGAGAAAGGAGAATTGAGAGGCATTAAGATATTTGGATTCTAGCACCCGCTTCCGCTAGCATTTGTCCCCAGTGATGAATCTCCATACTATTTTTGCTCCAAAGGCCAAGTTCACCAGTCCTAGAAGCCTGATTGAGAGTCCTCCTTTCTCATAGGGAGTTGTAACTTGTTCCCATTTTATGAGACTAATTTTTTTTTTTGTCTCTGTTTTGCCTCCCTACCAAAGGAAGCTTCTTATGATTAATTCGAGTTGTTTTTGAACACTTGCCAGAGCTAGAATTGTAGAAAATTAGTGTAGGGGAAGAGCTGTAAGGATTGATTTAATTAGTATGACTCTCCCTGCTAGATTAAGCCAAATCATTCCCCAAGTTTGTATTTTTTTTCATTTTCTCTATATAGTTGGTCCATAGTTTTTCTTTCAGATTTTCTTTTGATACTGGCAAGCCCAAATATAGGAAATGGTTCCAGTGTGCTTGGAGGAGAATATCAAGGATTTGCGATATTCTTTGAAGGGTACGGGAGGGTGCATTCCATCCATATATTTTTCTCTTACTGTTATTGAGCAAAAAACTTGAAACTTCCATAAAACTATCAGGCACTTTGTTTAATCTTCGATCTACTATACAAGATGCTCCTCCCATTAGAAGAGCATCATCTGTGAATAGGGAGTGTTTTATACTCTTGGTTCCAACGCTTATTGAGAGACATGTTAGAGTTTGATTTCTTCTGCAATACTCAAGGTTTCTACTCAACGAACCAAGCATTAATATATAAAGGAAGGGAGACAATGGGAATCCTTGTCTCAAACCCTAAGAGCTTTGAAAATATTCACATGGCCTTCCATTGATGAGAGGGGCTATCTAAGGGCTGACAATACATGCATTTATAATTTCTATAAAATTAGTAGAGAATCAAAATTTGTTTAGGACATATGATAAGAAAGACAGATTAAATTTGTCGAAGGCATTTTCCATGTCAAGTTTTAGAATGAAGCCCTGCTCTTTTCTTTCTAAACTGGAGTGCAATTCCTCTTGAATGATCATGATGTTGTCCACGATCTGCCTGCTGGGAACAAAACCACCATGTTTTTTTGAGATTAAGTTAGGTAGTATAGGTTTGATGCGATTGGAAAAGATCTTGGAAATGATTTTATATGATGAATTACATAGAGAGATAGGCCGAAAGTGGTTGAATGTTAAGTGTCTTGCTTCTTTTGGGATGAGGGCTAGGAAGGTCGAATTTGTGTATCCTCCAATCTTCTTTTTCCGAAAGACATTTTTGATGATTCTTATTAGATATTTTTAAAATGGGCCAAAAGGAGCGGAAGAAAGCTATAGAAAAACCATCCGGTCCTGGAGCTTTATCAGTCTAGAGGCCCCACACTGTTGCTTGGATCTCATTTTCTTCAACTTATTTCAAGAGATATGAGTTTGTTTCTTCATTTATCCTTTTAGGAATGTGCTTTGTGAAGCTCTCATACTTTGGGTTTACTGGCCCAGATTCTAATAAATTTTTGAAGTTGTTATATGCTTCATTTATTTAGTGCCTCTTGTCCTTGATCTTAGAGTCTCCTTCACCTTTTGTTGTGTCAATCTGATTTGTTATTCTGCTCATATTTGTTTTGTTATGGAGGAAGGCAATGTTTTTATCCCCTGCTTGAATCGATAAGTTTCTAGATTTGAACCTCTAGACTTCTTCCTCTTTCTTGTTGTTCCTATAGATTTCCCAATGTAGCTCTTTCTCTTTCAATTGGTTCTCTTTTGTGTCTTCCCTGCGTTCTATATTTTCCTGAACTTTTTCCATTTCTCTCTGCAATTCAACCTTTCTTTTATGTGGTTCCTTGTAATTGTTTTTTGCCCAATTTTTTAGACTATTCTTGACACTTTTTAATTTTGTTTCCCAAACATAGCTAGGCAAAACTGTGATCTTTTGATTCCAAGCTACTACTATAATTTGATTAACTTCTTCTTTATTGTTCCATAACGGGTTGTATCGAAATGGGAGAGGGCCCAAGTTTTCGATTGCTCCTAGACTGATAACCACTGGTTTATGATCAAAGGCCATTGAGGGAATAATTTTTAAAGAAACAAAGTTGAATTTTGCTATGATGCTATCTTGTATTAAAATTCGGTCCATACACTCTTTTATATTGCCTTTCCCAATCCTCTTATTATTCCAAGTGTATTTCCCATTCTTTGGGAGAATGTCCATTAGGTTGTGACACTCTATTATGTTTTCGAGGGAGTCTTGAGATGGATTAACATGAAAAATACCCCTTGATTTCTCATTAGCATTCAAAACCAAGTTTAAATCTCCTCCTACGATAAGGCTTTTGTTTTGAACCAACAATAGGTTTTCTTTGAGGGATCTCCAACATATTTCTTTATCTCTGTAGTGAGTTGGGGCATATACATTGTAAAGGCAGACAAATCAAAGGGTTTTCTGTAGATGATGGGATCTTTACTAACATCTCATTCTATCTCCTGTCAGTGGAGTACGGGGCATGATACAAAAATCAAAGTAAAGGCAGATCGTTAAAGCAATTTCTCAGTCAATCAGAAAGCAGTTAGTCATGTTCAGACAGATTGAAGATTCCTCATGAAGATGTCAGTTCAGACAGATTGAGATGTAGTACTATCAGTTGTATGAATTTTTTCCTATAAAGGAAGCTCATCCATGGATGAGGATTTATCTCCTTCAGGACTACGTAGTTGGATTAGAGGTTAGTGAGTGTGTGAAGAGGCCAATTCACACAAGTGGTTTCACTAGACCCCAATCAGAATTGTGCAAAGAAATAGGAGGCTTGGAGGTCAGACCAGAGGTTAGATAGAGGCCTTTGACTGTCTATGAGCAGTAGAGGTATTGCAGAGAGAGCAAGATAGCTTTTGAGCTGATTCTTTTTGTAATACTAGCTATATTTCCACTTGTATGATAATACAGAGTTGGGGTTTTAGGCTGAGGCTTTCCCAGGGTTATATCTTAAGTGTTATGTGTGATTGATTCCTTCTTATCAGTTATATGTGTTCTTATAGATGTTGCTCATGTTCGATTAAGCTTCCGCTAAATTGGTTGTGCTTTAGATCATGTATTGTGCTTTAGTACATTGCTTAATCTGTTGATCTACAATGGGAATTTCTTCATGGTATCGGAGCTAAGTTTATCGGAGCAGTGAACAATATACAAGAGGAGATTTTAAAGTTTTGAGTTTTGGGCCGCGAGTTTTCAGAGCAGATCTGAAATTTTTTGTGCAAAATTTTCAGAAAAAAATAGCAGATCTGGATTCCTTGTAGAAAAATACCCAAATTCAAAAAAAAAATCGATTGAATCAGAGTTCGGATGAGGGAGATATCGCTAATTTAAAATCAGCTCTTTTTCCAAAAAATTTCGTGACGATGGAAAAGATGAAACAGATTGGTTTGCTAGCCAAGAACCTGTATGCACTTGACGTACAAGATGCATGCAAAGCCTTGAGGAGCAAGGCAAAGGTTAGATACTTGGTGGTTGAGAGGGAGAGTAAATTACCTCTCAACATGCAGCGCTAGAAGAAGTCTCAGACAATTGTGGAGGATCCACAATTGGTGAAGCAGCTTCAGGAGGTTTTGGAGCAGCCACAACTAAAGAAGATGAGAGGAGATCAAGTAGAGATATCTACTCATGCAGAGAGCTCCAGTAGGGGGAAACTTCGAGCCAGGTGGGTAGAGGGATCACATGCATCCATACCTCCAGGTAAGAGGTGGGGCGATGTGGAGTGATTGTCCCAAGGAGGAGGGGTAGGATCCTTGAGGTACCCAACCTCTTTGACTTGACTTTGCTACAGGAGCCCTGATGAGGAGTAACGGGACTGACTGATTGGGTAGAGACAGATGTGGATGGAGCGGCATAGAGAGCTACAACGCAGGATTCCCAGGACTGTGTAGAGCTAGCAGGCTGCAACAATGCGAGAGGCACAGGAGTGTTGCACCAGTGCAGGATGGCACAGAGAGGTGTGAAACGGTGCGAGATGCATGGAGTGTTGCAATAGCTCAGAGGTTAGAGAGGGAGCACTTGTCAGCAGTAGGTAGAGCTTCAGCATCAGAGTATGTTTCTAGCCCAACAGAGAGGTCAGTGGGGAGTTTTTTTTTTTTTTTTTGTTCCGAAGTTGCTGGAGCAACCACACTTGGTAGAAGTGTTGAATGCATTTCTTGTTGAGAGGGAGTGTTGAAAATGGCAACAAGAAATGCTAAAAATAAAAGTGCTAAAAATAGCACTGCTATAAATAGCAGTTTGGGTACCAGTGTTGGATTGAGCAACAGGGAATGAAAAATGGAAGTGCTAAAAATAGCATTCTATTTTTAGCAGTTTAGGATGGATTCCTATTTTAGTCAGTCCCTGGACTAAACATAGGAAGTAAAATTCGAATTTGAACTTAACAGCTATTTGAAAATAAATTAATTAATTCTCCATGAGTTAATTAGTTGTGAAAAATCAAACATGAAGTCTATGTGAGGACATGCAATAGTTTCTCTATTAATGGAGGAATTTATCCATCAGTTAAAGAGATAAGGATGAGTTCTAATTTGAGTTGTAATTAGTTGGCTTAGTTAACTGAGTCAAGTCCAGTTAGATTGATTTAAACAGTTTGTTTAAATTAATGTGAGTTCAGTTAGTTAATGCATGCTTGCATATAACTACTGCACTTCAAATAACTGAAGATTCTCTCATGAATAACTCATGCATGTCAGTTCAAACAGAGACCCAGTTGAGATCAAAGAAGGGACAATGTACTATCAGTTGGATGAATTTTTTCCTATAAAGGAAGCTCATCCATGGATGAGGATTTATCTCCTTCAGGACTACGTAGTTGGATCAGAGGTTAGTGAGTGTGTGAAGAGGCCAATTCACACAAGTGGCTGCACTGGACCCCAATCAGAATTGCGCAAAGAAATATGAGGCTTGGAGGGCAGACCAGAGGTTAGATAGAGGCCTTTGACTATCTATGAGCAGCAGAGGTATTGCAGAGAGAGCAGGATAACTTTTGAGCTGATTCTTTTTGTAATACTGGCTATATTTCCACTTGTATGATAATACAGAGTTGGGGTTTTAGGTTGAGGCTTTTGCCGGGTTATATCTTCTGTGTTATGTGTGATTGATTCCTTATTATCAGTTATATGTGTTCTTATTGATGTTGCTCATGTTCGATTAAGCTTCCGCTAAATTGGTTGTAGAAGTAGATCAAGCATTTTTCTTTAGTCTATTGCATTATCAGGTGATCTACAATAGGAATTTCTACAAGGAGGGAGCTAAGGGGAAGTTATTTTATTCATAGTTTTTTTTTACTGGTTCCCATTTTGTTTCTTGAGCTTCTACTACTTCTGGTTCTTCTTTTTTTGGACATCTATTAGCGAAATGACCATACTCATGACATACCTTACATTTGAAAGAGATCTTCTCGTAGTCCAGTTGCTGAATATATGCCCAGCTATCCACCTTGATCTTTACTGCTTCAGGAAGTCCTTTGCATAGGTTCACTTGAATGCAAATCCTTGCGCATGCATGCATATTCTCCTTTGGCTTGCTTTTGTCTATGTATTTTCCCACTGCATTTCCTATTGTTTTTACCGACCCATCTCCCCAGCAATGAAGAGGGAGGTGAGGAAGACGAACCCAGACTGGAACAACACTTGGGACATCCAACTCATGATCAAAGTCTAGCGTCCACTTATTTAAATATAGACCCCTTGTATCCATGAAATAAGGCCCATTCTTGAATATCAGATCTCTGTCCCCTTTGGTTTCAAAATGGAAGGTGAAAAAACCTCTTCCACAGAATCGAATGGAGATTTTCCCATGGGTTGAGTGAGACTAGTTCTTCTTAACCCATTTTTGCACATCTTTTGGAGAGGGCCAAATGCCAGTAAACTAACCCACCAAACCTCTTTCCGATAATGAGAGAGCTGCTCGATGGGGCAAGGAGGGAGGTAGAACAATTTCAGGAATATCTTCTAGTTTTTTTACGAATTTGGAGACAACAAGGCGAGTTCGAGGAGGACCCAGTGTATAGATAAGACTAGCAAAGGCTGAAGCAACCTCGTCTGGAGGGTTCTGAGCCAAGAGATGAGGTTTAGGAGGAGGAACCCCTTCCAAAGCAGACTCCGGAGGGGGCATGGCAGCAGCAGGAGGCCGAGGCTGTGGGAAGCTAAGCAGGGGGGTGGCTTAGGAAGCAGAGAACACGATTTTTCTCATTGCATAAATTCATTGTTTGAATATATTCTATACTTAGATCATGTTCCAAAGAAGAACTTGCAAGCACAAAAGGTTGGGGTAAAGCTTGTTATCCTCCCAGGAAGAAATTCCCAATTTGTGCTATTTGATTAAATCCATCAGAATTTGCATCAAAATGCATGGAAAATATAATTCTCTTGTTTCTCCCTTCCAAACAAATAACCATTTTTTTTCTTCCGTGTTCTCTTCGAGATCCCTTATAACCTCTACTAAAAAATCTCATTTAAAACGATATATAAAAATGTCGTTCTTTACTCGACAAACATCCCAACATGTAACAACTATTAATTGCATGCAAATAAAATAAAATTAGTACTTTCACTACATGCTCATTAATATGGTTTAATAATTCTTCTATTTGAGAAAGGTAATATTGGACTAATGGTATAATTATGGATTGTATATAGGCTTTAACAAAGTAAGAACTCGACTAGTTTCAGGCATTTCTTCTTTCAACAATAGTACTTATAACATGCCTTTACACTTGCTCTGTTTTGCAAATTCTTTGATGCAAATAGGAGAATGAACCATAAAGCTAAGAAGGAATAATGAATGAGTCACTTAGGTATTGATGAAAACATAATCATGCCATAACCCAAATACATATAATTTAACCATTTAAGTCTTAAAAACATGAGTAAGATAAATTCTTATGGCATACAATTACTTTCTTAAAAATGATAGAATAATGATAGGAGGATTAGGAATAAGGAGAATGGGTATTATATGGAGGAAAATCTGATGCATTTATTACATGCAAATATAACCAAATACAGAGCACTTTATCACATATGCATGCTTTAAATGCCTTATCATTCATGTTGAAACAAAGTTATCACGCAGGAAAATAATGTAGGTGAAATAGTTTGATAGAACACCCAACAATTAAACATTTTCTTTTTAAAACCAAGTCATTGTTTTTATTCTCTTCATAGAATAGAATATAGGCATGGCTTGGAGCAAAATTGTATTTACAACAAAATGGTTTGAGACAGAGGAAGATCATTACAATCTTAAGTGATGAAACAAGTGAATGGGGCAGAGGGCATGCAAAGGGTAAACAAAGATTTTTCTATGCATGCAACCTTTTTTTATTTTACTATGCTCAAGATCCCAAAATTATTGTATTCCCTTTTTGTTGAGATAGATTAAAAATTGTATACTATAACTACAAGTATGTTCCAAGAGGAGGGTATATAATACATCATCACATACACAAGGAATAGGGGACTAAAATATGCCTCAACTTTGTTTACATGTGAAGAAAAAAAAACATAGTGTATTATTGGTAGGTTGCACAAATGGTAGAAACCTATTTCCCTTTTTTTCGGAGAAGATATTCAATCCCAAGAAATGGTTTTAATTTATGTATATTCTTAGTGCACGGAATATATTATATAAAATAAATGTATTATATAGGGCATCAAAACCAACACCAAAACCATAGCCATGTTCTTCGCTTCCCCTTCTATGTATTTACTGACACAAGCTACTATAATTTGTGGAAATCGAAAACATTGCATGTGAATTTATAACAAGAATAAAGGTAAAATGTAAATGAAAACATAGAATATGTGTATTTTTCCACGTCTAAGGTGGGCAAAATTTAATCTCAATAATTTCCCTTTAGTGATAGGGTATTAGCTTGTGACTTTAACTCGCTCTGTCTTTTAGTCATAAAATCAAGAATCAGATTTAGAAACACAATGAACAAGAATTTTGAGGCCAAAAGGAAATTAAAAACTCTATATACTTCCAAACTTCACTGAAATTTCAACTACATTCAACGTGAAAATTGTATTCAGCTATTGAACTAGGAGGTGCATGATAGGGGGAGCTTGAAGTGAATGGAACTCAAACAAATCCATTGAAAAATGTGTAGTAATGAAAAGAAACTACATAGACCATGTCCTCCATCTATAGCAACACTAAGGCTACATATCATTACTTTGATGCTTAAGGATCATCTTTACCACATGTTATGATTACACACTAGCTCAACGCTTTATGTCGCTTATTGATTCAATTACTAGCCCCCTAAGTATCCATCATAATTCATTCTAAGTTAACTATTTACGAGAAAGGGTTTTTTCCATCTTTGTTATCAGTTATAGCTCTTGTGAGAATGATAAGTTACTCATATAAATCCTAACATCTTTCAAAATCACCATATGTGTGACCTACTACACTAAATGTACCACTTTATTTCCATAAATGCAAGACATTGATCATTATGCAAAACATATATCAACCTTCATGCATATTAGGTTGTGTTCTCATCCTTTTCAACATATAGTTCGTGAGATTATCGTATTCTCATGCATGAACTTTAATCAAACTAAGAAATGCACAAAACAATAACTTCAACTAAAATGCTTGAAGTCAAAATTCAATGAAACATTACATCATATGGTTATGAATGTATTAATCCAATCTCATGTTTTACTCTCGTTATAGGATACATATATTATATAATTAAACCTTAAGCCATGCTTGAAATTTCAATACCTTGTATGCTATATTTATTTACTCCATGTCATACCATCAATACAATACAAGCACTAAGTCCATCACTTCTTCATGTTCATGTTGATGATACTCAGAGTAAGCTCATAAAACATGTACTACGGCATGCCAATATTCACACATGTATAAAAGATCATGTAGTATATTATGTCATGCAAGGTAATAATGAGTCTTCATCAAATCATTTGAAGTCTACCTCAAATATATAACTTATATCAAATATATTGCTTTAAATCAAAATTGATGACTTTCCTAATGGGACCCTGTGTATCTTTTATTCTCATAACTTAGGGAAAGTGGAGAAATGGCATTTTAAACTAAGACTTGTAACTCTTTACAAGATTTTGAAATCAGTTGGGCCATCTATTGGATCGAAACCTAGTATAGGCTAGGCTATGACCCCAAATTTATAACTAGATAGAGCAGTTGCATTTGGAAACTAAATTGATTTGGTTTTGTGGAAAGAGAAATGAGTCTTGGGAATTGAAACAATTTTTCAATGCATTAGCACAATTTTGGGAAAGTAGGCATGCACACAGAAAGTGCTTTTAGTGTGAAAAATCCTAAAGACCTATAAGCAGTAAGTGACGGGCCTCCAAAATATCTAAATTATAAGGTTCATCAATTCACTCATAAGCACATAAATGATGTTTTAACCTACATTTTGCACTTAGTGGCATATTTTCCTAGTTGCAACATTCTCTAGCATTTTCAACTCTTTCCATCACCTTAGGGTCATGTTCTAATTATTTTACGGGCTCGTTAGACTCTTCTTGTAGAAAACATAAAATCTTGTAGTAGCCTATAAAGAGTCCCCTTCTCTTGCCCAATTTAGCAATAAGAATTTGGTTTAACCTTCTTGATGTATTACAACATGTAGGGGATGTTGATGGTGGGTGTTAGAAGTATTTTGACCTCACCAAGTTTCCTATAGATTCTTTTATCAATTATTTTATGAAGTGTTGTTTTTTCCAACTTAGATTTTATATTTTCAATCCTTTATTTCTAGCAAGTATGCTTTTTTTCATTTTTTGCAAGCAACATAGGTGTGTGTGCCATTTAATTTTCCAAAAATTCATTCTTGCAATTCTACTTTCATGTAGCATAGCTTAGTTGGGCAACTTAACTTGGTTTCTGTTCATCTAACCTTCACTCCAATACCTTCCACTTGTATGAGAATATAAAGAGGAATAAGATAGTGCCTACCTCTATTAAGTTTGTATGAACCCCAGGTTGATAGTTAAAGTTGAGACCCATGGATTTGCAACATCATTGTTGCAACACTGAGGGCCATCACTTTTTGGCTACATTATCAAGGAGGTGTTAAGTGTGTACTTCCTTTTTATTTGATTAATTCATTTCTTTTATTTTATATTTTCCAAAAAGGAAAAAAAACATTAGCATCCTTTTAGAAAGTATAAAAACACAATTTCTTTCAGAATTACTTTCTTTTATGCCTCACATAATTAGGGACAAAACAAAAAAAATATTAGCAAAAACCCCACTTTTATTACATCCAACCTATTTTATTTAACCGTGAGCCTCTTACCTTGTCCATAGGGACCTTTGAGGCTCTTTTGAGTGAGCAAGCAAGGATATTTCAGGAGGTTCTAGTAGGAGAAAATCCTTAAAACCCCACCACTACTATGGCTGAAGAAAGACAAACTAAAGTGTTTATATTTCCCATTAGAGAAATAGATGGAGAAGAAAAAATGAAAAATATTAACCCATTTGTGCTTCCACACTTCTATGGTTTAATCACAAAATATACTAACACCTTTAAAAATTTTGTTGTTGTGTGTATAACTTATGACTACACCACATATGAGCACAAGCTCGAGTTGATTCCTTCCACCTTGAACGTTGTAGCCCTTTGGTGGTTCATGAGCATTGAAGGTAATATTATCACTATTTGGGATCAAATGCAACAAGCTTTTAACAATTAGTATCGAGATTAATGTATTACAAGGGACTCTAGAGATGAGATTTTCATAATGATTCAAGGGGAAATTGAGTCTTTAGAGGACTATGATGAAAGATTCTAGCTAAGTTACTAAAGGGCACACAATTGCATTCTGGGACCAAAATCCTTAAAACTTGCACTATTGAGGGGTTTCAGAGAAGGTCTCCTGGAAACTCTCAACTTTTTGGCCAATGAAAATATCTACCACTTCACCTATGATGAGATTAAGCAGGTTTTTAAAACTCATTCGAGAGGCACTATAAAAAAGAGGTAGAGTGAGAAAGAGTTCGTTAACTCCTTCTTCCTTTGTTCTTACTAAAAATGAAATAGGATGGATGTTAGAAGACATGAAAACTGAGACATTGCACACATTTTCTATGCAGATGGGTACTTTGCAGTTCAAAATAAAACAAGAAGAAGAAAAAAATCCATTGGTTGTGCTTCACCCCCAGTGCACTAAAAGACACTCTAGGAACAAACGTCCTTTAAATATCATAGACGTTTGTTCTGTATGTGGAGAAAATAATTTTGATGATAGGTGTCCATGTTTTTCCAGGTTTATAGGTTGTTTACCAAGGGATGGAAGGGAACATGGAGCAGTTGTGCTTTGTCAACCATAAGAGACCACAAGCTCCAAGACAATTTCAACAAGGAATGAACTTCCCTTCTCATTTCAATCCTAATTACAATGTTCAATATCAGCCTTGTTGCCCTCCTCAACTTTCACCTTGGCCTATGCCCACTCCTTAGCCATATTCTCCCCAACCTATTGTTCTTCCCTTCCATCCATATTCCAACCAACCTCCTCAATGGGGTAATCCACCGCATGGATGGAGGCCTCAGGTGGCCCAACCACCTACTTCAATGCATGCTCCTCAACAACAACAATTACCAAAAAAATTTCCTATGAAATAACCCAGATGCCTACCCAACCAACTCCCAATCCTACTAATAAGTAGAATCAAATTGTCTACAATGGCGAGACTGCTTATCAAACCTATTTTGTAGAAATCCAAGAAATCAACCTTATGTTAGAAAGGGTTCTCCTAATTGTTTATCCACCTTCTCCTAATGAATATCCTGAGAAACAGAATGGTTATCATGTACCTCAAGTCATTCACAAAAAACTTTCCTATCCTTAAAGGTTGACAACCCAAAAAATACACACCCCAGAAGAGGATGAAATTCTAGGTGAATTAAACAATCTGTGTCAAAGTTCCCCTCCTCCAAGCCATCAAGGATGTTCCCATTTATAACAAATTCATCAAAAGAAGAATGTATCAAAAGGCCTGGAAGGAAGAATGTCTCCATGGTTTGCTGACATTACCAACTATCTAGGCACTAGCCAATTCCCTCCTCACCTATCTTCAAAGAAAAAAAGCAAGATCATTAGAAAAAGTGCCTCCTATACTTAGATTACGAGAAGCCTCTTCAAGTTGGGACCAAATTAGATTTTAATAAGGTGTGTGGGAGGATTAAGGCTATGATATGCTCTCATATTATCATGATGGACCCTATGGAGGTCATTTTACTACAAAAATAACCTACGAAATCCTACAAGCATGATATTTTTGGCCAACTATTCATAAATATGCTCAAAGATACACTACAGAATGTGATCAATTCCATAGAATGGGGAAGCCTACTTGGAAAGATGAAATGCTTCTTCAACCTCAAGTGTATTTTGAGTCATTTGAGAAATGGGGCATGGATTTCATTGGTGCTATTGATGCCCCATCTAGACAAAAAAAGTACATCATTGTATGCATTGATTACCTAACTAAATGGGTTGAAGTGAAAGCAGTAAAGGATGCCATAAAAATGAAGGTAGTTGAGTTCTTAAGAGAAAATATTTTCTACAAGTTTGGTTTTCCAAGAGAGTTAGTAAAAGATCAAGGATCCTAGTTTACCTCCAACCCTATTGAAGGGATAATGAAGCAACATCACATTCTCCATTAGAAGTCCACTCCCTACTCTTCCCAAGAAAATGGGCAGGTAGAGGTCACTAACAAAGCATTGGAAAATACTCTTATTAAAGTGATTAGTGGTAACAAGAAAGACTGGGTAGAAAGGCTTGTTGAAGCCACTTAGGCATACAAAACTACTTGGAAAACCACCACTAGTTTCACCCCTTATGAGCTACTCTATGGAAAGAAGGCCTTGTTATCAATTGATTTTGAATACAACATGTTGAGGATGGTAGATCAAATAGACATAGATTTGTCCAAGGACAAGCTGATATGATAGAACAACTAAATGGATTGGATGAATACATGATGCAAGCCTTGTTATATACTGAGGTATTCCTACTATGAAGAAAAATATGGCATGATAGATACATTAGAACTAGGGGCTTCCAAGAGGGTGATTTGACTCTCTTGTATAACTCTAGGTTTAAAGAATTCAAAGGCAAACTCATAACTAGATGGTTGGGGCCTTACCTGGTGGAGAAATGTTATGATAATAGCTCTGTCAGAATCAGAACAATAGATGAGGAACAAAAGCCAATGTTAGTAAATGGTTACATGTTTAAGGTTTAAAAAAAGGCCCTTTCCAGGCTGAATTCACAGATTCAATAAGCAAGAATTGAATGAGATTAAAAGCATCATAGCTCCCAATCCATCTAGCCCCTGATTAACAAAAAGAAAAAAGAGATAAACAATATATATATATATATATATATATGAAGTGAAAACCTCCTTTGAGGTGCTTGAGACAAGATCATTCGCTGAAAACCTCCATAAGGCAATCAATAATTTTGGAAAAACAAAAAGGAAAAAAGAAGAAGTAAAAAATGGAAAAAAGAACAAACACATTGCAGATGAGAACACATTGCAAATCATGTACTAAGCTAAAACCAATAAGCAAACAATTGTCAAAAGAATTAAAGGCAAATGAGATTTACACCATTAAGATATCCTTGCCTACAATTTCATTCTAACATTTAAAAATAAACAATTCAATTAAAAAAGAGGGTTGAACCTCTCTACGAATAGTGACCATGCGATCATTCTTAAGGCTTATATGCAAGCTAAAGAATCCCTGCTTCTCCACTTGAGTGGTTAGCTTCGTAGAAATCCAAATCTATCTTCTGTTATGCATCTTGCAACAAATTACAATCGCAGAGGCAAAGACAAGCGCGGAGGAATATATATAAACCAAGATGTACGGAACAAAATAAAATGTACTGTGTTAATATAGCTCATAGCTATATTAACATAAGATCTTAAAGTTAAATTTTACTATAAAAGTTACAATGACTAAATTAATAGCATGGTTAACCATTTACCTACATCGGACTGACGTAATCAGAATGTGTACTTACATAGATTGACATCATATATAAATAAGGAAAACCTTTTGGCAAATTGCATGGAATCCATGACCTCAGTATCCTTCTGATTTTGTTAACTAGGGTTATCAAATCATCCGTTAGTATACATAACAAGATCAATCGATTGCAAACCGCCTATTGCCTTCAGATCAACTACAAAATGTATCATAACAAGGGGAAATATATTAAAAAATCTCGAATTTGAGTTGCATGGTAGAAAAGGCACAATCATTCATCTATTTCTTTGAGTTATGATGGGTTACTCAATTACTCGAATCATCTAGTTCTTTACCAGCAATGAAACATAAATTAAAAAAAAAGCACCAGCATGAGATAATTCTAGTTCTAGTTTTGGCAAAATAGATTTTATGGACGAGGTTAGTGCATGTCAGTTTTAATATCAATGCCGTACTACTAAGTGCCTACCTGCAAAGCGTATGACAGAATGTGTACCTTCAGGGAAAATCCCTGTACGAACCAACTTGACCCAAACTAAAACGGAGGAGACTGTTCGTATTCCTCGTCAGTTGTCGTCTCTGAGTCCCTCTTCTTTGCCGGAATTTTCTAACAAATTAGAGAGAAAAAAAGCATTAATTCTGCAAAGTGCAAACATTTTTCTAATTATATGTCAATGCAGACATTCTAATTAGAGATAAAATGGCTGATAACCATACCTCGGCCTCTTACCCTAAAAAGAAAACTAAAGAACCGAAGCCTCTGGTCTCATCTTCTTCCCCATGGCAAACCCTCTCCCTGTTGCAGAGCAGAGCACATTGCAAATCATGGACAACGCCTAAACCAATAAGCAAACAACTGTCAAAATAATTGAAGGCAAATGAGATTCACCCTCAAGATTTCCTTGCACTCAATTTCGTTTTGAAATTTAAAAATAAATAAATCAATAAATAAAGAGGGTCGAACCTCTCCTGTGAATAGGACCATGAAATAATTCTTAACGCTATATGCAGGCTATTATCTACCAGACTAAAGCATACCTACTCCTCCCCTCGAGTGGTTAGCTTCTTGGAAATCCAAATCTATTTCTGTTGTACATTCTGCAATAAATAAAACTCACCTAGCCAAAGACAAAACTGAGGCAAAATATGAACACTATACGTAATGTAAGGAACAAATAAAATGTAATGTTAATACAGCTCACAGCCACATAATCATCCCGATATTAAAGTTAAATTTTGCTATAAAACTCTCAATAAGTAAATTAAAAGCATGGTTAGCAGAATTTACCTAAATTGGAGTGACATAATCAAAATGTGTACTTGCATAGATTGAGAGAATGTAGACCAACAGAGGAGAATATGACAGAATTTGCAAATGCAAAGACTTTGAGAATCCCAGAATTACATCATTTGTATATGGGGAGACTGTTATAAAACGTGCGCTACGTGATTCCAGGGTCAACCGAAGAATGTACCTACTTATTTTTCATCTCCCCGCTTTTCATCTCATTTCCCCAATTTCACTGCAAACCATATAAACCCTGCCTTGGAAAGTTTGAGAAAAGAAACACCACCTAGCACAGAATGAAATACATAGATTTAGATATCACCACCTAGCACAGAATAGGAATCATTGAGCAAGAATCGCTAGAGATAGATAATAAAAGCAAACGAACCATAAAACAATTACTGAGCCTCTATGCGTAGCCATTATCTAAGAGGCCACTTCCAAAATAATCTGAATATGTACTACTGATTAAACAAAGGCATACCTGCCCATCCACTTCAATGGGTAGCCTAATAGAAATCCAAAAATCACTGGTTTCATTTTCACATATCTATCTCTGCTCTGCCCCCCGCAACAAAGTGAAATCGGGCAAACATGGCTAGCACACTGTAAAATTATGAAAAAGGTAAAAAAAATCCAGAAGCAACCATAGAAATTCAAACAAAACTAAAATGGACTGTAAAAAATAAAATGCATGGCCATGCAATGAAGCAAACACATATCAACCCAAAGAACAAGAAACCAGAAGACGCGGAGCAGATCAGACAAGAAGACGAAATTTAGAGTATGTTGGCTCTGAGAATGTCTTATATGCTCTTCCTTTCAAACGGTTATCGCTTTTTGCTTTTCTGACGTTGCAGAGGAAGTGGGCATTCCATTCGAACAACTAATTCTCCACAAAATTTGAAATCACTGGAATCTGATATCCGCGTTTGTTTTTCTGCTTTTGTGTGTACGACAACCCAGAGGTATTTTAGGGAAAGCACGAAAAGGATAAAAACAACAGATTTTAAAATTTTCTATAAATAGAAACTCTTTTAATAAGCGCTCTTAGCATCTGGCGCCCAACGTTCAAAATTGAACCCTTCTTAGCCCTTCTTTAGGCTCCTGGCCCTTCCTCGAAGGGCTAAAAGAAAATTATACTTCGAAAAAAATTTAAAATATCAAAATCACTGGTCAATTACAAAGGTTAGATTAAATTTTTTAACTTCAAAAGAAGGGAAATATTTTTAATAACTTGTCAATACTTTTTTACGTTTACGATAATTTCGAGTTTGTACTAGTGCATAAATCACTCTGACTAGTGATAGTTTTGTAGAAGAGACAAGTCAAAGTCCAAATGACCTCATACAATTTAATAGTTATGTCATTATTTGGGGACGTTTCCTTCAGGCCCCCAACTTACACCAACATGATGCAACTTGCAAAAATAAGACATGCAACAATCATGGTACTATTATACCTAGCACAAGGCGACAAAGCACATTCAATAACCATTCAACAACTATGCACGTGCTCTCGCTCCTCTGTAATTATCCTCGAGTGCGCTTTCCCTGCATCCAATTTTTCCATTTTCATTTGAATTGGAACCCATCATCCATAGAAGGAAATTTATCGTTCGACACTAAACTATAAGGTTTTTTTCATTATCCTCCTCATTTCTTCATTAAAATTTGGTTTTTCATTCTGTGGATTCTTTAATGCAACACTCCTTGAAGTAATGACAACCTTTGTGGTCACACAATGTATCTTGGGCACTATAGAATCCACACCCCAGGAAATCAACGTTGTGGCTAGATACCCTAAATGCAACTGCTTGCCATCCTTCCATTCCACGCATGGGTGGTCGAGTTGTTTTCTACATTGTTAATGGTGCAAATTTTTATTTTCATAATTATATGAATCTACCAACTATGAAAATAATATCTAGCATATATCGAGGGTATTGGATTCCACAACTATAACGCTCTCATTCAAACTCTTGCTTATTTTGCTTCGTTTCTTAAATCCATACAGATTTCTTGTCCAAGTACCATTTTTCATGAAGTGTTTATTCTCTATCATAAAGCTACAAGTTTCCTTGAATGTTACAAAACATAATTCGACAAATCAATGAATAACCTATCAAGAAATCTATAGTCAAATCCTATGGCATCTTGCTAAGGTTGAATTTTTTCTATCTCGATCTTGCTAAGGTATTTTTAATTTATGTATTTACTTATTCTATTTTTTTATTTAATAGTATAAATATTGAAAAATGTCTCCTATTGGTCGTCCTAAGAAGGATAAAATACAATTGTCAATTGTTGAATCATTTGTTCTTACGCAACGTTATAATCAACCATGTAATATTCAAAATGAAGTTGATGCTCATCTACATGAATATGATGAATCAAATTGTCTAGAGCTTATTGAAATAGAAAAACCATCAAAGAAAAACAAAATAATATTCAAATCTAAATGGAATACAAGGTTTCGATGGGCTTATGTTTTAAAACATCTAATGGTAATGAAAGGATAAAATGTTCTTGACGTGTTAAATTTAAAAGTGAGACTCCATTTTCAAAAGAGGGAACTTCCACTCTTCAAGTTATTGGTATAAGTGGCCATGCAAAATCAAAAGCTCAATTTTTGTTTTACAACTTTTGGAGGGAAAAAGCAATTGAAGCAATATTCCAATCACTAAACATGTAGAACTAATGGTAAATGTTGGGAAGGAGAAAATTATATCAATGATTGAAAACATGTATTTTGTTGCTATACATGATTTATCTTTAGAAATGTATAAGTCAATATGTGACTTGAATTGTTATAAATGCAGTCCATGCATGCTTCTAACATATGAATTTTCTGCATACACAAATACCACACCAAGAAAATATTTTCTTCAAGTTGCTAAAGAGGTGTATTGGAACAATCTAAAAGAGAAGATTTTACATAGGTAATTTTACTCAATTTTAGTTGATGAAAGCACTCATCAAATTATGGAACACCAATTGATTGTTTATATTCAATATTTGATGAATGGAGGAAGAGGTCAATGTTTAACAAAGTTTATATGTTTACTTCAAATAAAGGATGTAATAGCTCAATGTATGTATGATCTAGTGAGAACTCTTTTAGCATAAATGGATTTATATTTGATTAAGTTTGTTGGTTTTGGTTCAGATGGTGCATCTTCCATGAGGGGTATTCATGAAGGTTTATCTCCTAAGCTTCGTATGCTCCTGATTTATTAGTTATCCATTGCATAGCTCACATGGAAGCATTGACAATCAATAAGGCTTCATCTCATTTTCTAGAGTTGCAATATATTAACAAATTCGAAACAAAGTTTATTCATGGCTTGGAAAATCAACTAAAGGACATGGAAAATTGAGAGAGCTAATGTATACATTTCAAATCACTAAGCTAGTGGTCTTACAAATTCATCAAACTGGGCGGCTCTCAAGAGGAAAGGTCATGGAAAGACTTGTTAAACTCATGCATTATTTGTTAGGATTGGGAGTTAGGGGAGAAACACATGTATGAGTTGGAAAAAATATTTCAAGTGCAAATTTGCATCCATATACTTGCAGACATGCTCGTTGAATTAAATAAGTTGAATCAAAAGTTTGAAGAGTATCATGTTGACATTACATATATTGACACTACTTTAGATGTTTCTATTAGCATGCTTTGTAAACGATTTTTGGAAAGCATTTTTAGTGTAGATGCAGTGCATATATCTTATTTTTAGTTAAAGCATAAAGAGGAACCCTTGAATTTGCACATAGCACAGGTATGGTACATTTACATCCATTGAGGTTCAAAAGTTTTCCAAAGATGAAAATATTCGGGGCTACTATATGATTGTATTCTTTTGGGAAAATGTTTTATTGTAAAGGTGATTAAATCTTTAGATAGGAGATTCATAGATTTACATGTATTTAATGTGGCTAACTTTTCCACTTCTCAACATTATTATGAAAAAGTGAATGATATAGACTCTCCAATAAAAAATAGTTGAAATGTTTATGTGAAAAAATTTAGCGTTGGGGAATCATCTATTGTGGATACTGCTAGATGTTTGGGTGAAATGAATGAATTTATTTGTGCTATTTGTAAATCATACCATAAAAAGCATATGTATGGCATGAGACCTATGTGGAGATGAACATGAATGGTTTGAAGACTTTCCATATTTGATGCAATTATGGCAAACTATTCTTGTTATCCCAACAACCACATCAGTGTGTGAAAGAGGCTTTTGAAAATTAAACAGGATAAAAAATGATGATAGATAAAGACTAGATATGTTAATGTTTCTATCTCTAATTGCACATCATGCTCTAAATGACGCAGATTGGAATGCTACTTATGATGTATGGAAATAAATGAAAACTAGAAACCCATTTCATTGGGAGAATATATTTATATTTTTAATTATGTAAGTCCAAGTACTTTTGCAGATCATGTATGAATAGAAGAAACATATGTTTACCTTTTTTTAATGGAATTTGAGAATTTTTTTGTTTATTTACTATTTATATTGAGGTTTTATAGTGTTTTATTGAAGCTACTCCTTAAATTTTAAAGATTTTAAAGATTCAGAATGGCACTATTTCATTATGGAATTTTTTTGAGGGGTTTATTTAATATATACTTTTCAGAAGAAGTGAATTTTTTTTATAATCTTTCGTCCTTGAAAGGTTAGATGAATATATGCCCTTCCAAATAAAATTAAGAGCAGGCCTTCAAATTTGATCACTGCTGGCGCCCCATAAACTGATTTAGGAAAAGCACAAAAAGAAAAAAAAAACAAGACAAAAAGGTAAAAAACAACAACAACAGATTTTCTATCAATAGAAACTATTTTAATAACCCTTTTTAGCATCTATCACCTAGATAAATCGCTGAAAATAAAATAAGTAGTCTTTAATGGGCATTAAATGAGCGGATTATATATGTTTATGGTTGGATTTTTGGCCCGTCAACAATAGGTATATATAACTATATTCATTTAATGTCCATTGGTCCTATAAATTATTTTTAGTTTCTGTTAAAATATCATTTCATTTCATTTGTTGCTCTAAATAAACTAATATGTCTCATATATTCAGATTCAACCAATTCACAATGAACAAAAATAAACAATATTACCATTTAAAAAAAATAACTATCAACATATTAATCCATCTAGCTAAAAAAATGCCATCAACATATTAACACCATCTAAATAAAAAAATACCATCAAACTATTAACTCTATCTAAAATAACTCAATGAGAAGAGTACCAATATAAAGAGAAAGCCTTCAGCGATATCAAGTATTGAAATTTTTTCTAGATCTGATAGCAATGGTTGAAAAGCACGAAATACCTTACTTCACGGCCGATGAAAGAAATGAATTATTTATTGGCTATGCTTGTTTTCTTCTTTATACTAGTCAAGATAGGGAGATACTTTGACTCTCTAGATTTGGATTGATCATCTCCTTATAATATCTTAGTTTCCTCTTTTTTGGGCATCTTGATGCTTATCTTCTTCTTTAAACTAGTCAAGATAGAGAGATATTTTGACTCTCTAGATTTGGATTGATCATCTCCTTATAATATCTTAGTTTCCTCTTTCTTGGGCATCTTTATGCCATCCCCACTTGAGTTGAACATGGTTTCTGCTAGAGTTAAAAGCAATTTTATGAAACATCTTGTCTTCCTTGTTGTTTACCGTCTTCTTATACATGAGATACATAATTATAGTCATGTTTTAAATGGTGAAAAGGAAAACGGTTTTGATGAAGAGGATAGAATGGGGTGTAGTTTCTTTAATCTTAATATTATAGGTTATAAGCTACTTTTGGATTTGTTTTATCTTCCTCCATAACTCTGAGAAGATTGCACATCTCCAAGCCTCACATCAATATAAAATAACAAGGGTGAAAAAAGTCTTAAAGAGGAGTTTATTTATTTATTTATTTATCACATCTAAAGATCTACTAACTTATAAGTATATTCAAGTCCATAATAAGTTTTCCATCCCCCATTTCCCTTTTCTCGTGATAGATATCCATTCCAAGATATTTGTATGAAGGAACTACCTCCAAGTTGTTGTTGTCATATAAGAAAGTATCCTATGTGATCTTTTTAGAGTTAATTATCATGAATTTTGTTTTTTCAATATTAACATTCATACGCTTCTTGGAACAAAAATATTGGAAGATTCTTAATTTCTTTTTGAAATTGTAAAGATTCCTTGCCAAAAGTACAATATAGTGAGCATTAAGAAGAAGAATGATGATTATACCAGTGGGGGTGGGGTCAACACAACCCACTTCTTCCAAACATATTCTAAATTATCAATGTACATGTTCCAATATTGGAAGATTCTTAATTTCTTTTTGAAATTGTAAAGATTCCTTGCCAAAAGTACAATATAGTGAGCATTAAGAAGAAGAATGATGATTATACCAATGGGGGTGGGGTCAACACAACCCACTTCTTCCAAACATATTCTAAATTATCAATGTACATGCCAAAAAGGGCAGAGAACAAGGGACACCCTTTCTTGACTCCAATATTGCAATTAATATATTCCAATCAACCCTTAATGATCCTAAACTTGGCAATAACATTCTCATACAACCTTGTCACAACAACCTTCAAGTTTCAACTCAAGAAGAACCTCCATCTCTTCCAACCTCTTCCAAAGGCTTGTCTAGGGAACAATGTCAAAAGCTTTTTTGAAGTCCACAAAGCAACAAAGGAGGTTGATTTTACTATGAGGCACTTCTTTGTAATGATCCTTAGAGTAACGAGGTGGTCCACAATTGAATGATATTTCCTAAACCCAAATTGACATTTACCTCTTTTATCATGACTCTCCAACAATAGGCTAATCTTCTTTTCCAAAATAATTTCATATGGAATAGTGGTCCTATAATTAGAGGGAATGTTTTTATCCCCACTTTTAAAGATAGGTACAATGAGGCTATCATCCAAGGCTTAGGGAAGCCTTACTTCATTGTCAAATTGAAGAGCTTGTGTATGTGAGAGATGAGGGTAGACCCTCCTATTTTATAATATCAACTTGATGGCTTTCCATATCCTTAGTTTTTCCAATTGGGAGCCACTTAACCCCAAACTCTATGTCTTCTAGAAAAAAGATTCATCCTCTATAAGAACATTTGAAATGGTGTACATGGCATTATGGGATTCATAAAGATTTTTAAAACACTATTTTGAAACTAATGATATTAATTTATTTGGTTTTACTAATAAAAGCTTTAGTCCAAACATTTTTACTATCTCATTTAAATAAATGTAACAATTGTTCTTGTTTTTTATTTGCGCATTACATTTTATTTCTTTTAATAAGAGTTTTGTACATTTTTATTTTATCAAAATTGAAAGATTCATTAAAGGTTTATTAATTATTTTATTTAATATTTTTAAATTATAATTATAATTAATTTAAAACCTATAAAAAATAATTAGATATCATTTTTTGGGATTCAACTGCTTTAAGTAAGTCATTCATGACCATTTCCATGAGAAGTAGTGGTAACTCACTCATTTCTCATGATTACTAAAGTGGACTATTCGAAAATGGTCATAGATGAATGACAACAAATTAAATATATAATGTTTTATTATACCTGGAACACGCATGGTATAAGTTTTGCAGGCATGGTATAACATAAATCATTCAATTTTTCATTTTACTGGGTATTAGTTTGTATTTGACCAAAACTTTATGGCACTTACCCATAGTTTAACATTAGGAATTCATTTTTTGTTATTTTTTATTATTATTTAAATTTATTTATTGGTAAGGTGATTGGTTGAGGTCTTATTATGGGTTGTTTAGTAACTTCCATTTCTATTAGTTATTGGTTGTTTGTTTTTTGTTTTATTTCTTTTTATTTAACTTTTTAAAATTTTTCTTATTATTTTTCTATTATTTCTATTTTCATGAATTATAACTTTTTCACATATTTTCAATTTAAATGACCTATTATTATATTAAAACATATATATATATATATATATATATATATATATATATATATAACACATAGTATGTTAATATAAACAATATTAATCAATCATATTTCTTAATTTTTGGTGATGACATTTAACAATACAATATTTTATTAGTTGTTTTATTTTTGTGGTGGAATTTTTGTCTTTATTATTTTTTTATTTAATTAACCTATATTTAAGCTATGTTGTAAGTACTAACTACTATGTAGCCTTGTTAACCTCTCATACAGATTTGAGATAAATCTATTTATTTAAATGAAAATGACATTATATCTTGTCTTTTTATTTTTTTCGTGTTATCTTCTTATTGTTCGACCTAAATTAATTCATCAATAATTTCAACATTTAAACCATTTTGTAAAAATACACTTCCTTCTTATCTAAAACATTTAATATAACATTAAACAATATTTTAATTTAATTTTTTTTATTGATTAAAATTTTATTTTTATTTTTTTCCAAAGAAAAAAAATTGTAATTTCTATCCATTGAAATAAAAATTACATTTTGTAGAACATAATATGTATGTATATAGTATCAAAAATTACATTTTGTAGAATATAGTATGTATGCATATAGTATTAGACAAGAAATGGAGAGTACAAAGAGAAAGTTGAAAAACAACATAGAGGGTCATAAAATACAAGATGTCTTGGAATAAAAAACTAAAAATGAAAAAATAAGGATATGAAAATTTATGGCTGACTTGTGCAAATCTTTTCTCTTTGTCTTTTCTATCCATACACTTTTTGCCAACCATCAAGATTTGGTTCAACAAGAACCAAAGCCAAATTTTGTCTCAAATGAGGAACATCTCTATCAAAATCAAAACTTTCTAAGACATGAGCTCTTTTTGAGCCCACAGAGCCATCCAATGTCAAAGAGTATTATGGTTCTTTTTTGTCATCTTCTTCATCCTCAGAAGGTTTTTCCTCTGAGACTGCCATCCTTTTGATCTATTTGATTGTCTCTTCTTTTTCTTCTTGGGGTTCTTCCTTGCCTGGGGGAAAGCATGCTGAAATAACCTATCTGAAAACATATACAACAATTAAATGTCGTGTTTTCATAGTCTAAAACTTGTGACGAACATAAGTTTTTGTGTTCCAAATTTATATGATCAGAAAGTCCTTTGTTGAGATCAATCTCCACACATATTCTAGCATATGTGAAGATACCATTTTTTGTTCTTTCTAGATCTAATTTTTTAAATTTTTGTAGTGTTTTACCTATATCTTCAAGAACTTTATGGTGCCAAAACAGAGGGGGGAAGATTTGGGAGTCTCACCCAAACAAACATAGTAGAGACCACCATAGAGTTGGCATCAAACTCAGGGAACTAAGGCATAATGAAAAGCCCGGGTCTACCCCAAAACTAGGGCCCTACATTTAGAACATACTCTAGATCTTTCTGTGTCAAAAAATTGTACTATGAAAAAACCTTTTGAGCATAAAAAAATTCGAAATCCAGAATCTAGGTAGAGACAATCCATTTAATGAGTGCTTTGGGTTTGGGCCAAAAGCCATTAAATCTGCATATGATTGCTTTAATTTGTAAAACAAAGAATTTGGAATTAACCTCAAGAAGGTTTACTTCCATAGAAGGAGCTTTTTTTGTTTGTTCAACAATATATGGACCCAAAATATTTTGAGATTGTTCTACATGGGAAATTACCTTTCTTTGAGCATCGTCCTTAAAAGAAACATAAATCCCATTAGTTGATTTTTCACTAGGAGCACCTCCACGGAGTCTTGTGGTCAGAATAATGGTTGAGTCATTAGAGATGTTATAGTCTTGTAGCTTGGATGAGTTTGTTAGTACCTTCCCATTAAATTGAAGGCATTGATAACATAATAATATAACCCAAATTATTTCAATGGATTGTTTTATAAAGAATACAGAAGAGGAACTATCGACCCATAATAGTTTAGATTTCCCGCAGAAACTTTTAATGAAAATCTAGAAGGACTACACCCTATTGTTCTTTGAAAAAGGAGAAATAATATCAAATCGGGCCATTTTTTGAGGGACCCCATTACTAGAGGCCACCAATTAAGGTTCGAGAGACAGAGTCGCTCCCAAATTAGCATAAATAATGGCTCGACATATTGGCGAGGAGAAATAGAAGGGCATAGAGGTTGGTGAGTTCACTAAAAGTAAAAGTGCCCATTTGAAAAAACAAAACCACCATGCACCAATAATGCAGGTCATAGAAAAATTCTAAGAGTGTGAGAAACAAAGAAATGTTACCAAGGCAAAGAGATGGTACCAGTTGAGAAAACATCCATAGATGCCCACGAAGAAAAAAACATCCTAGAGATCTTGAGAACATAAATTCCCTGTGAAAATTTCCTTGAAATGCAGCAACTGGAATTTATTCTTCTAACTAATTAAATTGTGCAGTTTATTTTGTTATGACAAAATAATGAATAAATCAGAATACAATTTATTCACAATAAAAATGACACGTTAGTTTTGGACAAATGTCCCTGGAAAAACCCAATGTGGGAAAACCAGTGCAGTAGATGAAGTGTTTTTTTTTTTTTTTTATCAAGTAAGAGTAGGACCTTCTATTAATCAAGTCAATAATACATAATTTACAAGAAGTCACACCAGCTCTGTGAGAGTTCAACAAGCAACTGGGCAAGCAAAGTTCCGAACCATGCACTCAGAACCAAGAGAAGCCCAAACAAGAAAACTGGGGAGTTACCTCTAGACTCAATGTACAAAAGCAAGCAGTAGACCCTCTGGTCGTACTGTCGAGCACCAAAAGAAACCCTGAACGCCTTGGAAGACGGGTCCACAGAACCGGGGCCCACAAAAATGCCACAAGTGACCCGCCGAGGGTCCACAAGACAGCCACCAAAGACCAGCTGGAAACAAAAGTAAGCCTGAAGAGCCGCAAATCGTACAATCTGACCTGCCAAGATCAACATACACGCTCTGAAAACGGGCCCACTACAAACCCACACAAAGACCTGTCTTACAGACCCGACGAAAGCTAAAGGCCAGCTCTCTAAACTCTTTCGGGTTCGAAACACCAAACCAACTTGCACGAATAACCAACACCGTTGATCCCCTGACAAGGATCCAAAGGTCTGCGCGGATATCGGGTGGACAAGTAGCGCGAGGGATAACCACCCGATGAAGGTGGTATTATCTCACCTCTCGTTGCTATGTGTCGCCCAAAGAGTGGAAGTGGGGCCTTCCTAAGAAAAACCAGATACCATTTGGACCCCGCCCGATAAACCACTTGTGGTTTTGGAATCAATCACCTCATGGAATAGCTTGCGCGCTCTTTTGCCAAGTGATAGCCTTTAAATAAGAACCCTGGATGATTCTTGTGCCTTCCTCCCAGATTCTCTGCCAAACCCCAAACACCATCAAAATTGCCACATAAAGTTTTGGTCAATGGACGACCAAACCTGTGGTACTTCCAGAGACGATCCTCTCGCCACACATCCGATGGAATTCTGAGCTTTGGAATGTGGTCAATACCCAAAAAGGGTAGACAGTTTAGGGTTCCTTGTCCTCCCACCTGTCTTCTGAATGACTTCGATCCTTCCTGTGAAACCATAGCTCCATATCTTTGTCCGCCTGATTGAGGCAATCCTCCCACAATTTGCCTGGAGGTAACAAATCCCAAGCATACCGAGAGTCCCGATCCATATTGGTGACTCCTTCGTTCGCCAAACGGTTCGTTAACATGTTAGCTTTCCTTTTCACATGGACAAAGCTAACAGTTTTTAAGGTTTGCATGTGGGAGTGGATACAGTAAAAGACCTGGCAAGGCCTCCAATGCTTCGAAACTTTATCTGGAGAAGTGCCATTACATATTTTCTTGGTCGCTCTAATAATCAATTCCGAGTCTGCTTCAATGATAACATTATGTGAATTTGAGTCCAACAGGATTTCCAGGCATTGCTCCAGTGCCATGAGCTCCGCCATGTTATTAGTGACCTTACCCAAGTGGCCATGGAAGATCTTCTTAATTTGACCCTGTTCATCTCTTATAGCACCCCCAAAGCCAGCTAACCCTAGATTGCCCTTAGATGCTCCGTCTATATTAACCTTTAGGAAACCATCAGGAGGAGGCTACCAAATGTCACTATCTGCATTTATTTGGTTTACTTCCTTGATTATGCCCAGTGGCCTTATGGATTGGAGACCAAAATGAAGTATAATACTCGCCTCTTGGGGCAGGGGAGGATCCTTAGGAAGTGTCCTCAACAGGCTTCTTACTGTGTCTTTGAGATGCCTTAAAATTTGGTCAATTATGTGTTGAGGCTGGCTTACTTTGTTTTTGAAGATCCAACTGTTGTGCTCTTTCCAAACATTCCAGATAACAAAGCCTAGAACCAGAATCCAGGCTTTGTTAATAATTTCATTCCCTTAGAAGTTGCTCCTCCAATTCTTCAGAGTATTGGATATGTTGAGACTATCCCTATCTAATTGTTTAAAGATAGAGGCTACCCAGTCCCACACGCTGGATGTGAAAGGACAGAGGTTGAGAAGGTGATTCATCATCTCCTCTTGTGAGCCACAGAGGTAACATTTGGAAGGGCCAATAAATCCTTTTTTTAGGAGATTCTCCCAAGTTAAGATTTTCCTTTGATGCACTAGCCAGATGAATAGCTTTATTTTCATCCAGTGGGGGCTCTGCCATAGTTTCTTCCAGACCTGATCAGGATTCAGATAGTTAAATCTTGTTACTTCCTGTTTAGCTTCTTTGAGGTTAAAGTTACCTTCGGTGTTCTTTCCCCATCTTAATTGGTCAGGTAAGGAGGATACTAGAATCCTTCTATGCTCTAGAGCCTGGGTGAGAGCTTTTGCCTGGGCCTTCAGAGGACTCTCATCACTGTAGCCTAGATCCTTCCAAATCCTCCATTTTCCATTATTCCTATCCTGGTCCTAGAAGTCTTTGACCATAAGAAGACCTTTGTTATCTGTGTCATTCTTGAGAGCTGCTAAGTCATCCTTATAAAGGTTGGGTTCCTGTTGCCAGTTATCCTCCCAAAATCGTGTTAGGTTCCCTGCACGAATTTCCCAGAAGCTATGTTGTTGAACAATACTTTTATTTTCCTAGGCAAGGTTCCAAATATGGGAGCCCCTAATTTGCCCTAAAATTCTAATGTGATCCTTCTCCTGCCAATACTTGGCATATTTTTGCTTCCAAAGCTTAGCCCAGGGAGTTGTCGACTCCTTAATCCATCTCCACCAAAGTTTGGCTCCCACAACTCTACTGAGGGTTTTAGGGTCATGTAGCCCCAAGCCACCATGGATTTTGGGCTTGCATATTTTATCCCAGGCAACTAAAGCCCACTTCTTTTTCTCTTCTCCTCTACCCCACAGAAAATCCCTTTGTATGCTCCAGATTTACTGCTTAATACCTTTAGGAGCAGGAAGAGCTGAGAACATGAAAATGGGAATTGCCTGCAAGACCGCCTATGTGAGCACAAGGCGCCCTGCCAAATTGAGTGACCTGCTTGTCCATTTCCTGACCTTGTCCTAAAGTTTTTTTATTATTGTCTCCCACACTTTCTTGCTTAGAGGTTTATCAGTAAGGGGTATGCCTAGATACTTGGAAGGTAGCTGTTCCCTTTGAAACCCAAGAATTCTGGTAATATTTCTCTGAATAGCAATGTTGGTGTTAAAGAAAAGAAAATTTTGATTTGTTGAGGCTTACCTCAGTGCATGTTGCCATAGCAAAGTCATTTAAGATGTGTTTGATCTCTTTGGCTTCCCTGACTGTGGGTATGCCTTGCAGCATAGTGTCATCCACAAATTGTTGATGAGTGTTGGTCGTTCCATCCAAGGTGAGTTTGATGCCCTGGATTCATCCTTCCACATTTGCCATTTTGATGGCTCTGCCTAGCCCTTCCATCATGAGAACGAAGAGGAAAGGTGAGAGCGTATCTCCCTGTCTGAGACCTCTGGAGGGTGTGAAGGTTCTTGATGGAGCTCCATTAAGCAATATGGAAAAACTGGTTGTGGTGACTAGTGCCATTACCCATCTTATCCAGTTTTGGTCGAAGCCATAGGCTTTTATAACTGCTCTAATATAAGACCAACTTAGCTTATCATAGGCTTTTGCTAGGTCCAACTGAATTATCATACCAACTTGTTTGTTGCTTTTGAGAGAGTGTACCACCTCATAAGCTTGGATGATGTTATTGAGGATTTGTCTTCCTTCCACATAGCCCGTTTGCTCCTCCGAGATGAGAGATGGTAGAAGGGGCTTGAGTCTATTGGCTATCACTTTGGAAATAATTTTGTAAACCGCGTTACATAAGGCTGTGGGTCTGAAACCATCTGGAGTCATGGCATTTTCCTATTTTTGGATCAAAGCTATGAAGGAAGCATTAAGAGCCTTCAGAACTTTTTTGGATTTTCTTGAGTCTTCCACAACCTCAAGGATGACCTGTTTAACTGTTTCCCAGCAGGCTTTGAAGAAGTCTACATTGAACCCATCCAGGCCTGGGGCTTTTCCATTTTTCATTTCATTAATCACTCCACTGACCTCCTCTTCCGACACCGGCCTGTTAAGATTGTGGTTGTCCTCTCTGGTGACCAACTGAGGGATATACTGAGTGAATTGGTCAATGAACCTGGATCTATTCTCCAGAGGTTCCTCTATTATACTGAGGAAGTGTTGTACAAGGACCGATTCCATATCGTTGTGAGAAACAAGCTCTATCCCTGGAGAATCTTTGAGCTTTATGATTATATTATGTGCCCTATGAGCCATGGTGGATTTGTGAAAGAATTTTGTATTCCTTTCTCCCTCTCTAATCCACTGTATCCTTGATTTCTGTCTCCGGAAAAATTCCTCTTGCAAGCATTGCTCTTCCCATTCTTCCTGCAAAGAGTCAGTTAGCTTTTGCCGCTCCTCAATAAAGCCATCTGTGATGTTGATCTGATTGATTTCCTGAAGCTTCTGCTCAACCTCTCTTTTGGATTTGAAGATATCACCAAATTCTTTCTTGTTCCAATCTTTAAGTTTGGATTTGATGTGTTTGAGTTTCTGTTGGAGCATGAACATTCTAGTGCCTTGAATGTTCAAATCCTCTCTCCACCATTTGTCAATATTACTATTGAATTTAGGGTGAGAGAGCTAGGAATTTTCGAACCTGAAAGGTTTGTTTCTTGGTGTGCCCATAAATGTGGCCTCCGGCTGTACAGGCTAGTGATCTGAACCTCCAAAGGGAAAAATAGAAGCTGTCATGGCAGGGCCTGTGAGAAGGAGGTCCTCTGAAATGATAAATATATCAAGTGTGGAGGCAACTTGGGAAGCCCCTCCCCTCTTGTTGTTCCAAGTGAAGGTTCCATTTATTGTTTCAGTATCCACTAGCCCCATGTTCATTATGAAGTTCTGGAAGGCCATGGAGTCTCTTCCTAACTGTCTAATACCACCTTTTTTCTCTGAGAGAGATCTTATCATATTGAAATCTCTTGCAACGATCCAGGGCATATTGGGGTGTCTTGCTCTTAGATCCTCAAGGGAGATGAGAAGCTTGAGTTTGTCTGCTAGCTTTTGAGGTCCATAAACATTTGTGATCATGTATATTTCCTTATCACCTACAGGTTGACATACCAAAGAAAGATAGTTCCTGGATGCTTCAGCATCCAGGATTCCAAATTTCTGTGGATCCCATAGCGTGAGAATCCCCCCCACCGAGTTGCTTGCTTTAACCTCTAGATACTCATACTTGATTAGCCACTTATTATGAATTTCTCTAATCTTATCCATCGAACATTTTGTCTCCTAAATAAAAACCATATCTGGTTTTTCTTCTTTAATTATATTACTGAGATTCCTTTGTTTCCTTCTATTTCCTATGCCTCTAATATTCTAGGTTGTGAGCTTCATTAAGAAAGGTTAGTAAAGGAATAACTGGTAAGATCTTTCATCTTACCTGAGTTAATCAGTAGTTTTCCACATTCGTTCAGCAGCTCATTCTATCTTTTTCTTCCCCTTTTCCTTCCTGAGTTCTTTGGATATTGTGCTTGTACATTCTCCATCACTTGGACCCCACTGTGCTCCTGGCTTTCATGATTTCTTTTGACTCCAGTTCCCTTCATTTGTGATCTCCATAGAAAGAGCTGTTGCACCCAATCATAATCCTCTTTTGGCAGGGAGTCTACTCCTATGGTCATCCCTTGTTCTAGAAATTTTTCTAGATCTAGATTTTCCCTATATAGAATCTCCTGTAGTTCATGATCCTCCTTTCCCACTTCACTTGGAGTCATATCATGGTCCCTACTTATCTCCATACAACTTGGTAGATCGTCCTTTTGATGGTTTCTTACTATGATATCCTCCATGTCAGCTTCCTTTTCCTTCTCATTGATTATGTTCTCCATCTCTTGGATTGTTTCCTTGTTCCCCTCTTCTTCCTCTAGGATCTTGAAACGATTATGTCTTGAATGTCTATCCTCATTCATCTTCTTTTGTGGATGTTTACCACCTTTCCCCTTGCCCCCAAATTTGGTGAAACCCTCGTGATTTTTATCCTCAATAGGTTTCGCATTTCCTTCCATATTGTTTGTTGGGAAGTCTTTGAATAAATGCCCATGTTCATGGCATTTGCGGCACCTAAATGGGATGTGCTCATAGTCCACAGTCTGCACCCATTCTTCATCATACACTTCTAAAATTATCGCTTCCGGAAGGGCTCCAGATAGGTCCATTTCCACACATATTCGGGCGAAGGAGGTATATTTTCCTTTTAGAGTCGCCTCTGAGATATTTAGGAAATGCCCCAGCTTGTTGCCTATTGTTTTCAGAGATTCTGGTAGCCAATAATCCAGAGGAAGGGAGTATAGTCTAATCCAAACCGGTACCGATGTGAATGTTTCACGTTCCAGGACAAAGTTCATCATCCATGGCTGCATATAGAGTCCTGCAGCAGTGTAGAAATATGGTCCTCCCTCAAAAACTCTATCTTTATCCTCTAGGCTCGTGAAAACCACTGTGAAGAAGCCCTTAGAACCCAGATGTAGGTGTATTTCCCCCTTTGGCTTCCAATGGCTTTTTATCCAGATGTGTAACGCCCTCTCCGTCGACCATAACCCCATAAATTTGCATATAATTGCATGTTCCATCATATGATCCCTATGTGCTTGAAGCGTTGGATCGCTCAATATGACCCAAGGAATAATGCTCGACTTGGGTTTGCAAACCCCAGTTGTCCTTATGGAGTTAGGTTTTCCACTACTGCCTCCAATCTCCTTCTCCTTATCGGATTTTGGCTGATCCCATTCGGGTTCCTGAAGTCCATTTCTTCCCAATGTTCCTTTGCTACTTGCCTCTGATACCTTCTCCAGAGGTTGTTTAAAATGTTGCTTTCCCCTATCCTTACTTCCTTTTGTAACTACCCGACGGTAGGAGGGAGCTGCACTCCCCCCTGTGCATCCCACCATGGTACACAAAGTCAAAACCCTAGCTCCAACTTCAACCCTAGCTCAAGTTGCAGACCCTCAGTTGCAGTAGATGAGGGTTTTATTATTATTATTATGCAGTATTGAAATCTGAGTACAAAAATATGGATGCCAAATTGGAAATCCTCTCCTAAGAAAATATTGGCAAAATATATGAGAGTATTTTCTCTCTATCCACAAGCAATCCTACCCATAATCAGCTCTCAAACTTCCTCTGTGCTAAACTCTACATAGGCACTACGCAGGTTGAAACTCACACTGCCTAGAATAGCTGAAATCTAGTGTTGTTGACTATCTCTGCCACTGAGAAGGATTCATTGTCCCTCTAGGAGAATTTTTTTGGCACTCAGCTCTTGAATCAATCTCTCCTCTAGTTGGATTGAACTACCTCCTTAAGGCTCTACGCAACCCCTTTCACAACCTCCTAGTGGAATACTTAGACTCTTTCAGCTAACTTTTCTGGCACCGGAAAATCTAATGGATATAACTGTCCCTACTCCCTCTCACTTATGCATCCCTTCTGGCTTGAACTCTTCTTCCCTTCTCTGTTGCTGCAGCTAGATGGCTCAATCTGCCAAGGAGCTCGCTCCATTGGTGTGTCTAATGTATCTTCCACTCTACCGATCAAGTTGCTCGTATAATCTCTCGTTGGTGAACCAATGACCATGGTTAGATCTTTATCAACGACTAAGATCATCTCAAACTCAATACGTGTGAGATTATAAAGAATTCTCACTTTTCTCAATTAATTGTTGCTAATTAATCACTTTTCCTAAGTTAGAATTAGGAAATATTTAATTATTGATTAATTAGCTTAATTGAGTTATCTTTGGGTGTTTTCTCCTGAAACTTTTTCTGGGTTCTAAAGATCTTGTGTTCCTTAGCCTCTCTGACCAAAGTTGAGACTATAACACTTGGATGATGCTACAAAAAATAACACCCCCTCTTAGCGAGGAAAGTATTATACTGTCTCATAACATCTTCCCATATGTTGTTGATGTCAAACAACTATGAAAACCTGCCACTTCCCACCAACTACTATGCATACTCTAATTCATTTTCCACTTTGTAGTTGAACCATCATGCATATGTGTTGTTGTTGGCACTGCATTGTACTACCCTATACTGCTGCCAACACTACTTTGTGTTGCCACTAATCTCATGCTACTGCTACTACAACTACTGCAACTGAGTCCAAATCCTCCTGCTAATGAAAAGGGTTCTCTACTATACCCATATGTTATTTGAAATAGACAAAATTAACTCTCCCTAGAGCTTTCGTGAATATATCTGCAACCTTCTTATAGTGTTGTTTTAATCAATCCTAATTGACTGAGACTGCAACATTTAATTGTCAACCCAGGGTAGGTCTTGTTGTTTCAATGGAGTTTGCACTATTTGTGCCGATACACTACAACCAAGAATGAAAAGTACAAAGAACAGTAAAAGATGTTGTTGAAATCAAATCATTCATGTAGAAATAAAGACACTCCACAGAATTGAAATCACACTTTGCAACTACCAAAGCAAGGATGCGCCACACAGTAACTAATATCTACTCCAGCTGGTTACTACCATTTTGTTTGATTACTCAGTGTAACAACATAATATAAATTGGAACAACAACGAATGTAATTCACAATTTGTACAACAATAGCAGGAAACCATATGACAAATAAACAAAACAAGAATGTACACTACCTCTACCACTGCAGTCCCTGCCAAAGAGGAGGGCCCTTCCTCCTTAACAGGGGCGCAGGAATAACATGAAATCAATTAACGAATCAGTTGAAGAGTAGTAATAACATCACCGTAGTGATTTAATATCAAAAATAATTTAGAGTTATAGAAGCAGAGTAACAATACCCTTCTATATGTCATCCTTGTACATAGGAAATCGAGTTTATTTTATAGTTATTACATGCCCGAAATTAGAAACAGATCAGTCATGAGAATCTCACGATTCTCATGTTGATAAAAAACAAAATTAGTTACAACCTATTTCTAAACAAGTATACATTAGTTAAGATTTCAACCACTTGGGTCTATTGCTTCCAAAATAAAAAATTCCTAATGCCGACAATTGTTATGTGGAATAGTACCCACACTTTCCAGCTCCGGTGCAACAACATCCTACAAGTGAATAGCGGTTTGGGATGTAATGGAAATAACTGGCGACAACACCCTTGGTGTAACAACAGTCCTTTGTATCAACGGGTAGTGTAACAACATCATGTAACAACATTCAATGTGTAACATCATACATGGTATAATAGCGAACTACTCTACCTTGCTCTGTAATTGATCAACGCTTCCTATTTACTCCATATCCTTGTTCCCGCGAGCAACCCCCAAAAAGGAGAAGAGCTTCCAAAATACTCCTCCAATGCTCACCCCAGTTAGCCACAAAAAGGAATAAAGTATTGTATTATTCAGCAAAATATGACAAAATAACATGAAAATGGAATAGGTTATAAAAGTGAGAAAAAGGGTGGTTAATCACGTAAATTTCATAGGCTTGGAGGATAAGAGGATCAAAACTGGGGAAAGAAGGTGTAGAAAATAGGTAAGAAGTCACACCCAACATCTCCCCCCAATTGAAGCAACTGCATGTCCCCATGCAAAATCTCAGCTTCTCCTGCTATACCCCTGATGCAAGTTTGTAAAATTGTAAGCACCAACATTGTATTCACCTGAAGCTCTGTACCCTTGAATGGCCATCAATTGACGTGGCGAGGATTCTTCTTCATAATCACATAGGTGGTAGTCTAGGTGATACTCTTCTATTGGCAACCAAATCAAAGGAAATTTAGATCTGCGCCCAATCGAAAATGCCTCCAATGTCTGCACGATCCGAGCATACTCAGGAACTCGTGTAACCGCAGCCACGAAATTTCTGTATTCAAAAGGATCCCCTTTTTGCAACTCAACGCTACAGGCTTCGGTGCGTTTAAGACATCCTGCTAGCGCTTGACTTTTCATATGTGCATGCAAGTTGAGGCAAATCCTCACAATCTCTTTCTTATAGATGGCTGACTGTTCCTTGATCTCTGGAGTGCTCAGGAACAGCTTAAACTCACACCTGAGTTCATAAACCATCCCTGGTTCTGCTCTGACCCACAATCTGGTTCCTCATAAACGAAAGAAAGGCCCGCAACTGCAAATCTCCCATATAGGAGAAGAAACTTGCTACCATTTTCGTGTTGACATACTCACACATGATATTATGCAAAAATAGCTCGCAAAAATAGCTCTATTCGTCAAAATCACATGAGCAAAAAATCTCAAGAAAAATTTGGGTCGAAGAACCCAAATATGACCTATTCTCAAAAATTGCTTTCAATTGAAATAAATAATATCGTTCCCAAAGGAACACTAGATATGATGGGGATGGTTGTTTGCATGCTAGCAGGTTCAGGGAAAGATCACAGAGCTTGGTCTTGTCATTCGTCAGGTCCGAGACCTGTCGTTGTAACTGATATAGTTGTTCATCCTTCTTCTTCATGGCTTCCTTGTGCCTTCGTGCTTCGCATTCTCTCTCTCATTCTTCCTTTAACCACTTTTCCTGAAGGGAATCCATCATCCTTTTGTGTTCCTTGAGCGAGATCGCCCCCTCTTGTAGAGAGAGCGCCTGTTGCTTCCATTTCTGTAGCTCTCTTAACAACATCTTTTCAGAACACCATCCTTATTTAGGACCCGGTGTTCTCCCACATGCACTATCAGTTGAGGGTGTAACAACCTCCCGAGGGTGAAACTGCTCCACTTCAGCTACTGGGTCTTGTGTAACAACAGCTTTGTCAATGTATTTTGTTACAATTTCCTTCTCTCCCTGATTAGCTTCCATTCCCACTGTTGGTTCTTATGTAACAGTAGTGTCATCCACAGAATTTTGTATATAGTTTTTCCCTAGGTAGGCTTCTGTCTCCACTGTTGGTTCTTGTGTAACAGCAGTGTCAACCACAGGCTTGTGGATGTCAACTTATCCTTCCTTTCCTTGGCTGACTTCTGTCTCCACTGTTGGTTCTTGTGTAACAACAGTGTCAGCCAAGGGCTCCTGTGTATCTGCTACCAGATTACTTTCTGTGGACTGCGTCATCTCAATTGTTGGTTCTTGTGTAACAGCAACGTCCTCAATGGGTTTTTGTGTGTCAGCCTCCCAGATTTCAGTTTGTGTTTCCCTTGAGATGGTGTCTATTTCACAGACTCTAAACCCCGTTGTCACTAGCTTCTCAACACAGGCCGTGCACATAGTACCTGGGACATCTCCCTTCCTGGCCCTGTCCACAGCCTCGGCCAAAGTGTCTAACCCTGGGGCTCTTGCCTCCGCCTTCCCCTCTGCTAGTTGTTCCCTTAGCTCTCTATTTTCTTTTTTTAAATTTTCAATTTTTAACAGAAAGGATTGAGTTTCACTCTTACCAGGTGAAGAAGGTTCCTTTGGCTGAGCCTGCTCCTCATCCTTCTGATCTACTACCTCTTTGTTCTTCTTTGACATGGATGGGGACTCTGGGTGCCTGCTAACCCTTATTATCTGCTTTGGCCACCTATCACCAATTGGTTTGTCGATTGGCCTCTTACCAACCCTTACTATCGAAGGCTGGGGCTGCTCCTTTGTCGCCATTGGAGCTTCCTCAAATGTCCCGGTTTGTCTCCTGCGGGTGGTCATGGCCTTCTTCCTCATGAATTGCTCCCAATTCTTGCGCTGGAAGCTTAAGGCATCCAACACAATGAGTTTGATGAGGCCATGGTTGGAGACACATGTTTCTAAATGTGCATCTTTTTTGACAGTTGCGGCCATATGCTTAATGTTTCCCAACAAGAAGTAGGGAAGATTTATCAGATGTCGATGTTGAAGGTGGTTTAGCAATGGAAAGTGGTAATTGAACACAATTATTGTCCTTCCCTCGTAGGTGATGTACTTGATGAGGTAAAGGGAAACATCAGCCCATGGCTGGGGAAGTGACAACCTGTCAATCCCCCTCCCTTTCTTCACCAACGACTCTTCCTCTTGGAGGAAATCCCCCTTTAGGGAGGGGTCATTAACCTTCCTATTAAACCACCTCTTTCCTTCCACTGGTAATCCCGTCACTCAGGCAACCACATCTTATGTAACCTTCGACTTCAAACCCCTAATCTCCGTCTGATTTCCCTCTAAATTCTTTGCAAATTCCATGGCAAATCCGTCATTTGATCCCTCCAACCTCTGGAAGAACTCAAACCAGCCTGCATCCTTGAAAATCTGACATGCTTCGAGGCAAGTCTCCAAGGCCTCTGTTGACCCTGGCTCATGCTGAATTGATGTTCCACCCATTGCTATGCAAATTCAGTGTTGTTTTCCTTCCTTTTCCTTTCCTTCATAAGTTGTAGAGCAGTCGACACACTACTTAGTTGGTTTAGCCTGCAACTGTTCGTTTCCCACTTCTCTAAGCACTTTGAATGGGGGTGCAATTCTGTAGCAAGGGTAAATGGTAGGGTGGCGCAGGTGAGAATTTCAAATTAAAATTTTGCAATCATGGTTCATACTACAAAGTAATATTCCCTTATTAATGTTGGGTTATGGGAGGTCTCGTCGAAGATACACTTCCCTTTTTTTGGTATGATTGGGCATTAAGTAACAATGATTACCAGATAACCATACCTTAATTACAAGTTTTTTAAATAATCATAGGTCATGCAAAGGTCATGTCATAATGTGATTCCCCCCTCCACCCCAACTTAAATGTGACAGTCGACATTGGCTGTCAAAATGGATGTCATGTTAAGTTGCCATAATTACCGAATAAAGTGAATAATGATATTACCTTTGTGTGACATACCTAGGTGACATGGGGAGAAGTCATTGGTGGCGAGACGCGTGAACTTAACTCCGATGATGAGAACCACGATGATGCCTACTATCTGTTGCAATAAATATCTTATTCCACTTATTTCTAGAAGTCATCGGTTGTTACAGGCGTAACAACTGAGACAACTATTATATATTATTAATTTTTAGAAAAATAGAGAAGAAAAGATCATGTAACAGCACTATCGTAAAGTATGCTTTGAAATAGCAAATGTTGTTACAGAGTGTGTAACAACTGCCACAAGGTGGTTTTCATTTGCTACATAAATTGTGTATCTATTCTAGGAAAAGGTTTTCACAGCCAGATTTTTATTTATTTATTTTTTTTTATTTTTTTTGAGTTTTAACATGTAACAGCCACCAACCGTGGTCGATTTTCAGTTGTTACACTTATTGGAAAAATTAGAATTTTTGTAGCACAGGGGAGCTTCCCCCTGTTCCTGTAATCTGAAGATTCGAATTTGTGACAATGTTGATGAATGAATCCCTTGAAGAAGGTTTGTGATATAACCGAAGATGGTGCCCATTTGCAATTAATGGTGTCCTCGCACTATCAATGGTTACCAAATTTACAGTCTCATTGTCATAGATTGCACCTACCTCATAGGGACCTAGCCATCTGGTGCAGAGCTTACCCTTGAAGTCTTTGAATCTTGAGTCATATAAGAGAGCCCAATCTCCTTTTTGGAACTTCTTCTTCTTGATGAACCTGTCATGCCACTTAGCTCTCTGTTGCTCGATAATCTTTGTTTGTTGGATAGCAACTAACCATTTCTCCTCCAATTCATTGAGTCAGTTCAATCTCTGCTTTTGCGTTGTAGCCATATCTAAATTTACCTGCAATGTTGTTCTTAGTGTCTTGATTTCAAACTCAATAGGGAATAAGGGATTTTTTCCATACACAATTTCATATGGTGAGAATCTCGTGGTATTCCTCCATGTTGTCTTGTATGCCCACAACACTTCTGGAAGTTTGTCAGCCCAATTCCTTCGGTGACTAGCCACAGTCTTAGTAAGTATCCCCTTAATGACTTTGTTGGTGTTTTCCACTGGGCCATTTTCTTGTGGATGATAAGGTGTTGTGATTCTATGGTGGATTTTATATTTTTCAACCAACTTTTGGATCATATGGGATGTAAACTGGGGCCCTCCATCTATGACTATTTCCCTGGGTATGCCAAATCAAACAAACATGTCTCCAAACAAAAAGTCTGAAACAACCTGCTCCGTGGCTCTGGTTAGTGCCTTTGCCTCAACCCATTTTGTGACATAGTCAGTGTAGACCAAGATGTAATATTTCTGTCTAGATGAAGGATTAATTGGTCCCACAAAATATAGGGCCCATTTCTCAAAAGGTTATAAGATGATTTGGGGTTGTAACGACATCTCATCTGATTGCAGTGGTTGGCCCATCCTTTGGCAACTATCACATCCCTTCACAAACTTCTTGGCATCTTGAAATATTATTGGCCAATAATACCCTGTCGAAAGGACTTTGTACCCTGTCTACTTGTTTACAAAGTGCCCTCCACAAGGTTCCTCATGACAAGCTTTAAGGATTTCAAAGATCTCATCTTCTCTAACACAATGTTTGATCTGGAAATCTGGTCCAGTGTGATAGAGATTCCCATCTATCCAGGTATAGGTAGCACTTTGCTATATAATCTTTCTTTTCTCCTTGGAGGACAAATACTGTGGAAACTTCCCTGCAGCAAGATAATTGGCTAGATACCAAGGTGACTAAGTAGAAATAACAAAGAGATATTCATCAGGGAAAGAATCCTCAATAGGAATGAAATTGTCATGAATAGTTAACCTAGAAAGGAAATCAGCTACTACATTATCTTTTCTAGTTCTATCGACAATTGTGATATCAAATTAATGTAACAACAATAACCAGCGTGTAATTCTACCGTTGGTAATTGGCCTATTCATTAAAAAATGAATGGTAGAGTGGTTAGTGTGTAAAAATACTTGATACCCGGTGATATAAAGTTAGAATTTATTGATGGCGTGCACAACTGCTAAGAACTCCTTCTCGATCACTATGTAGTTGAGCTCAGCCAATGATGCCATTTTCCATTGAGTGAGTTATGTCCATTTTAATTCTGGAGCAGCATTCGGAGCGGGTTCCCATTGGAGACGTGCCCTCTCACCCCACTTTAGTAGGCACCTGCTTCATATTCATCAATTTCAGCATAGAAGCATTCGGCTTGGGTTATTTGGAGACATGCCCTCCCACCCCAGGCTATGTAGGCATCTGCTACTTCATCAACAACCAACATCACAATTATGGGTCAACCGCACAAAATCCTTGTCATCGAAGTCCATTTGCTAGGCCGCACACTGTTAGTATCACAGTTGGTCACAAGCATTACAGGGTATCTCTATCCTCGAATCTTCATTTGTCATGGTTATGGGTCATCCACAAACCCACACTTCATCGAAGTCCATTTGCTAGGCTACAAACTGTTAGTATCACATTTGGTCACAAGAATTATAGGGTATCTCTATCCTCTGATCTTCATTCATCATGGTTATGGGTCATCCACAAACCCACACTTCATCGAAGTCCATTTTTTAGGCCGCACACTATCAAAATCACAGTTGGTCACAAGCATTATAGGGTATCTCTATCCTCGGACCTTCGTTCATCATGGTTATGGGTTAACCACATAAAACCATTATCTTCAATGGCTCTTCATATTCAACAAAGGCTTCGCAAGAGGGAACTTTACGCAATGGGGACCATTGCTTCTTAAGGAGGGAGAAATGATACAAATGGAAAATGGCATCAACCCATGGTATTCATCCACCCATATTATTCATCCACCCATGGAATTTACCCATGGTATTGTAAGTGGAATCCACCCATGGTATCATAAGTAACATGCACCCATGGTATTCATCCACCCATGGTATTTGCCCGTGGTATTGTGACATCCACCCATGGTATTCATTCACCCATGGAATTGACCCGTGGTATTATGACATCCACCCATGGAATTGACCCGTGGTATTGTAATTGAAAAATACTATAAGTAACAAGTCACATTTTGTAAAAGGACAATTTTGTCCACCACAATTTAGCTCTTACAGTTATTCTCCATTTTAATAAAAAAAAATCTTGGTGGTTTTGTTTATTGGGCATTCTACTCTTTTTCTTCTAGCAATTTTTTAGATCTTGGAGGCCTGCCCCCCCAAGATCCATTTCAATGTTTTATATCTTGGGGGCCTCCTCCCAAGATCCAGATTAGCTGAGGTTAGATTTTTACTTATGTAGTAAATAGCATAAGGTTTCTTATCGTGGAGTTGGCCCAAAACAACACCTACAACAATATCAGATGCATCTGTAGCTATGTGAAACGACAGTTCCCAATTAGGTCCTCGCAAGACCGGAGCTGCTGATACACAACATTTTAGCTTTAAAAAGGCCTTCTCACACTTTCCTGTCCATAAAAAGTCGACATCCTTCATGAGCAAAGAAAATAATGGCGATGAAATTTTTGAAATTTTTTCTATAAATCTCCTGTAATACCCTGCATGCCCCAAGAAAATATGTACCTCTTTTTGCGTCTTGGGGGTTGGAATTTTCAGAATTACCTCTATTTTTGCAGGGTCTACCTTGATCCCATCAGCAGAAATGTAGTGTCGGAGCATGATCCTTTCAGTCATCATCATGTGACATTTTTCAATTCTCAAAGCAACATTAGTCTACACACATTGTTCCAGCACTTTTTCCAAATTAGCTAATGCCGTTTCAAAATCATCTCCATAAGGTGTAAAATCTTCCATGAAGATTTCAAGGTAGTCATTCAACAAATCAGAAAAAATTCCCAGTGTTTCCCTCTGAAAGGTTGTTGCCGCATTGCAGAGTCCAAAAGGGAGTACTCAATATGCAAAAGTTCCCCAAGGGAAAGTAAAGGTTTTTTTATCTTGATCCTGCGGGGCAATTTGTATCTGATTGTAGCCACTAAACCTGTGTAAAAATAAAAATAATTTCTTTCCAGAAAGGGTATCAAGGACCTCATCTATAAATGGTAAAGGAAAATGTTCCTTTTGAGTGGCCTTATTGAGTTCTCTGCAATCCACATAGACTCTCCACTTTCCATTCTTCTTAGGAATGATGACAAGCAGCGACACCCACTGACCGTCAGATATCGGATAAATAAATTTAGCACTCAGGAGTTTTTGTAATTATTCCTTCACCACCTCCTTCAGTGCAGGGTTCATGCAGCGATGTGGTTGTCTGATTGGTTTGCAACCATCCTTTAAATAAATTCAGTGAGTTCATAGGTTAGGGTGGATCCCTTTCATATCAGTATAGTCCCATGTAAATGCCTCTTTGTATTTCTGTAACATCTGTAACAACAGTTGGCTTTGTTCAATAGTCAGGTTGGGGTTAATATTGAAAAAATTTCCTGGTTCTATTTCAATTGGACTGTTGTTAGTATTCAGAGTGGTTCTCATTTGTTCAAAATATATATCTTCCACCTCTTCTTCCTCATTCGCATTTTTAACAAAAGCGACAAAAAATGAGTTACTAATAAAATGATTAATGATGTCATCTTCTGTCTCATCCTTAAAATACTAGGCTTTCCCTGGAGTGAGGAGTGGTAGGGAAAGATCTTATTCAGGCTCAAACTCATCCCACTAAGGGTTATATAAATCCACATTTGGTTTTTGGGGGTAAATATTGAGGTTCTTTGTCGCCTGGCCATTCGAGATCACCATAGACCCAGATCTGCAGCCTATAAATGCATCTGCAATGGCCAGCCAAGGTCTCCCTAAGATCAAAGGATGTCCCCCCAAATTGGATTTGGGCTGTAAGATAAGAAAGTTATCCATATACCTCCAGGAAGCTATTGTAATCACAATATCCTCTAACACCGCCTCGAGTTTAACATGGGACCTATCTGCTAATTCAAGTACAATAGGAGTATGTCTAAGTCCCTGTAGCCCTAGGGTGGTGAAGGGGTCCTTTGTCATAAATAGGTACTCACACTGTTTCACCACCCTAACGGTTTCTTAATGCACAAATCTCACACCATTTTAGCATAGATAGGTACTTATTTAAGGGCTTGCAGCAGAGCAATTCGTACATGCAGATTTTGCAACTCCCTAAGAAAATCAGATTCAGGTTGTGAAGTCATTCCAGGTTCAGCCAATCTCTGAGGATATGGAGGGTCTTGAGTTACAGTAGTCGAGTCAGCTATTACAAGCGTATCAGCCTTTCCTGAGTTGGTTGTTACAGCAGTAACAGTTATTCACGGGTTGGCTATTACAGACGTAACAACTTCCTCTGTATCGGTTGTTATAGGCATAGAAGGCGCCTTAGAGCCTACAATATCTCTTCTGGAAGGTTCACATTCCTCCTTTGTAATGATAGGGGAGTGACTTGGTTTAAGTACCTTACCCGATCGCACTTGAATTTCATTATGCCCCACGAGGGTAGTAAGGTAGGTCTGGAAGGTAGTTGGAGCCTCTATGCCCTAAGCTGCTTTATTGTTTGGGTTTGGGTAGGTTTCACAGGTAGTTGGGGTCGCACGGGAGGTATAGGAGAAGGAGTTTGGAAAGGAGGTAACCGCAACTATTGTTGCATTGGTAATCCATGTAAAGTTGTATTCTGAACATTTCCTCTCCAGTTTTGGTTCCAAGGGTATGGTTGAGATTGAGGATATTGGATAGAGGGAGATGGAGACCACTGGTTCCAGGGTGAAGGAAACTGTGCTGAAGAAGGAGCAGGATATTTCCATGGATATTGTTGAGTATTATATGCATTGTTACACGAACTGAAAGAGAGAAAAACTTGACACATACCCGGAGGTCGTGGTTCCCATGGCCTCATTGGTGCGATGAAATAAGAGGACTACACCTCCTTGCTTGACTCTCTAAGTACTGCCTTCAGTCTAGGAAGCTTCGGACATTGACATGTCAAATGTTCCAGCTCACAAATATTACACAAGCTGATGTTGTTCAATTTTCATTCCCTCAATGAATGCTTCTTTCGGCAATTCGGACAAAACACAACCAAAGGTTTATCAACTTATGCTTGTGTCTTCTTGATCTGCGCTGTCGTTATCTCTGCTCTGGTTACTCCTCCTCCTGCAGATTTTTGTATTCGGGTAGAGGCATCTCAAATTGTGCTCCTCCCCTTAGACGATCCTCTAGAGCATCTTAGACAGAGCTTTACAATTTCAGCGAATGGTTCCTGCGATATATCCCCCTTCCCTAGTAGGTTCAGGGTGTCAAGGTAGTTGTCCCTCATTCCTCTAATAAATATGGTCTTCAAGATTTCATGGTATAAATCGTTGTGTTTAGACCTCTGCAGATTGTAGTCGAACCGCTCTACATATTCTTCCAGGCTCTCATCCTCCTGTGTCATTCTAAATACTTCCTCCCTTAAGTCCCTAGTTCTGCAATAGTCTTGGTACTTTGATAAGAACGTCTCCTTCATATCGTTCCATGTTCAAATAGAAGCAGAGCCCAGTCCCATGAACCATCTCAAGGCTGCTCCTTTTAAATTAGCAGGAAATAATTTCAGTTTCTAAGCATCTAAGATATAGTCATAACTCCTGCATAAGACATCAAATTCAAATAAAAAGGTGTCTGGATCTTCCACAGTCATCCCTTGGAAGGATGGTAAGGATGATAGAGCAATATTTTTCATAGGAGCTTCACCTCCAATATCCTCAATTGGGAACTCAAAGGTGGTAATAGTAGCATCTTTCTTAGGGTTGTTGTCATTGTTGTCCCCCATGATTAATCCTTCTAACCCTTGTTGTAACAGATGTTCTTCAAACTATTCTTGTGATGGTCTTACAAGTGTGATTGATGGCTCAGGTATCCTTAGGGATGGTTGTTTCACCGCACTACCTGAATCTGGATATTGATAAACCAACATGTTCTCTCCCATCTCAGGTGTTTGATGTTCCCCCTCAGTCTTCCCTTGTCCCTTGGTCCTCAAGTTCTGGCTACTAGCTTCCCCATGCTGCTCCTAGATTAGATTCTTGATCTTGGGAGTGTGGGTGCTAGCTTTAGAATGATATGGCCCTGAGATAGAGGAATCAGAGGTTTCTGCCCTTGTTATGGGAGTGATAGCTTTTTGTGGCCCTATTTTCCTTGCATCCCTTTGAGAGCTTGATTGTTCTTTTTCTGCCTTAGAGATTAGTTCCTGGATAAATGTTTTCCTTCCCAAATCTACACTCTTCCTTTCCTTTTTACGACCCGTTTTTCCTGTGACTAATTAGAGTGGGGGTAGTTTTGGTATCTCTATAGTTCCTATAGTTGCACACATGGACCCTATGTGTATTAATTCACACCCTAAGTGTCTCAGTCTTCGACAATGGTGAGCCCACCCAGGTATGTTAGAGCGATGTGCAGATTCTTACCTCTCGTCTTACTGCCCAGTGACTGAAGAGATGAAGACACGCTAAACAAAACACCAACATGCCATGCACTAAGTACCCTAGTGATCACAATGGTGAGCCTGCCCAGGTATGTTAGAGTGATGCGCAGGTTCTTACCTCACGTCTTACCGCTTATCGATTGTGGAATAGGAGCACTCTATCATCAAACAAACAACTTGGCTGACTGTATCGTCAATTGCCATCCCCGATAACAACGCCAAAATGTAGTGTTTTTTAATGAATCCTAATTGACTAAGACTGCAACATTTAATTTTCAACCTAGGGTAGGTCTTGTTGTTTCAAAGGAGTTTGCACTGTTTGTGTCGATACACTACAACCAAGAATGAAAAATAGAAAGAACAGTAAAAGATGTCATTGAATCAAATTGCTGAAATCAAATCATTAATGTAGAAATAAAGACACTCCACAGAATTGAAATCACACTTTGCAACTACCAATTAAGGGAGCGCCACATAGTAACTAATATCTACTCCAGCTCGTTACTACTATTCTATTTTATTACTTAGTGTAACAACATAATATAAACTAGAACAACAATGAATATAATTCACAATTTGTACAACAACAGCAGGAAACCATATGACAAATAAACAAAACAAGAATGTACACTACCTCTACCACTACATTCCCTGCCAAAGAGGAGGGCCCTTCCTCCTTAGAAGGGACATAGGAATAACATGAAATTAATTAACGAATCAGCTGAAGAGTAGTAACAGCATCATCGTAGTGATTTAATATTAAAAATAATTCAGATTTACAGAAGCAGAGTAATTGTACCCTTCTATATGTCATCCTTGTACATAGGAAATTGAGTTTCTTTTATAGTTATTACATGCCCGAAATTAGAAACAGATCAGTCATGAGAATCTCACGATTCTCATGCTGATAAAAAATAAAAGTAGTTACAACCTATTTCTAAATACAAGTATACATTAGTTAGGATTGCAACCACTTGGGTCTATTGCTTCCAAAATAAACAATTCCTAATGCCGACAGTTGTTATCTGGAATAGTACCCACACTTTCCAACTCTAGTGCAACAACATCCTGTGAGTGAATAGTAGTTCGGGATGTAACGACAATCACTGGCGAAAACACCCTTGGTGTAACAATTTCCTTTGTATTAGCGCGTAGTGTAACAACATTCAATGTGTAACAACAACTTGTAACAGTATACAGAGTGTAACAGCGAATTTCTCTACCGTGCTTTGTAATTGATCAGCGCTGCGTGTTTACTCCATAGTCTTGTTCCCGCGAGCAACACCTGAAAAGGAGAAGAGATTCCAAAATACTCCTCCAATGCTCACCCTAGTTAGCCACAAAAAGGAACAAAGTATTGTATTATTCAACAAAATACGGAAAAACAAAATGACAGTGGAATAGGTTATAAAAGTGAGAAAAAGGGTGGTTAATCATGTAAAGTTCATAGGCCTGGAGGATAACAGGATAAAAACTGGGGAAAGAAGGTGCAGAAAATTGGTAAAAAGTCACACCCAACACTTCTCTTCTATGGGAACATGTTGTAGCTAGACTACTCCACGTTGCACACAATCTCTAATGAAATGATATCAGATATCTATGTGTTTCGACCCGTCATGGAACATTAGATTTTTATAGAGCTTGATGCAATTTTCATTATCACAGTGGATATTGGTCGCCTCCATTCTCTAACCAAATAAGCTCACGAACAACTTTCAAAGCCATATAGCTTCTCTTGTGGTTGTGCTAGTTGCCATATACTCTGCTTCTGTAGAGCTCATTCCTATTGACTTCTTCTTCCTACCACACCAAGAAACCACCCCCACTCCACCCCTAATCCAATGCTAAAGCAACACCCTGATGTGCTCTTTCTGTCCACTAAATTGCATCTGTGAATCCACATAGTTTGATACCATCACCTCGATTATACCTCAATCCATACTCGACTATGTTGTGCAAATATCTTAGAATGTGCCTTGTTTATGTCCAATGCACTCTCTTTGATCCCACCATAAACTAACTGAGAGTGTTAACGACAAAGCAGATATATGGCCTAGTGTTGACCAGATACATGGGGGAACTGATAAGTTGTTTATACAAGGTCAGATCAATGTCCTTGTCCTCTTATGCATTTATCTTTCTCCAGCTTGTGATCATAGGCATATACATGGTTCTATAATCCTGTATCTTGAACTCTTCAGAATCTCTGTAGCATATCTACCTTGACCGAGGAAGATCTCCCCATCCTTTTTCCATACTTCCAAGCCTAGAAAGTAATGCATCAGCCCCAAATCCTTCATGTCAAATTCTGTTTCCAGATTCCTCTTGTAGTTCTCTATGAGCCCTAATGACCCTATCAAGAAGAGGTCATCCACATACAACACTAGGATGAATGGTTCATCCTCTACCATCAAATAGTAAAGGCTGGGATCTGCATCACTCTTGACAAATCACATTTTCTGCAAGTAGTTGTTAATCCGATTATACCATGCCTTGGGAGCTTGTTTGAGCCTGTACAGAGCTTTTTCCAGTCTACACACATGCATGCCCTTCTCATGTGTCTTGAAGACCTCTAGTTGTTCTATATATACCTTGTCCTCTATCACCACAAAAAAAGATTATCTAGTGAAGTGCAATGTACTTCTTAGTTTAGGGTCATCTCTTCACACAAGGTTACATTTTATAATATATCATATTATAGAAGATGAGATTAATGAGCAGTTTACTTCAAATTAGGATCGTACCTACCTACGAGTAGGACAAAATGTGTACCATTCACACAAAGTCTTATATGAACCACCATTTATTGAACGTACACTAACCACACAAATTTGTATTCCTCTTCAGTCATGCTCTTTGAGTCTCTCTTCTTCGCTGACATTTTCTAGCAAATTAGAGAGATATAAAAACCATTCAATACAACAAAGCACAAACAATTTTATAATTATATGTAAATGTGGTAGTTGTAATTGAAGATAAATGATAGATAACCTTAGGGTGTTACTAAAGAATCGACGCCTCTAGTATCATCTTCTTCCCAATGGCAATCCCTCTTTACTTTTTGCAGATTATAACACATTGCAAATCATGACTAGGCCAAACCAATAGGCAACTAACTGTTAAAGAAATTAAAGCAAAATGAGATTTACAGTCTTAATATTTCCTTCCACGCAATTTCATTCTGAAGTTTAAAAGTAAATAAATCAATAAATAAAGAGGGTTGAACCTCTCCTTAGAATAGTACCATGAAATAATTCTTAAGGTTATATGCATGTTATTATCTACCAAGCTAAACCATACCCACTCCTCCTTTGGATTTGTTAGCTTCATAGAAATCCAAATTTATCTTTTGTTAAATATCCTATAACAAATTAAAATCACCTAGGAAAAGACACACACAGAGGCAAAAAATAAAAATAAAAAAACAAACTAATATTAACCCTGATGTAGGGAACAAATAAATTGTAATGTTAATATAACTCACAGGTACATAATCATCAAAATCTTAAAGTTAAATTTAATATAAAACTCACAATGAGTAAAATAAGGGCATGGTTAGCCTTTTACCTAGACCCGAGTGACATAATCAGAATGTGTAACTATAGATTGATAGAATGTAATAACAAAATGTGCACTATCTGATTATAGGGCCAACTAAAGAATGTACATACTTAGTTTTCATCTTCTTGGCTTCTCATTTCATCTCCTCAATTTCCTAGGAAAGTTTAAGAAAACAAACACCACCTCGGACATATTGAAATAGATAGATTAAGATATTAGGGACAAAATAAGAATCATCGATAAAAAGTAAAAGCAAATGAACCATAGAACAATTACTGGGGCTCTATGCATAGCCATTATCTAAGAGGGCACTTCCAATTTTGTACATAGTTATTAGTAAAATAATCAGAATATATTGATTCAAAAGTAAAACAAAAGAACAAAAACATACCTGCCCAATGTAATAGAAATCCAACATCAATGGTTTCATCTTTACCTATCTTTTTTTTCTCTACAGCCTGCATTAAAATAAAATCTGACATACATTGAAAGCACACTAAAATCATGAAAGAGAAAAAAAAAAACCAAAAGAAACCATTACAACCTAAAAAAATGAAAAAATCAATAAAGAAAATGGACTGTAAAAAGTAATATGCATGACCATGCAGTGGAGAAAACACATATAAAACCCTCCCCCCACCCAAAAAAAAAAACAGAAGTCACGATGCAGAGCTCAGAAAATACATGGCCATGCAATGGAGCAAACACATTTCAAACCCCAAAAAAAACACACACACAGAAGTCGTGGCACAGATCTCAGAAAAATGTTGGCTCTGAAATTCAAAGTATGTTGGCTCTGAGAATGTCTTATATCCTCTTCCTTTCACATAGTTAAAAGTGTTTTTTTCTTTGTCGGCATTGCAAAGGGGGTGGGCATTCTGAATTCCAATTGAGCAACCATGTCTCCATAAAATTTGAAATCACTGGAACTTAACTGTCAAATGATATTGTTAGGCCTCCATTTTGTTTTGTTTTACGTCACTTTTTGTTTTGAAATACCTCATGCTTTCACTTAGTTCCTAGGGTTATTGTTGTCATTTTGTGCATTATAAAGTAAATATTCACCATTTAGCACATTTCCCTTATTTCAACAAGATTTAACATTAAAATCATTATTGATGATAATTTTTGTGCATGCATGTCTAAAAATGTGTAACACCCCTACGTTGTATGTAACACTATATTGACCTAAGCTAAGAAAAGCTAGGTCTGATAGGTAACAATGAAAGTAAATACTTTTTTATTAAATAAATAAAGATAATCACTTGGAAAATGAGGCACCAAGAGATGAGATTCTTGCCAAATGAAACCCCATTGGTGGATGGGAATAGATATTCTATCACGATAAGACTTCTAGATTCAATTCTAGATAAGCTTAATGAATTGGAGATAAATATCCATTAAGCTACTTAGATGGAAAAATATGCCAAGTTTAAAAAATAAAATAAAATCCTTGAGGGAGAGAAAGGCAACCTTTTATGAGGAAAAACCTCGCAGGAGAGAAAGGCGATCTTTGCTGGGAAAATCCTAGGAAAATGGATAAAAAAGATCCATAAAAGCGGGATGCCACTAATGGAAACCATATCATGAAAGAGGGTATTAAATACCCATTGAAGAGATCAACAAAAGGCAGTTGATCCATGGCAAGAACTCTCGGCTCGGGGGTGAACTGGAGACAACTAGTTCTAGGTTGGGTGGCGGTGCTCGGTTTTCCAAGTGACCTCCTTTCCGTATTTTGATCTGCTTCAAGTGCATGGGATGTACTGTATGTTTTCTTCTCACTCCTTATGTGTCGAATCTCTCAGCATATGTGTAAATTTGCATGTGTTATCTTTGTTTATGGGAATGATTGAATACTTATGCATGTGGGCACTAGTGAATGTAAATTAACTCAAAGTGTGTAGTTAATGATGGGATCATAATAGGTGATTATTAATATTGAATTAAGGAGGTAGGTGACCAATGGTATCTATGTCCCTATGTAAAATTTAATGATAGTGAGACAACTATGTATGATGAATAAATATGTTTTAAGGTTTGCAATTGTATAACCAGTGGTTTCAGTTATCTAGGCTATGCATTATGCATCGTGAGGAAAATTGCATCCACTGAGGCTCTTTCTAGCTAATTGTTCATATTACATAAAATATATATGTTAGCAATACATTCGACTATGGCAGTATGACTATGATCATGATAGGGAAATGCTAGCTACAATATATTTATGATAACATTTCTATTAATGCTAGTGTTGAGTTAGCAAAGGAAGGAAGTCTTTATGCATAATCTTATCTGATTGAATGCCCATGATGGATTTGTTACTTCGAGTTGTAATACATGCATAAGGGTGGATTTGGAAGGTAGTATTAAAGTCTATTCATTGAACCTAAAAGTCCACATCATGGATCCAATGGAGCACAATAGGTAGTGGTGGTATTTTGTCACGGGGGTATGTGACAAATGGTATCAGAGCCCTAAGTTCAAACATTGCGGCCTAAGGGCCAATCTGCCTCTGTAAGATATGAATGAGTTGTAGGTCCTAAATTAGGTCTTACACTTAGGCCTTACACAATTAAGAAGTTTAATGAAGGATTCAGTTATAAATTACCATAAGACAAATATGCCAGAATCCATAACAGTGGAAATTAAATCCTAAAATGATTTATTGAAGGGGTTGTTCACAGAATAGGATATATAATTAAATATGCTATATATATTATATTGATTAATTGAAATAAAAAATGACTTTAAACTAAGGTCTTAAGCAATATTCGATATTTTATAATTTTCCAAGCAAATGAAGTGATATATATTAAAACATTGCAATGAAGGCGATACTATGATATGATATGTTTAAAGGCCAATACAAAGGTATTGATAAACGGTTTGATTAATATTGCAAAGGTCATATTTAACAAAGTATGTAAGGATTATATGTATAGCAATGAAAACATTTATATAAACTAAAAAAGTGTTCGGTATTTACCAAGCCTATGGCATTAGACTAGCAACTTGATTTAGTCTCATAAGTGCATGAGTGCTCTAAATTGTAATGAGCATGAATACATTTGGGCTGTAAGCTACATAATCCGAACAATAAATTTACCAGTACGTGCTGACAGTTCCATGTGTCGAATTATTCTAAGCCGCGTGGTTCTAGCTTTTTGGAATTTTGGAATATTCGAAAATACTACATAGTTCAAACCGAAGCAATCTTATGCATGTCCATTTCGTTTAGGGTTAAATAACAAAGTCATCTGGACGTACAAACACAGATTCTTTTGATCTCATTCTCGTTGATTAATAGCTTTCATCCAATGCAAATTGGGCTTGGTTATTAGATTGAGTCAGATTTGGGGAAATAACTCAAATCTTATATATATACATATGATATCAGAAATGAGATTATCGGTAAGGTTACTGAATACTGTAACAATTATGGGCTCAAATAAATCTGCTAAGAAGCCTTTCGAGTTGGTTGGATTAGTCATTTGGGTAATGTTGGGAGAGGTGGCAATCAATCATGTGCCATAAAGTTCGGTGAAAACGTATGTTTTAAAGCCAACGACACTTTTTCTAGCTTAATGGTCAAGGAATAGCACCTTGTCGACCGTTGTTACCTTTCAATATCGCTTTTCCACTTGTTTTTATCCATAGATTTGGAGTGGCAACTAATGTTTCCCTCTCTGCGCAGTTGGAGGTGTTCAAATGAAGATTAAGTTGCCACCAAATCCTTCCAAGAGTAATAGTTATCCTAGTTGACACACTTTAAAACCAGTCAGAGGCTATCTTGATTATCACCCCTTTCATGTTTTTTCACATCTTACAAAATGTCGAGAATAGAGATACCAATTGGCTTACTGCAAACCATTCACTGACCCTTGTGTGGCTCCCTCTCGTTCTGTTACTCTTCTCCTTCCCAAGTTCTGGGAATGGTGATCATACAAGAATTAGAGGTAGAGTGATGGGACTCTAAATTAGACATAAATTAAGGCCCATGCCTTTGAATTAACATAAATTAAGGCCCATCTGACTATCCTTCAGCACATTAAACCTCTCTTTTTGCATTAGATAATGTATTTTTAACTTTAATATATCCATTAAGAAGGTTTATGAATAATTGCATATTTGTGCCTAATATTATTTATTTTTGTTGAATATTATGAGAATATTGGGCAGATTATGAAGATTTGGAGGAGGAGATAATTTAGGGAGTTGCTTCCTACTACAAGAGGATCAATATTAAATAAGAAATCAACAAGATATTATGTAATTATGGCATAGATTGTGGAACTCTAATGATTGAAAAAATCTAGGAATGTGTTCCCTGCCATTTAATGCAGATTCATAGTATTGGGAACCAGATCCACTAATCAAGAGATTTTGGTGGGGAAAGCTTCCACCTTTCATGGGGAATGATTCGTAATCATTTTTTATAAGTACCAAGTTCAATTTTCTTGTAGAGGTGTATTTTGATTAGTCCTCTTGTGGAGAAAACTCGTATTTTTGCAGCTCCATTGTATTTTCTTGCAGTGATGTAATTGTATTGATGAAAATAATGAAGATTGGTCTCATGTTCAGCTTATAAATCTTGTTCTCCTCCATAGGACTCTGATTTTACTTGGGCTTGGCCATCCCAGGAGCCTCAGAGCCCTTTTGTATCATTTGTTTTTATTTTTTTCTCTTCTTATTCACATGCATCTTTTGTTCTTGTTTCTCTCTATTTCTGCATTTAGTATTAATGATTTCTTATTGTAGGATTGGGTTAAATGGTTGATGTAAGTTCTTTTGCAGGATCACAAGAATCATTTAATACATGGAAAACATTTGGAAGGTCATATTGATCATTGAGCTACTTGGATTAGTTTTCTTATTCCCAAATCTAGATTTCTGGAACTCCTTTGTGGTAAAGAACAATAAATTTCTGCTAACTTTTAGAGCATGCTAATGTGATTCAATCGAGTTGGTTCCACTTTCATTAGATCACAAAAACATTCTACTTAATAACAAAATTTACTCCATTTCATTTTCACTTGATTAGGTTAGGCATTTGATAGATTCACTAGCTCACTAGTTCTCAAATTTTTGGATTTTAGACTAGTAATTTTATGTTATATTCCCCATGTATAGATGCAGACAATAATGTGTGTTGTTTCAGGAGCTTCTACATTGCAGGGAGACCTCATCTCGTTCACCTCATCCAAGCCTCATCCACCCATGTTGCCAAAATCCACTAAAATCTCAATCCGAATTCTTGTTTTATAAGCAAAAATTGTCATTTCCATTGAGCAAATCTACCCATCTTGAAGCCCTTGCTTGAGTTTTGGGTAGTTTCCACCACCTCCATGCCTTATTCTTCCATTATCCACCTTTCCCAAGCTCCATTCCACCTTCTAGACCACTTCCTAAGCTTTCAGCCTATTTTTTGTAATAAAACAGGGGATCCTATAAACATCCTGTAGGAACTAGTACATCATGTAGGAAATCCTGTAGCGGCCTGTTTTGAGCCCGAATTGAGAAAAATCATCATTTAAGCTAGGATTAGGCCTCTACTTGACCTCCAAGCCATCAAAACCATTGTACCCCTCTTCCTCCACACCTGTCTCCCCTGCCAAAGAACAAGGAAAGATTAGCATTTGCATTTATAAAATGAAAAGATAAAGAAAAATAGTTCTTTTTATTTCTTAATTAGCACATGCATGTAGCAGTTAATACTCCCTAGATCAGATTCCATGCTCAGTTAGTTTAAATCATCACATGTGATAAATAGGGTTAAGTTAGGTTTCTTTTACATTTAGTTCATGATCTTTATGCAATTAGAATATGTTTCTTTCCTTGTACTTTATTTCTTACAATAGGTTAGGGTTTCCATTTCGAGCAGTTCATTTTCTGAAATTAGTTTAGGATTTGATTTCAGTACATGCACTCCATTACATCATGACAGCAAAGGAAGGACACATTGTATGCTGCACATATAGTGCTGATACCTCTTAAGTTTGTACGGACCCTGGGTTGATAATTCAAGTCGGTGGCCTTGGGAGTTGTAGCATTCTTGTTGCAATACCGAGGCTCATCACTTTTTGGCGCTGTTTCTGGGGAGGTGTCAAAGTATGCATTGTTTTCTTCCCTAGTAGATTCATTACTTTTTACTTTTTGCAAAAAATAAAAAAAATAAAAAAATAAAAAAATTGCATTAGGCATATTTCATTTCAAAACTAGAAAAATGCATTGCATTAGTGTTTTCATTCAATCATAAAAAAAAATATAACCCACCCCCCCCCCCCCCCCCCATTTGATCACGTGGTGTAGTAAGAGCCATATCACCATCCACTTTAGTACGTAGAAGAAGAAGAGATGGAAAATAATGTAGAAGAAATTGATCGAGAAGATAACAATGAGGAAGATCCTCTCAGATTTCCCATTCAAGATACTGATGGTAGTGTGAACATGAAGAACATCCCTCCATATTTTCTTCCAAAATTTCATGGTTTAAGGTTAGAGGATCTGAAAACCTTTCTCTTTGAATTTGAAATCCTTTGTAGATCTTGTGGTTACTTATTGAACACTCAAAAACTGAGATTGTTCCCGGCAACATTGAAGGATAAAGCTCTTAAATGGTTCATGAGTTTAGGGACTAATTCAATAAGATCATGGAATGATATGTAAAATATATTTCTAGAAAAATATAAAGATCATTATCTTAAAGAAGAAATCTTTAGAATGAATCAAAGAGAAGATGAGAGTCTAGAGGATCTAATAGAGAGGTTCATGTATAATGTTAAGAGGGAAAAACTACATCATTTAGGATCCGACACACTAAAAACCCTCTTACTGTGAACAATTCGGGATTAGTGGATTGATCTCCTTGATCTCATGAGTAGAGGTGATGTATACCAATTATCATTTGAAGAAATTTGTGAAACATGAAAACACATATCAAGAGGAAGGGCAAGAGTAGGTAAATCAACATCAAGGTTAATAAGTCAAGCTAAACTTGGAAATTTGTTTGATGATTTTAAGACAAAAAATCTTAACAATCTAACCAAACAAGTAGAAATTTTAAGAATGCAAGATGAAGAAAAAGAAGATTTTGATGTTTGTGTTGTCCGTGCAGAATCACATGATCTTAAACATTGTCCATCATTACCAAGGTTGAAGGAAGTTTACCAAGAAGACAATGGAGCAAGTCAATCACCAAAGCAACTATGTTCTGTAGCTCCAAGAGGACCATGGCAGCCTAGTCAACCTAGTATGATGCAAGTGTCTAATTCATAATTTCAAGGTTATGCATATTCACTTCAAAGTAATTGGAACACCTCAACCCCAAAAACCAATCTTGGAAACAAGGTTTGCAAGGAAATTATGAGAGCCATCCACAATATCCTCAATATTTTCCTCAATATCCTCCATACCCAATTCCATGTTATCCCTACCATTCACCTCTACCACAACCACAACCCCAATCACATCCATCTCAAATATCCACTCTCGCTCAACTACCTGTACCACCATTTCCAAACCCACACATTGAAGTCGCTTAGCCCACTTACAATGTTGAGGTACAACACTTCCAAACATCTCCTCTTGAGCTCAATGGTATTCACCATAGCTTAGGAACAGTATTGCAAAAAATAGATTATCTTGATATCATTGAAGAACCACATCCAGAAGAAGAAGATTCAAATAAGAAGACCAAAGAATCATGGGTTGCACTTGATGAAGAGCAGACATCAAAAACAGAGATTGAGAAAGCTCCCTTATGGTTGCCATTAAATCCTTAACATATTCAAGAGAACAATCAACAAAAAGAGGAAGATTTGAAGGTTATGGTATAAGAAGACATGAAGAATGATCCAGATAAGCAAGAAAACCAAGGACATCAAAGTTATATTGAGGTTTGGTTCCAGAAAATCAACAAGTTGGAGCATCACTCTCTTCTTCAACTATGCTTGATCCTTTCAAATTCAAATCATTTGGTCTCTGAAATCTAGGTACATGTCAAATCATATATTGCAAGCCTACACATCAGTTTGTTTGTCATCTTGATGTGCACATGGCTCCATTGGAAGTATTCTTATACTTGAAAGTGATTTTGTTTTTCAAGTAGAGTAGGGTAGAAAAAAAATTGAAAAACAAAGAAAAAGGTAAAATCTCGGTTGAAAACCTCCTTTGGGGCGCCTGAGATTGGCTCATTGATTGAAAACCCCCATGAGATGTTCAATGGGTAGAAAAAAAAGAGAAAAAAGAAAAGATCCTAGGTGAAAACCTCCTTTGAGGCGCCTAAGCAGACGTACTAGTTGAAAACCTCATTGAGGAGGCTAGTAGGCCTAGAAAAAATCAAATAAAAAAAAAATATTTGCTCCATGTATCTCTATGATGAATGTATATGCTCTCCAACATCTGCAAGCAACAAAAATAAGTTGGCACCAAAGAAAAGAAAAAAATAAGTCAAACCTAGTCAAAAGAAGTCAAATTTTGACTTTCTCCTCCTTTGCTCAAATTCTCCAACGTGACCAAGGCCATGCAAATCCATCACCCTCATCTATTTCCACCATCCACTCATCATTTCCAAGATTCTACCACTCATTTTCCTTGTTGTCCTAAAAAACTACAGGAATGCTCTGTTTTACTACAGGAAACATAAATACATAGAGCAAAAAACTATTTTTTCCATATCTTTCAAACCATGCATCCATTTGCCAAGCTGTTTTAGGGGGAGATGCATATGGATGATGGTAACATGTTCAAGAAATTTTAGCAAATTCCAGTGCACAATTTTTGAGAAATCAACCTCCATCACCTCCATCCATTTTGGAGGTTTCTCGATATCCATGCATCCATTTAAAAATTTGTTTCATGGGGAGATGCATATGGATGATGGTAACATGCCCAAGAAATTTCAGCAAATTCCAGTGCATGGTTTCCAAGAAATCAACCTCCATCACCTTCATCCATTTTTAGTTTTTCTCGAGATTTGTGCATCCATTGGCCAAGATTTTTTTATGGGGAGGTGCATAATGATGATGGAAACATGCTCAGAAAATTTCAGGTCAATCCATTCTATCGTTTGGGAGATATGGACAAAACAAGTCTGCTACAAGAGGTTGTCTTGAATTACTACATGATCTCTACAGGAAGGCCAAGAAGAAGCTATAAGAGGCAATATGATGGAGAAATGGGTCAAAAGGTTAGGTATTATTTAGGGAAGGTTGATATAGGTCCCCCAACACCTGCACATCAACAAGAAGACAACCCATCAACAAAATGAGATCAACAAAAAAGAAAAAGGCAGTCAAGAAGATGTACCTGAGTCATGAGAAGGACAACAACATCAACTCAGCAACAGCATGCATGATCCAAAATGGATCTTGTATCAAACCTCTAAGTCTAAAGTCTTCATTTGATTTCATAGCGCAAGTGAAGGAATGACAGAAAACAGGGTGAAGCGGAGAGCGAAGTATTGTTGCACAGGAGCCGTCAGATCGGCCAGATCAACGGCCCAGATCAAATCGGTGATATCGCATCGGCGGAGAGGCCAGCGGAGTACATCGGAGGCAGCCCTAAGGGAAATGCGACTGCGATTGGTGACACAACGTGGATGGTTAATCAAGCGCGCAGATCAACGGCGAAGATTACATATCACATCGCAGATTTGCCAAAGGGAGGACTTACCGCAGGCCGAAGACTATGCGATATGCGCGAACCCGAAAGGGTTTATAAATGTGGCTTTATGTTATTTGAGTTCCAAGGTAAACAGTATTTCAAGCAGGCTTCAGGCGATAAGCAGTATTGGAGAGGCTCCGTCCGATTCCATACACTGGCCAACACATTGCACGCCGTAAGAGAGAGAAAACCTCTTTTTCGGGCGGGTAATCTTCGTGCAAGTAGGCCACCCAAAATGGATGTCAGCCATTGGATTGGAGATCATGGATCAACGATGGAGATTGAACAGACTACTTGATGTTTCGAGTTGGATGCAAACCATCGGATTGAAGGTAGATCAATGGTGTCGAATACAAAGGGCTTGTGACAACAATAAAAGGCAGACCCGCGAGGATTGTAGGATGGACTTTATATCATTTGAAGTCCGGCTTTAATGTTGCGGTCGGGTTTTTCATTGGTTTTCAGTGTATTCCGTGTATTCCTCTATGTAAACGAAAAGTGTATTCCCGGGGATTTTCACCCGCGCTCGGTCCTTTCTGTTTGTAAACAGGTGACCTCAATGCCTTGAGCATTATTATTTTGATTGTTTAACGCTCAACAGGGAGATGAAGGGGCAGTGGCCGGGAGCCAGAGAGCTCGAAATGGAGGTGAAAAGATAGCGTGGAAAGGCTTAAAAAGCCATCCAATGGCAGAACAGAAAAATGGGGAAGTCAATTGAAGACAGTCCCAGAAAGACATTCAGTTAGTCAGATTGAGGTAGATTGAATAGAGGAACAGTACAGAGGGAGAGTCTGTGCACTCTTTTAGACTTGAGGTTTTCGAGCAGATCCCTCTTTGATGTCACTGTTGGTTGAGACTCTGTTTTTGAGCTCACTCTTGTAATAATCTGTTCTTGAAGACTTAATATAGAGGTCGACACTAAAAGCTAGACCAAGAGACGTAGCCAGGAAGTCTGGTGAACTCCTTGATTATTTGTTGTGTTGATGTGTGTGTCTGTTATGTTTTTTGACTATTCGTTGTTTATATTATGCACAATCTTTTCGATCTATTGCACTAAATAATATAGGCATTCCTGCACATGAGTCTGTAATACCTTTTCTTCTTGATTTAATATCCATTTCGGATCAATGCATGTCTCTCCAACAACCAACAGGTAGGTACAGGTATGCAATATTTTTGAACTCTTCTCTTGAGCATATTATAGTTAGAAATTTGTTGTCAATGCATGAGAGATGAGGTTATAAGCTTAGGATGGGTCAGCAGTCTCATCCACCTTTAACTAGTTAATTGCAACTCACTCGTTCACTCATGTAATGTTGAAAATTCAAATTATGAAGGGTGATGATTTCAAGGAATGAGGACAACATTTAAAAGAAGAAATTATTGCAAAGGCCAAGTCACCACAGCACTCCAAGCCCTCCATCCACTTCATATTCACTATCTATCCATCATTCAACCATCTCATTTCATAATTTCAAGAACAAACTCTACACTCTGTCTCACCCTGAAAATTTCTTGAAAAAAACAAACAAAGCATCCTCTCCATTTTCACAAGCCTACATAATTTCTCATCACTCCCATACAGTTATAAGACTTTGAAGGAAGAAGGAATGGCTACTATAGGAAGGAAGAATGTTGCTACAAGAAGGAAGAAAGGAACAAATTGTGCTAAAACCCAAAAAGGAATTTTGAAGGTTTCAAAGGTGTCCAAATGGTGGAACAAGGTAGCAGAAGGTTAGAAAAGGATGTGGAAGACCTTGCCAAACTGAAAAATATTCAAGACCCAATCTTGAATAAGGGGAAGAAGGCAAGCTAATGGTATCAAGAAATAATGATTTTTCTATGCACAAATAGACTTTTGGGCTCGTCCTTGCAGAACTTAAAGCCAAGATTCTTAAGAGAAATGACTCAGGAATGAGCAAGAGAGAGGTCACTAGGGCCATGAATGAGGCACAATGAGGTCACTAAGTTTCTCAGAGGATGAACAACACTTTCAGTAGGGGGTATGATGGGCCTCTAAATTAGACATAAATTAAGGCCCATGCCTCTGAATTAACATAAATTAAGGCCCATCTGACTATCCTTCAACACATTAAACCTCTCTTTTTGCATTAGATAATGTATTTTTAACTTTAATATATTCATTAGGAAGGTTTATGAATAATTTCATATTTGTGCCTAATATTATTTATTTTTGTGGAATATTATGAGAATATTGGGCAGATTATGAAGATTTCGAGGAGGAGATAATTTAGGGACTTTATCCCTACTATAGGAGGATCAATATTAAATAATAAATCAACAAGATGTTATGGAATTATGGCACAGATTGTGGAACTCCAATGATTGAGAAAATCGTGGAATGTGTTCCCTGCCATTTAATGCAGATTCCTAGTATTGGGAACCAAGATTTGCTAATAAAGGGATTTTGGTGGGGAAAGCTTCCTTCTTTCATGGGGAATGATTCCTAATCATTTTGTATAAGTACCAAGTCGAATTTTCCTTTAGGGGTAGATTTTGATTAGTCCTCTTGTGGAGAAAACTCGTATTTTTGCAGCTCCATTGTATTTTCTTGCAAGGATGTAAATATATTGATGAAAATAATGAAGATTGGTGTCATGTTCAGCTTCTAAATATTGTTCCCCTCCATAGGAATCTTATTTTCCTTGGGCTTGGCCATCCCAAGAGCCTCAGAGCCCTTTTTTATCATTTGTTTTTATTCTTTTTACTTCTTATTCACATGCATCTCTTGTTCTTATTTCTCTCTATTTCTGCATTTAGTATTAATGATTTCTTGTTGTAGGATTGGGTTAAATGGTTGAAGTAAGTTCTTTTGTAGGATCACAATAATAATTTCATCCTTGGAAAAGCTTTGGAAGGTCATAGTGATCATTGAGCTACTTGGATTAGTTTTCTTATTCCCAAATCTAGATTTCTGGAACTCCTTTGTGGCAAAGAACAATAAATTTCTGCTAATTTTTAGAGCATGCTAACGAGCTTAAATAGAGTTGGTTCCAATTGCATTATATCGCAAAAAATATATATTTAATAACAAAATTTACCCCATTTCATTTGCACTTGATTAGGTTAGGCATTTGATAGATTTACTAGCTCACTAGTTCTCGAATTTCTGGATTTTAGACTAGTAATTTTCAGTTATCTTTCCCATGTATATATGAATTTGTGGATAGATTCATACAATAATGTGTGTTGTTGCAGGAGCTTTTACATTGCAGGGAGACCTCATCTCGTTCGCCTCATCCACCAAGTCGCCAAAATCCACTAAAATCTCAATTCGAATTCTTGTTTTATAAGCAAAAATTGTCATTTCCATTGAGAAAATCTACCCATCTTGAAGCCCTTGCTTGAGTTCTAGGTAGTGTCCACCAACTCCATTCCTTAATCTTCCATTATCCAGCTTTACCAAGCTCCACTCCACCTTATAGACCACTTCCTAAGCTTTCAGCCTGTTTTTTGCAATAAAACAGGGGATCCTCTAGAAATTCTATAGGAACTAGTACCTCTTGTAGGAATTCCTTTTAAGCTTGCATGTCATCATAGAATTTTGTCCACAAGACTTCAAAATTGTTTCTAGTCACCTGTCATAGAGACTTTGCATATCTTTCCACAGGAATCTCGTACATCCTTTCTTACAAAGCTCACAATTCTTGCCTCAAAAAACTTGCAAATCTGGCCTCTGATTTTCAACGAACTTTCCACAGAAAACACAACGAAATTGCTTACCTTTTTGGTGGAGGATTCACCCCAATTTATAGTTGTTCATCACTATGAAGGGTCACATCCGTTGTGCAGGCTGACCTGATTAGGCTTATGGAGGTAAATTTGACTCATTTTTACTTAACAAAAAAATCTTTTCCTTTTCTTATAAAGATTCCAAATGGACTTTGACTCAAATTTAGTTCTTTGACTCAACAAAACCTAGAAGCATGAACAAAATGCTTGTTGGTTTTAACTATGTACAGAAATTACTTGTAAACGAATTCTTAAAAGAAAAAAATAAGCAATGGCGAGAGCATAAAACATAAAACAGATATACACAGAGATTTTCCCCTGGATCCCAAAATCAAGACTACTAGATTGATTTTTCATTATATTCCTTTCAATGTTACAATACATATATATACATGTTGAAGCATCCATAAACCCCAATCCATTAACACTAGATTATAGCATAAATGTAGCTCCCTTGACTGGATCTACAAAATACCATGGATAGAAAACCATCATGCCCAAAATCATGTGCGAAATTGATGCACAAAACCATAGGTAGGTCCGCCCACCTAATATAGGGTCCAAAACAATTTTAGGGGTAGTCGTGGAAAGAATATAATACACACCCAACATTCTCCCACTTATTGTTTTCTTTCCATAGGGGGCCATAGGAGAGCTTAGTCATTGGTCCAGCCCTGCAATTCCCATTGTTTCTCTAAACCAAGAGAACTTCTCAGTGCTCATAGACTTTGTCAATGCATTCATAATATTCTTCAAATTGTCCACCTTTACCAGCGACACCTTTTTATCCTCAACCATATCCCTCACAAAGTGATACTGAGCATCAATGTGCTTTGTCTTTGAATCATAAGCAGGGTTCTTTTCCAAGAAAATTGCATTTAGTCACAGTCTATCCGTATATCTCATTGTACTAACCCCATACTTGAACACAATCTCTGTAACCAAACTGCTTCCTTGCTTGCATGAGTGGCTACCATGTATTCTACCTCTGTAGTTGAAAGTGCCACTATAGACTGTCTCTTATTCATCCAACTGATTTCACCTCCAAATAAGTTAAACACATACCCACTTGTAGATCTTCTCTGATCCATATCTCCAACCCAGTCTACATCAACAAAGTCACGGATGTCCAAAACTCTATCCAATCCTGGTTTTCCTTGATAGCACAAACCATAATCTTCTAGTTCCGCGCAAATACCTGAAAACCCGCTTCACTATTGTCCAATGCTCCTTCCCTGGTTTTGAAATAAACCTGCTCAATACTCCCACTACATGTGCAATGTCTAGTCTAGTACAAAGCATTGCATGCATCAAGCTACTAACTGTACTTGCATATGGAACACAGGACATGTCCTCTTCCTCTTCTTGTGTCTTGGGACACTGTTCAACATATAACTTTACACTTACAGGAATAGGAACCTTCACCGGTTTACTATCCTGCATATTAAACCTCTACAATATTGTATCCATATACTTCCTCTGGTTTAACCAAAGCTTCCTCTTTGCCCGATCTCATTTAATTTCCATGCCCAAAATTTAGTTTGTAGCACAAATATCTTTCATGTCGAATTTGGAGGAAAATTGGGTCTTCAAATCTTGGATAATTTCTTTGTCATTTCCAACCAAAAAAATATCATCTACATACAAGACCAGATAACTAACACGGTCACCAATTAATTTAAAATACACACAGTGATCTTCTTTGCTTCTGGTGAAGCGAAGTCCCCGTATAAATGTATCAAATTTTTGATACCACATCCTTAGTGAATGTTTTAACCCATACCGATATTTTTGTAACTTGCATACCAATTCTTTCTTACCCTTCACCACAATGCCTTCAGGTTTCTTCATGTAGATCTCTTCTTCCAGATCCCCGTGAAGAAATGATGTCTTCACATCCATCTGTTCTACCTCAAAATCAAAAGTAGCAACAACAGATAAAAGTAATCTAATAGAAGCTACCTTGGAAACATGAGAAAAAATATCACCAAAATCAATTCCCGACACCTAGAAATAACCTTTTGCTACCAATCGAGATTTGTATTTCTCCACCTTGCCTTCTACATTCATCTTCTTCTTAAACACCCATTTGCTTCCAATGGGTTTCCTTCCAACCGGCAACTCCACCAGATCCCAAGCCTCATTTTTTAGCAAAGATGCCATTTCGTCAACCATGGCCTCTTTCCAGAGTTTGCCATCCACTGAATCTACTGCTTCCCTCACAATTCTGGGATCATTATCAGTAATAGATAAAGAAAAATTTGAAGAGAAAGTAGATGGACTATACCGTTTTGGCTGCCTTCTTTCTCGAACTGATCTTCTCACAACTGGAGTTTGTGGCTCTTGATCTTCTGACTCCTCTTCTGTTGTAGAGTCTAATTCTTCCTCCTTTAGCTCAAACTCTATCTTCTAAGGTTCCTTTGGTAGGACTTCATGTTTAATAACATCTTTCACCTCTCTAAACACCACATGTCAGTTGTACACAACCTTCCTTGTTTCTGGGTTCCAAAGATTATAAGCTTTTAAACCATCCTTATACCCAATAAAAATGCACCTTTCAGATTTACTATCCAACTTTGTGTTGGCATTATGATTCAGGTGTTGTCCTTGATGGCAACCCATTCAGGTGGTAGATTACTTTTCTTGATGATCAGCTCTTTTTTTTTTAAGAAGGACGCAGGAGATCTGTTCAGAATGTGCGTCCCCGCAGGTATACCATGCAGAACCCGCGTCCAGGGACGCAGGCCAGCCATTCAGGAGGTGCGTCCACCCAGTGCACTCATTTCAAGACAGAGAAAAGCACGTGGGGGTTTCTTGTGTGGTATCTAGCCGACGGTTTTGTGTTTCTATGGTGTTGGCTCGTGGTATTGTTCCATGTTTTGGGGAAGAGCTTGCCTATATAAAGCAAAGGAGTTCATTTGGATTGTGCATCATCTTGGTTGAATATCTTGGTGAGATCTAGTCCAGATCTATGAGGGCGAATCTTCTAATGGACTGTGATCTCTTTGGCGCATGATCAGATCTATAGATCTGAGTGGTTGGGTCAGTTCTGAAGTCCTCATATCTTTTATTTCTGAAGGGACGCAGGTTCAGTAAAGGGAAAGTGCGCCGAGACGCAGGGAAGACCGGGCTCAGGTGCGTCTCTGAGGCAAAGGACGCGGCGCGACTGTGTTATTGGGTGCGTCTCTGAAGCGAAAGACGTGGCGCGATAGTGTTTCTGAGTGCGTCGGTACGCAGCAAAGCTTAGAGGAACAGTGCGTCTGCACGCAGAGCAGCAGAAGGTAGACTGCGTCCAGTCGCAGGCCACAGAAAGAAAATATGCGTCCCTGTCCTAAGATGATCTGTTGACTGTATATTTCTGTTCATAAGGTGTTCTGGGTTGTTTCTGTGATTACTGATCTGATATCTGTAGTGGACTGTATCTGTTGTATACTTGTTGATCATTTGATTCTTCATGAAAAGAAGTAGGGGGTTGTAGCTCCCTTCCAGGAGAGACTGGAAAACAAGAGAGAGTTGTAGCTCTCTGCAGGTTGCAGCCTGCGTACTGGTAAAGGTCTGCACCAGTACAAAATCATTGTAAAAAGAATTTCTTGAAAGAAGATAGAGACATATTGCAGCAGGTGGTTTTCTCCCACATTGGGTTTCCACCTTACATCTTGTGTTCTTTGGTGTGACTGTCTATTTTCTTTGTTCATGCTCATTATTTTATGGTACTGATATGCAAGAATAAGTCAAAAGATCAAATAAGGAAGAATTGTTAAATTGCTAGATAATACTGATTCACCCCCCCTCTCAGTATTATTTCCAACAATTGGTATCAGAGCAGGTCCTTCAGAAAAGCTTGATCGCTTGAAGGTAGATCGTTCATCATGAGCAACTACGAGAGAGAAGCATCAATCAGGCCACCGATTTTTGATGGGACAAACTTCAATTATTGGAAGGTAAGAGTTACTGCATATCTTCAATCTCTTGGTACTGAAGTTTGGGACATTGTAGAAACAGGCTATGCTTTTCCTTCAGCTACTCCTACAGATCCAGCTGAGAAAAAGAAGTATGAAACAAATGCAAAAGCAGTCAGTACTCTATTAGGAAGTATATCCCAAACAGAATTCATGAAGGTAATGCACTTCAAATCAGCAAAAGAAATATGGGACAAAATGATCACAAGCTATGAAGGAGATGAACAGGTAAAACAAGCTAAACTTCAAACTCTCAGGATTCAATATGAGACTCTCAAAATGTATAATGATGAAAGTGTGGCTAATTATTTTCTTCGGGTAGATGAGATTGTAAATTGTATGAAAAATTTGGGTGAAGAAATAAAGGAGTCTATAGTAGTTCAAAAGATTCTAAGATCTCTATCCCCCAAGTTTGAATCTAAAGTATCTGCAATAGAAGAAAAAGAAAATCTCCGTGTTCTCACTATGTCTCAGCTACATGGAATTCTAACTGCTTATGAAATGAGAAAGGGAGGACCATCAGACAGAAGGGAGGCTGCTTTTAAAGCATCAGGCAAAGAAGATCACTATGAAGCAAGCCATGATCCAGAAGAAGAGGAAGAAGAATCAAATTTTGTCAGAAATCTTCAAAGGGGTTCTGGAAGGTTCAGAGGTAAGCTACCTTTCAAATGCTTTGCTTGTGGAAGAGTAGGTCATTATGCTGCAAAATGCTCTTATAAGGATAAAGGAAAGGAACCAGTTAGATGGAACAAGAAACAAAGTGCAAATAAGAAAAGTTACTACACCCATGAAGATAGTGATGGCTTATCAAACAGTGATGAAGATGAACAAGGTAATAAATATAGGTTGTTAATGGCATTTGAAGATGATGATTATGAGGATGCTATAGATGTGGATAACCTTTATGATGAAATTACTAGACTCAAGAGATGTATAGAAGAAAAGAACATGATTATTGATACTCTACAATTTCAAATTGATGAAAAGGAAAAACATCTTGAAAAATTAGAAGGTGAAATTGTTGGTCTTAGAAAAGAAATTGAGAAAACAAAAACTATTAATCTCAAGTTTGTCAAAGGATCTGAAACTTTGGATGAGATTATCAGTGTGCAGCGGTCTCCACTAAATAAGACAGGTCTGGGCTATAATGGAGAAACTTCTCAAGCATCCACTTCAAAAAGTTATCTTGATGCAGCAAGAAGAAATGAGCAAGAGCACAAGGAAGATCATCAGGGAAAGCAGGGACAAATGTCAAACAGAAACTATCAGGGGCAATCCAGCTTAAGGGTGAACAAAAGCCACAACCAGACACAGGTAAAATCTACTCAATTTGGTTCAAGAATAGATGAAAATAGAAATTACAATCAGTTGGCTGGTAGATTCAATAATCGCAGAAGCTTCTTCAATGGACAATGCTTTTCTTGCCATAACTTTGGTCACAAAGCAGCTCAATGTGTTGCGTATAAAACAATCATGACTAGGGAAGCTCAAAAACAAAGAAGTATGACAGGGATTACAAAAAGGACCTATAACAACTTTTCAGCTCTTGAAAATGAAGTTGAATGTTCCATTTGCAATAATTTTGGACATGAAGACTTTGAATGCAGAAGCAGGTTTTCGGAAAGAAAGGTACAAGAGCAGAAAAAGGAACAAGCCTCAGGCAGCAAAACATGGAGAATAAAGGAACCTCAAACAGAAAGATGTGGGATAGCATTTTATGCAGAAGGACAAGAAAATCTATGGTACATTGACAGTGGATGTTCGAAGCATATGACAGGTGATAAAGAAAAACTTGAGTCTTATTCTAGTTTAGAAAAGGGAAAGAAAGTCTCTTTTGGAAATGATACTCCTGCAACTATAAAAGGAAAAGGTATTGCTCCTTTAAAAGAAGATGTTAAGGCTGGAAATGTTTTGTTTGTTGACGGACTGAAGCATAATCTACTAAGTGTCAGTCAGATGTGTGATCAAAGAACCGAGGTTATATTCAGATCAAATGGATGTCTTGTTCGTGATCTTGATACAGGTAAAACAGTTCTCAAAGGAAAAAGAACTCCAAATAATCTATACACATTTGATGAAGAACAACAACAATGCTATCTAAGCAAGGATGAAGAGCACTGGTTATGGCATCGAAGGTTGGGACATCTAAGCTTCTCACAAATAAGGAAAGCTTGCAAATATCAGGCAGTTCGCGATCTTCCAGATATCAAAATTCCTGACAATACCATATGCAGATCATGTCAGTTTGGAAAACAGACCAGAACTAACTTTCCAGAGAAAGAAGGATCAGCTAGCTTGCCTCTTGAGCTAGTACATACAGATGTATGTGGACCATTCAGAAAAAGAACACCTAGAGGAGAGGAATACTTGATATTATTTATTGACGATTTCTCCAGGTTTGTTTGGTTAGGACTTATGAAGCACAAAGATGAAGCATTCGAAAAATTCAAATCCTTCAAAGCCTTGGCTGAAAATGAATCAGGTCACAAAATTAAGTGCCTCAGATCCGACAAAGGTGGGGAGTTTACTTCAAATGAATTTTTCGATTTCTGTGATGAACATGGGATAAGGAGAGAATTCTCTACAGCTAGAACTCCTTAGCAAAATGGAGTGTCCAACAAATGGCTCGTGCTATGCTTGATGAATCAGGAACTCCCGCAACTTTCTGGGGTGAAGCTGCACATGCTGCAGTTATTATTCTCAACAAGACAAATGTCAGGGTGAACAGCACTCAAACTCCTCATGAGCTCTGGAGTGGTAAAACTCCTTCGGTAAAGCACTTCAAAATCTTTGGGAGCAAATGCTATATCAAGAATACTGAGGAGCAGCTTGGCAAACTTGATCCTAGAGCAGATGAAGGCATTCTTCTTGGCTACTCTCCACATAGCAAAGCATACAAATGTTACAATAAAAGACTTGGCAGAATTGTTGACAGCATTGATGTAGTGGTTGATGAGAAGGGATACATTCCTAGGCAAATACATCGTGAAGACATCGAAGAAGATAAAAGCTACCCTCAAAGACAGAATGATGAAGAAGAAGAACCACAAAAAGAATCTCAAGAAGAACCTCACGAAGAAGCAGAAGAACGAACAAGAATAGAAGAAAAGACTCCATCCAGATATGTTCAAAAGAACCATCCAGAATCTCAGATCATGGGACAGAAAGAAGCAGGCATACAAACTAGAAGAAAAGTTGCAGAAGCTTCAAGCTATTTGGCATTACTCTCCTCTACTGAACCACAAAATGTGAAAGAGGCATGCAAAGATGAATGTTGGGTGAAAGCAATGGATGAAGAACTTGAGCAAATCGAAAAGAACAACACTTGGGAGCTGGTTCCTAGACCAAAGGATAAGAATGTTATCGGAACAAAATGGGTCTTCAAAAATAAAATGAATGAAAATGGAGAAGTAATTAGAAACAAAGCCAGACTTGTTTGTAAAGGGTATGCGCAGCAAGAAGGAATAGACTTTGAAGAAACTTTTGCTCCTGTTGCAAGACTTGAGGCCATCCGAATGTTTCTTGCTCTCTCAAGCTTTCAGAACTTCAAAGTATTTCAAATGGATGTGAAATCAGCCTTTCTGAATGGAGACTTGGATGAAGAAGTGTACATTGAACAGCCAGATGGGTTCATTCTTGGAAATGATCCAAATCTTGTATGCCGATTAAAAAAGGCTCTCTATGGTCTCAAACAAGCTCCAAGGGCTTGGTACTACCGCTTGGACAAATATCTTCATCAACAAGGTTTTTCAAAAGGTTCAGCAGATAGCAATCTATATATAAAAGTTGAAAATGACAAATTACTAATACTTGTTGTGTATGTAGATGACATTATTTTTGGCAGCAATGAAGAAGCTATGAGTCAAAGCTTTGCCTCGGTCATGCAGAAAGAATTTGAAATGTCCTTGCTAGGAGAACTGACATACTTCCTTGGTTTGCAAATCCAACAAAAGAAAGGAGGAATCCTTTTATCTCAAACCAAGTATCTCAAGCAGATTTTGAAGAAATATGGCATGGAAGATGTAAAACCAGTATGTACACCCATGGTCACAGGATGTAGTCTCAGTGCAAATGATGAATCTGCAGCAGTACATCAACCAACCTACAGATCTATGATTGGAAGTTTACTATATTTGACAGGTACCCGACCAGACATCATGCATGCAGTTGGAATAGTTGGAAGATTTCAGGCAAATCCAAAGGAGACTCATCTTCAAGCAGTAAAGAGAATTTTCAAATATCTTCAAGGGACTCAAAATTATGGCTTATGGTATCCTAGAGATACAGATCTCACTCTTCATGCTTATACAGATGCAGATTGGGCCGGAAGCGTGGATGACAGGAAAAGCACAAGTGGCGGTGCATTCTTTATGGGCTCCAGACTGGTATCTTGGTTCAGCAAGAAACAGAGTTCAATTGCCTTGTCTACAGCTGAAGCGGAATATGTTGCTGCTGCATCTTGTTGCACCCAACTTCTTTGGATGATGCAGACCTTGCAGGATTATCAAATCACTTGTACTCCTCCTATTCCTATCTTATGTGACAACACAAGTGCAATCAGCATCTCAAAGAATCCGGTTATGCATTCAAAAACCAAGCACATACCAATCAAGTATCATTTTCTCCGGGAACAAGTACTTGAACAGAAGGTCAAGTTGGAGTATGTTCCTTCTAAGGAACAAGTTGCTGATATTTTCACCAAACCGTTGCCCAGGGACACTTTTGAATACCTCAGGCAAAAGCTGGGGGTTGTTGATGCATCATCTTATTGTTGAACATCTTTTTATTGGTGGTATAGGCTCAGGGGGAGCACATAATGCATTGTTGGCATTATGGAGAAGAAGATCTTTGAAATAGCTGCAATATGTCTCTATCTCCTTCATGATGGATTTCTGGTTATTTGTTACAGATCTGGAGAAGCATGAGCGTAGGGGGAGAATACCCTTTGCCCTTGATGTCAAAGGGGGAGAATGAAGTGCAAGATTATGAGGTTGCCATCAAGTCCAAAGGGGGAGATTGTTGGCATTATGATTCAGGTGTTGTCCTTGATGGCAACCCATTCAGGTGGTAGATTACTTTTCTTGATGATCAGCTCTCTTTTTTTTTAAGAAGGACGCAGGAGATCTGTTCAGAATGTGCGTCCCCGCAGGTATACCATGCAGAACCCGCGTCTAGGGACGCAGGCCAGCCATTCAGGAGGTGCGTCCACCCAGTGCACTCATTTCAAGACAGAGAAAAGCACGTGGGGGTTTCTTGTGTGGTATCTAGCCGACGGTTTTGTGTTTCTATGGTGTCGGCTCGTGGTATTGTTCCATGTTTTGGGGAAGAGCTTGCCTATATAAAGCAAAGGAGTTCATTTGGATTGTGCATCATCTTGGTTGAATATCTTGGTGAGATCTAGTCCAGATCTATGAGGGCGAATCTTCTAATGGACTGTGATCTCTTTGGCGCATGATCAGATCTATAGATCTGAGTGGTTGGGTCAGTTCTGAAGTCCTCATATCTTTTATATCTGAAGGGACGCAGGTTCAGTAAAGGGAAAGTGCGCCGAGACGCAGGGAAGACCGGGCTCAGGTGCGTCTCTGAGGCAAAGGACGCGGCGCGACTGTGTTATTGGGTGCGTCTCTGAAGCGAAAGACGCGGCGCGATAGTGTTTCTGAGTGCGCCGGTACGCAGCAAAGCTTAGAGGAACAGTGCGTCTGCACGCAGAGCAGCAGAAGGTAGACTGCGTCCAGTCGCAGGCCACAGAAAGAAAATATGCGTCCCTGTCCTAAGATGATCTGTTGACTGTATATTTCTGTTCATAAGGTGTTCTGGGTTGTTTCTGTGATTACTGATCTGATATCTGTAGTGGACTGTATCTGTTGTATACTTGTTGATCATTTGATTCTTCATGAAAAGAAGTAGGGGGTTGTAGCTCCCTTCCAGGAGAGACTGGAAAACAAGAGAGAGTTGTAGCTCTCTGCAGGTTGCAGCCTGCGTACTGGTAAAGGTCTGCACCAGTACAAAATCATTGTAAAAAGAATTTCTTGAAAGAAGATAGAGACATATTGCAGCAGGTGGTTTTCTCCCACATTGGGTTTCCACCTTACATCTTGTGTTCTTTGGTGTGACTGTCTATTTTCTTTGTTCATGCTCATTATTTTATGGTACTGATATGCAAGAATAAGTCAAAAGATCAAATAAGGAAGAATTGTTAAATTGCTAGATAATACTGATTCACCCCCCCTCTCAGTATTATTTCCAACACTTTGTTCTTTTCTCCTTTAGAACATGTACATATGTATCACATCCAAATACCCTCCAATGTGAAAGAGGAGGTTTCTTACCAGTCCATGCCTCTTGTGGAGTCTTATCCTCCAACACTGATGAAGGTGATATGTTGACCAGGTAACATCCATCCTCCACCGCCTCTGCCTAGAATTCATGTCCTAACTCGACACCACTGAGCATGCTTCTTGAATTTTCCATCAACATCCTGTTCATTCTTTCTAAAAATCCATTTTGCTAAGGTGTGTATGGAGTAGTCTTTTGTCGTGCTATACCACACTTCTTTCAAAACTCTTCAAATTCCTTCTTGTAAAACTCTCCACCGTTATCTGTCCTCAGCACATTTATCTTCTTCTCTGTCTAGTTTTCCACCAGAGCCTTAAATTATTTAAACCTTCCAAACACTTCAGATTTCTTCCTAAGGAAATATACCCATGTATTCATTGAGAAGTCATCTATAAATTATTTAAACCTTCCAAAGACTTCATATTTCTTCCTGAGGAAATATACCATTGTATTCCTTGAGAAGTCATCTATAAATGACACATAGTAAATAGACTTATCTAGTGATGGAACCGACACAAGTCTAAACACATCACTGTACACAAGTTCTAATATCTGTTTCACCCTCTTAGCACAAGAGGGGAAACTCACCCAATTTTGCTTTCCATATACAAAATTTTCACAGAAACCAAAATCCAAAGAGAAATTAGACATACCTTCTACCATACCATTACCATGAAGTATTCGAAGGCCCTTCTCTCCAATATGTCCAAGCCTTTAATGCCATAGCATGGCCTTTTCTCCAAAGACCGCTATATTTTCTGCTCCACTTTTAGGAACCACATAACTGTTGCACCCATCAATAATAGTGCTACCTTGAAGCTTGTACAGAGTTCCAATCCAAACTCCCTGCATCAATACCAGTGCTCCCTGAACCATCTTGCAGGTAACTTTCTTGAACACTGTTTTTAAACCTACATCATACAAATTGCTTACAAAAATCATATTTATGGCCAATGCAGGAATATGCAGAACACCCATAAGTGTTCTAATCCTTCCACCTTGCAAATTAAACTTGACATTTCCATGACCAATGATTCTAGCCTTCCTTTCATCCCCTAAGAAGACATCACCACCATCATATTTTTCATACTCGCAGAACCACTCTCTATGGAGAGTGAAGTGAAATGATGCATCTGAGTCAATCAACCATGTCTCATGATCTACATGTGTACTTGAAGAAGAAGCCAAGTACACATCCCCACCTTCATCTGAAGTGGTTTTTGCTTCTGCATAAGGAGCATCATCAGATCCCTTTCCTTTGTTAGGAGCTTTAGATTTACAATCCCTTTTGAAGTCCCCTTCCCTTCCACATTTTGAGCACACCTTTACAGGTTTTCCTGGGGATTTAGATATCCCTCTAGATTTAGATCTCCCATTCGAGGACTTATTTTTGTTTCTGTTCTGGGACCGTCCTCATACAAACAAGGAATCACCATTCTGGCCCTCCATATTTTTCCGTCTCATCTCCTTCGATAGCAAGGATGAGATTATTTCATCAAACTTCAAGGCAATTGCATTGCTACCTATTGCAATAACCAGACTATCCCACGAATCTGGTAAAGAACACAACAAACTGATGCACTTATCTTCATCTGCAATTTTAATATCAACAGATAATGACTGGCTTACCACAGTATTAAAGGCATTCAAATTCTTTGTCACCAAGTCTCCATCTTTCATCCTCAGGTTATACAACTTTTTCCTTAGGAACAGTTTATTCACCAAAGACTTAGATTGGTACAAAGTCTGTAACTTGTCCCACAAAGCCTTCATCAAAGCTTCCCCTGATACATTCAACAATACTGAATCTAAAACACACAATCGTATTGTGCTCTTTGCCTTTCGATCCAACTCCGGCCAGTGTACAGCTGACAAATCTTGTTGGTTTAGTACCTGAATCTACCGTGATCCACTAATCTTTATCCACCAGCAGATCCTCCATCTTGAGTGTCCACAACTCAAAACTCTGACCATTAAATTTATCGATCTCTATCTTTCCACTGCTCACCATCTTCTTTCACCACAAGAATCGATCTCGCATATCTCCCACTGAACAGGGTTTACCACAAGCCCGAGCAAAACCCCTCAGTAGCAAAGGCATCCCCTTGAAGCCAAAACAAATCTGATACCAAATGTATGTATTAACCCCATACAAAAATTACCTGCAAATGAATTCTTAAAAGTAGAAAATAAACAATGGTTAGAGCATAAAACATAATACAGATGTATACAGAGATTTTCCCATGGATCCCAAAACCGGGACTACCAGATTGAATTTTTTATATTCCTTTCAATGTTACAATACATATATATACATGTTGAAGCATCCATAAACCCCAATCCATTAACCCTGGATTAGAACATAATGTAGTTCCCTTGACCTGATCTACAAAATACCATGGACAGAAAACTATAATGCCCAAAACCATGTGCGAAATCCATACGCAAAACCATAGGTAGGTCCACCGACCTAATATAGGGTCCAAAAAAATTTAGGGGTAGTCATGGAAAGAATATAACACACACCCAACAATTCTTGACTAAAGGAATACTAATAATATAAATTTATTTTTGTTATTTTTGCTTTTGATACAAGTACACATATAATTATGAAGCCTATACCTAGTTACTTTTCCAACACATGACATTGTTGGTTTACAAATTAGTGGGTGGAAAACGAGGTTTAGATGAGGTTCCTCAGTTCCACAGAGCTGAATTTGGACTAGGGGAAAGGTGTACCATGGTCGTGGATTGAAGATAAGAAGATAAACCTACTCTTCGTCCTACAAAAATACATAACTTGTGAGGTCATGTATGTTGTCACCTTTATTTACCATATTAGATTGTTCCTCCACTTAAATTGAAACTGATGTTCATATTAGTTTCCCTTACTTTCTCTAGAAAATCCTAGGTCGCATGGCAAAGTGAGTGCATCATAACCATAAAAATGCCAAGCATAGTATTTATCATCATGGCCTTATTAAAATCCTCATTATGGAATAACTTCAAAAAAGGGGAGGTAATTAGGATGTTTTCTTGGTTCATAATAAGTTTGGCAATCTACTCCCAGATTTATTGAAAGCAACACCACAAGAACCTACTGAAAAGACATTTGAGCAAGTTCATAATAAAAATGAGGAAGAACCCAGGTGTAAAATAAAAAATGATGATGGGAATGATAATGTTCAAGCAGTGGAATGCCTCACTCCTCGTAAGATGGTCTCTAAGGGAGACAAGAAGTTAGAGGGGAAACCTCTCACTATAACAAGAAGAGTAACAAGAATCATGGTAAATAAGAAATTGCCAAAACCATCCAAAAATACTCCCTTGCCTCCCCAAGAACCCTCTACAAAAACTCCAAAACTTCGTCTAGCTCATCAAGAATCCTGTGGAAAAGTTGTATCCCAGTCCCCTCACTCTCCTAACAAAATGAATCCCTACCATGTGAATTATTTGAGGAAGCTTTTTCCAACAAAATTCCCACCGTCTCCAACTGTGGAAAAAGGAGAGAGTCAACAACTTCGTCATTTAAAAAATTAAGAACAAAATTCTTAGAATTACATAATAAAATCCCTCAATATCAAGATTTGTTTGGCCCATCAACTCCAGATGATTTTGACCACATTACAACTTTTATGAACATAAAAAATCTATTGCATCATTTGTTGTGTCGAATAAACCATCAACCTCGAAGTTGAAGAAGAAAGATAGAAACATAGGAAGACTGAAGACTAAAATTGAGGAGTTTAAGGATTTAAATCGATATGTTAAGAACGAGAATACCATCCTAGAGAATAAAAATGAGCAGTTGAGAGAATAAATTTCTAAATTGTCAAATAAAATAATAAGAACCTGAAGATGGCTAGGAAATTGTATAGGAAAAATTACTATATGGAAATGCATAACAATGCCCTACAAAGGAAACTACAGGAAGTGAGAAGGAATAGTGGAACCAATGTGAACATCAAAATTGGAAATCAGTAAAGTTTCAATATCCTCTTGTTTTGGTCAATTTTTCCTCAAGGGATGCCGAGAAGTAATCAAGCTTGTATTAGTTATGTTTTGTTTGTTAGAGGACACACAAAGACTCAGGGCTAGGGGAGATGTTGGGGTTATAATTCAACACTATTCTTGCTATCATCCAAAGCCTTTTTCACCCCTATAAACCCTTTTTTTTCTTAATATTGCCTTCCTTTTGTAATATTGCAAGTGAAATAATGAAAACAAGAACCATAAGGTAAATAGTGTTATTTATCAAAAAGTTCATTTTTTAATGCTTTAAGGGAGGCTTAATATATAATATTGTCACTAATGATGGTTTATGAAGGCAGGTTTTATAACCTACACATATTCTTGTAACCCATTCCATGGTTAGCATCCGTGTACACCTCTAGAATGGAAATCAAAATACGGTTTTGTTGATGGGGCTGGACCCGCTAACATTCAAAGGGATCTCTTCGATATGGAGTCCCAACTATACCTCACACTGTTTGGAGTAGGACTCCCAACAGTGGGTGGTAATGTTATGCCTTGACTGCGGAAATGCACAGAGGTAAGTATGATAACTTTGGGTGAGGGAAAGTGTGTGACCCTAAAGAGAGTCAAGTGTGATGCATGAAGGGAAAATAAAGTGCGCCCCTCGAAATCTTGTAATAGTATGCAGCTTGAAAGGACCATGAACGAAATGACATCACAAGCTAAGATGAGGAATAGTCCACAAGTTAAATGATGAGTTAATACAACAACACACATTTAACAAGATTCATACAAATGAAAACAAAATAGTCCATAAGCATATGCGTAAGTTAAATAACATACATTGCCAATACAACAAGAAAAGTCATACTATATTAACAACACATGCATAAAAGCATGATGGATCTTATTTTATTATTATATGTGAAAGTTCCATTCATACATACACCATTGATGACCACTAGCCCCAATAGTGGAACATTACAGTCAAGAACACCTACTCCTCCAAAGAAGTATACTCGCTCTACGCTATGGAAAAGACAAGGCTCTTCACAATACTTCCAAGCTCTTTCTAAGCCTAATCCTAGCCAAAATATTGGTTCCCAAAATCCCTTTACAAGAGTTATGAGGTTATATTTATAACAAGAGGGGGTGACTCTTTAACTCCCCTTTGTGACCTTTGGACTACCCTCATGAATCTTCAACTTCTTCACAAAATAACACATTACATTACATGATGACTTTTCATATTCCAATATTGACATTTAGAATTTCACTTACAACATAATTACAAATAATATTACATTTTACACTTGTACCCATATAAGAAAAAATAGGGTAGAGACAACTTGACAGCCTAAGAAGACACAACACTATGATGCTGGAGTTTGGGAGAACTCTAGCTCAACAACCTCCACTTGCTGCTTCTCGATCACATATTGGTGCCAAGATTGGTACTATGTGATGGTGTCCCCACACTATTTAATGTCGTCTTGTTGGAAGCAAAATTTATCCTCCATGGCATTCAGGTACATTGTCTTGGAACCAATGTCCAACTCATTTTGAAGCATGAGCATCATTGTTCTGACTTTGACAGGACCACCGATGAAATTCTGCATGTTCTGTGTGTTCAACTCCAAGTCTTCCCTGGTGGCATTCTGTCTCAACTACTCCAAGTACTCTTCAACCTCATATCAGACTTGGTTCTTGTGTTTACCTTTGGTGAGGGAACTGACTGATGGGATCTAGTGTGTTATCACGAAGACATCCAAACTACTTTACAACAGTACATATGAGGCCTAAATGCTGCAAAAGAATGAGGTGAGTTGATTTTTGTTCTTAATCAACATTCGAACCTTCACTTTATCCAACTCTTCCTATGGATTCATTTTCTTCACTAATTCAAGCGGGGCCCCTTTGTACCTCATTTCCCACTCTTTCATGTAGGAAATTGTAGCTTGTATGTTTTTTAGAGTTTTAACAAACTCTTTTATCTGTTGCTATAAGTCATGCAAACTGACAACTACTTTATGTATGGTGACAAACCCGTCATAAATATTCCACATGGTTTCTCCAAGTGTTCATACTTTAGCAAGTATTGCTTCTCTCATCTCCCCCAATGTGGAAACTTCATTTTCCACTGCTACTTGGAGTTGTTCTGCCTCTTGCCTGGAAACTTGCAAGTTTTGTGCTAGTTGCTCATTCTCGGTCATCAAATACTGAACATTTGATCTTGTTGCTCCTACATAGGCCAAATTGGCTTCAGCAATGGAATTTAGATGCTTCCTAGTGTCTGACACTATGACCCTTTCTCTAATGAATGCAGGTGATTTGTCGTCATCCGGAAAGTGTTTTCTCCATTCTTGTACAATCCTCCTTTGGAATTCATCGAATGATAGATTGTACACATCCATTAGTAGATCATCATCAAGGACAACAATATATCCTTTCATGCTCAGGGCTGGCTCTGCTGTTGGAGGTGGTGGAGACTGAGGGATGACTTGTGGTTCTCTTGGCATCAGATCAACATCTTCATTTTGTGGCTTCTGTTCCATCTCCATGTCTGTCACTTCAATCAATTTCTCAATCTGTTGAGAAAGCTCCCAATCCTGCATCTGTTCAACTTCCTCCTCAACTACTAGTTTTTATTGCCCGTACTCTTCAACCTGTATTGGTGTTGTTTCTATTGTCATTCACCTTACCTTTGTTCTTCTTCCTGCCTCTGCTTCTCTTCTCGTTCTTTTCTCCTCAACTCTTGTTCTTCCTTCAACTTCTTCTCTGTCTCGTGCAGCGTTAGTTTTTCTTCTTGCAATCTCTGATTTTATCCCTTCCTCTGCTATGCTCTCTATATCCTCTGCTTCCTCTTTTCTTTTGCTTCCAAAATTGCTTTCTTGATAAGAGGATCTTCTTTAATTTTGCAACTTTGTTCTCCCTCTAGACTATAAGAAATCTTCCTCTTTCCCTTGTCCTACATGGGATTTCTACCTTCTGTTGCTGTTGCTTCCAAAGTTATCATTGTATGTGGAGCAACCTATAAAGTCCTTGAAAAAGAGACTGGATCACGAAGTCTAGAGGCATTGTAGCAGTACCTCCAAGGAACCTCATATGTCCAATGAAATGCCTCACCGATCCATGGAAAGTAAACCCTCGTACAGTGGTCGTTGAAAATACCGCGGGGATCATATGAATTAAACTCCTTAGTGTTGAATTCAAATTTCACTATCTCCTTAGCCTTGACATCTGCTACTTTCAAGTTATTTATCTCGTATAATCCAATCTGTAGAGGAAGAGTGGGCTATGGTGCTTTCTTCTTCATGTGCAGTGTTGTTGACAACTTTGTAGCGATATGGTATGATACTTCTTGCATGATCAGTTCGTCATTGGAATATCTTGGTAAGACATGCGAAGGCTTCTCTCCGCTAAAAACTCTAATAAAGGTGCCACCTAGTGAGGCATACCAATATGCGATGTCTATTATCGCCTCCATTGCTTCTCGTGACATGCAAGGTGGATCTTATTCAAAGATAAGCTTTTACAGCGGGATGATGAAGTGGTCAGTTAGCTGCACCATTACTCCTTGATAACTGCATTCCAAAAGAAACTTGCAATAGATGTGCACGAAATTTTCTCATGGTGTCCTGTGGTGTAGGTAAATTCTAAGTGCGGACACAAACAATTCCTCTAGCCCAAGAGAATGGGTCTAGCCATAAACAAACAATCTATGGAAGATCTCCTTAGGCTAGAATCAAATAAGAAGGCCTACCTCTTAGTACACTATTCCGCTTGGTGATGATCTTGCTTCCTCGCTCCAACTATCTTCTGTTTCCTTCCTTTGAACACCTGAAACAAGTCAACAACAGCAAACAACAAACGTGATAACATACAAATTGCATTCAACCTACTTAACAGGTCAAGAAACATTAAGCCATAAATATGTGAGATGACATTTCATGTAGGAAATCAATCGATAGTTCAAGAAGAGATTACAAGCAATGTCTTGTCGTTGATGTTCTCCTCTGACATATCCGAGTTACCACACACTTCTGCTAGAATCTCATGGATAGCCTCAATAATGGTAGTCTCAAGGCTCTTCCCTTTAGTCTTCACACTAAACCAAACTCAAAATTCTCCCTTAAACACAAGATAGAAAGCTAAAAACTATGGGTAGCTTATTGACTACTCCAAAATCAAAACTTCAGCCAAAACTTAATTAGGACTAAAAGCTAACTTGTGCTTGGGAAAAAGAGAGGTTTATATAGCTTGGATGGAGGGGAGATGGTTCCTATTCTCATGGGAGAAGGCCTTATCTCTTGGATTAGTTCCATCCTAATAGGGGAAAGGAGCCCAAACTAACCTCCTCGACTCCATCCGGCCTAACCATTTACCAGACTTCCGTTACGAAGCTTCTAGAGCTGGAAGCTTTGGCTCCATATTTAAAAAACTTTCCAAAAGAGGATCAGCGCGACTGAGAAAGGGCTCAGTCGATCCAATCGGCGCTAGGGACAGTTGTAATCCCTGCATATCGGCGCGAGGAGGACATGATTCATTAGCGTCGGTCTTGTAAATTGGCATAAACATAATATTTTGGGGGAATGATGCAAAAGGGAATTATTATTCTCATGAAGAGGGACACAATGGGAGTTTCTTCATGATAGGAAAGCATGTCGGGTACACTGTAGAGGTCCTCCAGGATCGTGGATGGGGAGTACAGGGACAGTGACAAAATGTTGTGTAACAGATGCCCCCTAAAGCATGAAGGTCGAGCTAGAGTGAGGGGTGAAATGCTTTACAAGTGGAAGCGAGGAACCTGAGTCCATCATCGGAAAACCTGCAAGCAAGCATAGATACATATACATCATTGAAAACTCTGAATAATAATACATGAATCATGGTATGGACACAACCATTCGGAGGAAAGGATCATAACGAAACTAAGATATGGTTGCAACCACCCAATAATGAGAAAGATCACATATAACAACTGATGGTATGGTCACAACCATCCATCTGAAAGAGACATGTATATCAACATGACCATGTCACATCGCCTTGCAACCTGGACTGGTGTAATATTAGCCCAGGGTATTACAATCCAAACTACCCAATCAAATTACAAATCTTAACATGCGAATGAATGTGTTGAAGTCGAACATGCCAGGAGGTCGCTTGATTACCAGTCAATGATGTGACCCTTAGCAAGCGCGAGAGAAACCACCAATAATGACAATGGCTGTCAAGGTACTAGCAACACAGTTCATAGAATGTGAATAAAGGAACTGATGTCGAACACCAGTGAAATCACTCAATTGAAATCCAATGATGTGAACTTGTCATCGAGTGCAAAGAACTTGCCATTATGGCATGCAACCTCTAAGGTACTGGAAGGGAGTCTCTCAAAAGTTTCCTGGATAATGAGCTAAATTTGACAGGAAGTGACCATGTTGAAGGAGGGCCATGATGTATCCCACATCATCGACACGATACAAAAGGATGCAAATGATTTCCGATGATACATAGGATTAGGAGTAAGTGTAACTACAGAGGGACTAACTCTTGAACATATTGGCGACACGATTCCAAAGTTTGGCAGCTTTTGGATCCATAGGATTGGTGATCATGATGACGTGGCATAGATCAAATGGAAGGAAAAAATGAACATCCCAACCCAAGAAGGTCATTGATGAAATGAGGATATCCCAATCCAACATGAAACAGAAAGTGTCATGTTCAAGAGTGAGCTGCCAACACAACTGATAAAATTTCCAATTTTCCCCCACCATTTCTGGCAAGAACCCCAATTATTTTTTATCGCAAGCTTGAAAGGGATAGCATGTGCTCGCACTGTAAGTTCATCCTTCAGACGAATCTGATGTAGTAAGTTTAATGAGCCCTAGGAAGGAGAAGCTCATGCTTGTCATGGTGACGAATCCAATGTCGTTTGATGTTTTAATGAGTCTGACAAAGGGGTAACTCGATATCCTTTTCATGTTTAGAGAGTTTGAAAAAGACATGGAAAAGAAAACTCCACATGGTCCCTTTTCGTACATTTGAGTCTCTCGAGCCCGAAAAGGTAGAAAACAATACTTGAGAGAACCACTCGACCATTTCATTCAAGGAGTACCTTTTTCGTAAATAGTGCATCCCAACCCGAAAAAGGGGTAAATGTATACTGGGCGCACGACATTTCACAGCCTTTAACGAGTTCAAAATGACAAGAGCTCGACAATCTTTTCGTGTTTAAAGAGTCAAAAAAGAGCTTGAAAGAAGACCCCCCATTTTATTCTCTTTTATGAGTCAAAAAGGGAAAAATACTCGACGATCTTTTCATTGGAGATTTACAAGTTGAGAAAAGAGCTGAAACACGACTCTAGTACCATCTAAGCATAGTAATTTTTGAGATAAAGCCTGTTGCGGGGCTTGTCTAAAAGATTTCCCTCATAGTCAATGAGCTCATAGGCCCCTTTTTGTAATACACGTTTAACAATGTAGGGCCCATGCCACATGGGTTCGAACTTGCCTTCCCCCAGCTTATCATTAGCCTAATCATACAGAAGAACCAAATCACCCTCAGAAAAGGCTCGAGGAGAGATAGACTGATCAAAGTGGGATTTGACCCGCTTTTTCTGTGCTTCAATCACCAGAGTAGCAAGACGACGAGTCTCATCGAGTCATTCTAGGTACAAGAGATTCTCTTCCTAAGTTCAACAGCCAACTTGAGGGATGAAATTTCACACTCAATCAGTAAAGTTGCTTCCAGACCGTAGACTAGCTGGAATGGTGTGAATCCAGTTGCATCCTTGGTCGAGGTTCGGTAAGCCCACAAAGCTGAGAAGAGCATGAGATGCCAATTTGATTTGTGCATCCCAATGGTGCACTGAAGCATTGTGACCAAGACTTTATTCACAGCTTCAACTTGGCCATTGGCTTGAGGGTAGTACGAGGTTGAGCCATCGTGGCGCAAGCCCAACGTAGAGGTCAGCTCAGCCATCATGTAATCTCGAAAATGGGAGCCATGGTCGGTGACAATGGCTTGAGGCACTCCAAACCTGGAAATAATGTGATTGAATAGAAATTGAGCCACCGTTTTACTGTCCACAGAGTATGTAGGCATCGCTTCGGCCCATTTGGTGAAATAGTCCACAACAACGATAATATACCCATGCCCCCCAGCCGAACGAGGGTTACAGGTCATATAGTCGATGCCCCATTTGGAAAAAGGACTGATGGTAATAACGGGGTGTAGGTGAGTGGGTGGGGCGCACATCTTTTGCTGGTAAATTTGGCATTCATGACACTTGTGAACAACAAGGATGCAATCCTTAAAGATGGAGGGCCAGAAATAACCAGCACGAAGGATTTTTTGAGCAGTAGCATATCCAGACATATGACTGCCACATGTGCCAGAATGGCAGTCATTCAAAACTCTCTCAGCCTCCTCGAGAGTAAGACATTGGCAAAGAACTGAATTGACACGACATGGTATAAAGTATCTCCAATAATACAGTAGGGTTGGGATTGATGCCAAATGCGTCGGCGATCATCCTTAGTCAACGCAGACTGGAACGTGGACGTCTGGAGATACATGATGATATCACCGTACCATGGGTTGAGGGTGCTAATCAGGAAAATATTCTTGTCTGGGAGTTGCTCATCAGCACCAGTAAGAAGGGACACAGAAGGAAGGGAGCAAATTATCTCGGCGAAAACCAGTGATTTCTTAGTTTTGAGAGTAGTAAACACCGAATCAAATTCTTGGAGGATAACAATACACTTTGAATATTTCCCCCCAGCAACTGACGAGTTATGATGTAGGTCATGGGGTTGCATTCCAAAATCACATTTGTAGTGCGTAAGAGAATGTAGTGCTGAAAGCGCTGAATAACCTGTACGGCACCCAAAGCCAACTTCTCGACGTGGGAATAATGCATCTCAGTGTCGAGGAGATTGCGACTGAGGTAATAAATAACATGTTCATTGCCTTCTCATTATCCTATGCCAACACCATGGCGATAGTACTAGAGGTTGCAATGAGATAAAGGAAGAAATCATGATGATAGTTCAGGGGATGCAACAAAGTAGCATTGATGAGGAAAGTCTTTAGGTCATCGAAAGACTTTTGAGCAACCTCATCCTAGACAAACGGGGTTCCTTTCTTGAGCAACTGGGTGAATCTTGAAGCTAGCTTAACACAGTTTGGTATGAAACGATGTAGGAAATTTTCTTTTTCCTACAGACTCTTCAGTTGATGCAATGAAGATGGAGGGGGTAAATTAACTATGGCCTCGACTTTAAGAGGATCAAGGCGAATGCCTTCCTTAGAGACAATAAAGCCGAGGAGTCGTCTGGATTTGACGCAAAAGACACACTTATGCGGATTCAACTGAATGTTGTAGTGTCTACAGCAAAGTAAAATTTGTCGGAGATGATCAGGGTGATCATGGCGCTTACTAGAATGAGATGGAAGGTCATCCAAGTAAGGTTGAATGATGTTTCGAATGTCGTGTAACACATAAGACATCGCTCTCTAAAAAGTAGCCCCAACATTCTTAAGGAGAAAAGGGAGATTTTTATACGCAAAAGTACCCCACGGATAGATAAAGGCTGTCTTTTCTTGATCAGTCGGCGCAATGTGAATCTAGCTGTAACCAGAAAAAAAAGTCCATCAAGGAAAAGATTTCGCTCCCAGCACATTCATCAATGATCTGATCAATGAAGGGAGTGGGATAGTTATCTTTGGGACAAGCATGATTTAGATCACAATAATCGACACAAACACGAATAGTGCCTTGTTTCTTTGTCACCAATACAATAATTGACACCCAATCTGTAAGAGGGATTGGATAAATAAATCTAGCTTTGAGAAGTTTTTCAACTTCACCCTTGATGGAAGCCGCTTTTCTAGGGTGCACTAGATGAAGCTATTGGTGAACGAGCTTCGCATGAGGGTAAGTCAGTATTTCGTGCACGACTATACTTGGGTCAATGTCGAGCATTTATTCATATGACCACACAAACACATGCCGAAACTCTTGGAACAGATGAGTATAGAGCTTGATCTCATCTGGAGAACAAGTTACCCTGATATGTACATTTTCAACGATACCAGGCTTGACAGAAATATCAATTGGCATCATTTGGGTAATGTTACCCATGTTTCCTTCCAACCAAACTTCATGAGTCATGATCGGCGTCTGAAGTGGTAGGGAGGGAAACTAAGAAGAGAACTCCTTGAGACAAGTAGACATGACCATTAGGCTAGGCAGGAATGAGGAATGATGATGAGTGTCATTCCAAGGTGTTTCCTCCAGAGACATTACTTCCATGATACTCTCGTCAGAAAGGAAAGTCTCGACTAAGGGATCAAGAGATTCTGAAGCACCAAGCCACGGGGATTGAGAATACACATTGAGAGGTGTCCTCGACACAGAAGGATCAAAGGATACTGAAGGTGAGGCCGAAACAATTTCCACATAATTGATTTCGATTGGACTTAGCGGCATAACCTCACCCCATGTATCAACAAGATCCGGTGAAGGTATGACCCAAGGATCAGATTTGACCGAGATCATGTTGACAGAGGAAACATGAGGAGGTGGGAGCGGAAAAATTCCCATCAAGGCAGGATCTTTAAAAAGCCCTGCCCCCACACTCTCATAAGGAGCACCAATGTGCTTGACATACGGAACATTGCCATCTAAGGAGGAAGAGGCAAATAAGTATAGTTGGTCGACTGTGACTATATTCCCTTAATGGGCGAAACAAATCACATAGAACAGGGAGGAGGCTGCAGCATGCATGGCATGGGTCCAACTCCATCTGAGTAGAAGATTATAATTGAGATTAGCGTCAACAATTTCTACTTCAACGTGTACTGTCTTTCCCTCCAAAGTAATGGCAAGGTTGGGTAAGACACCGAATGGTCGTGAATTGCGCCCATCGAAAGCTTCCAAAGTGTTAGGGGACTGGTTCAGAGTAGGAGAACCAATGGCCTTCCAACAAGTGATTGACATGATGTAGGTAGAAGCACCTTCATTGATGATGGTCCTATGAATGGTTTTCTCATTGATGATGACCTGAATGAGAAAGGCAATCTGATGAGGAAGATGCAAAACGTGGTTTTCTAGATCAAAACATATAAGATTGGAATTAGCAAGATAATTACCCCCAATAGCCGACAGTAATGATTTTCGTTGAGACGGATAACTTTGAAGTACCTCAAGGGTAGACATAATCGATGGTGCCTAAGCCAAATGCTCAATAATATTATAGTGCTGAGTGGCGCGAGCGTTGGGATTGTATGAGGACTTTCGCAGCACACGTCAAGAAGCTGGCCAAATGACGGAATCAGGGTTAGGTCGCTCTATATGAAGAGGAGTAGAACTTGATGGGATAGAAGAAGAAGGGGCAACTTCTTTTTCTTTCCTTGCTATCGGGGTAGAAGTTTGATAATATTTTTATCTAGTAGCCACATTGATGGGCGTACTCATCATGAACACTTGCAAACCTGAGGAAGCAGATGATTGAGGCTGGTCTACCATTTGGGTTTGTTGGGACAGAAACGACTCTTTTAGGACAGTTGGGGTCCCTTTTAGCAAACGACTAACTTCGAATCATCCGAGACAATCCTTAGTATAGTGATCCTCCTCACAAATGAGGCATAGATACTTAGGCTTCCATTGAGAGGCATCACTAGCAGACGACTTAGGAGGACCTTGTTTTGGGGCTTCGGCTTTACCCTTGCCTTTGCCTTTCTTCTTACCTTTTGAGGATTTTTCCATTGTGGTAGACTGAACATAGTGGACCTCTGAGGTTTTACCAAGGCTAGGCATATTATGAGAAGACTCATTGGAAGCAGTGTTGGAGAACGACTTCTATTTGGAAGAAGATTTTGCGAGGGTCTGTGTCATTGAACCAATTACTCCATCGACAGGAGGTGTAGCAAGAGACTTAGATGACGTTAGATCAAATGATGGTCTAGGTGCATCAGGTAACACATCATATAACGTGCCACACTGTGAATAAACAAGGTCTAGATATTGGGCATGTGGAATAGCTTGTCCATCAGTGACACATTCTCCCATAGCTATGTCCTCAACAATTTTGTTGACGAAGGATTTGGTGAACCATTTGGTCAACAAATGATCATCAATATCAAACTTAATCAGGTGACACTAACACCTACATTCATGGATATGATAAGAGATGTGGGTCGCAGTATCTTGCTTGAGTGACGTTAGCAGGCAGGTGTCGGTTTCATAGCGAACTAGCAATTGGAAATGTGTGAGAAAGGCCATGGTGAGAGTGTTAAAGTCATGATAGGTATTTCGAGGTAGCTCAATATACCACTTAGCTGCAACACCTGTAAGAGTTCATTGGAAAAGACGAAGATGAATGGAATCATCAACGTAAGAATTCGAGCACCAGAGGTGATATGTCATCACATGGGCTTGTGGATCCTCTTTGGCTTTTCCTTCAAACTTCGAACAATCACTCAGAATCTTGGAAGGGACCAGAGGCCAGTATGGTGAATGAAGAATTGGATCATTCATGATTCGAGACACATCTGGCAATTCTAGTGTAGCCAAGAATGGAAATTGGGTGTTAAAATGCATCGGAGGTCGATAAGCGAGTCCAACCGAAGGAGCCTATCCCTACTGGTAAGGATTTTGTCCCCATAGTGGAGGGTTTTGTCCATAGGGCATTTGATTGTGCCCCCATTATGGGTTACCTTGCTCGTAGGGTGGATTTTGACCTTGAAAGCCTTGCAATTGTCCAGCCATAGGTTCCTGATAAGAAACATATGGGTCAAACGGTTGTTGAGCCTATTGACCTTGGACATATGGATGTTGCACCTGTTGCCCTTGGACATATGGGTTCTGGACCTATTGCCCCTGGACATAAGGATTTAAGAATTTTTGCCCTTGGATAAAAGGATTCTGAACTTGTTGCCCTTGGACATTAGGATTTTGGGCCTAATGCTGCAGCACTTGACCCTGACCTTTTCCTTGCAAGGGTTGCCCCTGTTGATATGAGTACAAGGGTTGTTGTTGCCCGAGCTGGCCCTGCTACTGCAAGGGTTGACCTTGTGGCTACAAAGGCTATCCCTGCAGCTGCAGATGTTGGCCTTGTGAAGACATAGGCTGGGAGGTTTGCTAAACATACTGCATCTACGGCTGCACAGTTTGCTGCAACTGTTGCAAGGGTACTTGAACAGTTCTAAGATTGATACCTTAAAAATTTCCGAATTGTATCTGGCCATAGCCACCGGGAATGGTGGAGGGACTAGGCTAAACATACTATCCAGGGTGAAAGACGTAAGGAAGATTGACCATTCCTTAAGAACCATATGGAGCATAAGGATTTTGGTACTGAACTTGAGCCTCATAAGGCCACTGATACTGGAAATTACTTGACCCAGACAGACCAATGGGATTTTGGACCTGTTGGTACTAGACATTTCTTGATCCAGTAGGACCAGTAGGGTGTTGAATAGCACCAGAGGAAGGCTGGTTCATCCCAACCATGTGAGCTTGTGAGCCACTCACGTTGGTTGTGCCTGACACCATAGAAACATTCAGATGCTTCCCCCAGGTGGCACAGCCTGTCCACTTACTGGAGGGATTGACGAACTAAGAGAGACATGACTCGAGACCTTCAGTTGAACCGAACGGGTTACTTGAATTGACGAGACAAGAGGATTCAGAATGGTGGGTTGCATCAGGACTGAAGTGACTACAGAAATCACCATCTGTTGGGAGGTCGAGTTCTGAATGAATGGACCTGTGGTAGGCATAGCGCCAGATGCCCAAACAGGGTTATGATAAAGCGATGAGGCACTAGGTGTACCTGAGACGAATTGTGCTAAAGTCACATAATTAGGTGGCAAATCTCGATAAACACTGATGGGAATGCTTCCCGTGTAGGGGAAACCTTCAGGTGGAAAAGGATATTCTTTCTCTTCGACAATTTGTGGATTGGAGACCTCCAAGTGACCCGCAAAGGAGACTAGAATTTCGCCTTCGGATTCCATAGGTGGAAACAAGTGATGACGAACGACCGAAGATGTTCAAGGGGATAATTCCAAAGGAATACCCAGCTGATCGTACAGACTGTATGGACGCTACGGTGATATCACAACAGGATCGAACAAAGGATTTAGAGGATAAACGACCAGTCTAAGCTGACCTTCAGGAGTCAGCGAACTCTCAGGAGTCTGGACAAGATTATCTGGAGATTCCAGGCCAATATCAGAAAGTGACCCAATATCTGAGGGAGGTGGAGGATGAGATGACAAAGGTTGAATGCTCAGAACAAGTCCAAGTTCAACACCTTCGTCGTCAATTGACTGTGGTAATTCAGGAAATGGCTCCTCAGACAATCTTTCAGACGGAGGAGAGGAAGAGGAACTAGGTTAACCAGATGGTTCAACCACGATGACCTCGTCTCAAATAACAAGAAAAGAGAGATAAATTTCAAGGCTTGAAAACATACATAAGGAATACTCATGATTTGGTCTAGAAAAGACTAACAAGGATGTTATGAGATCGTGGGCCACAATTTTTTAAGATGCATAAAAAACTGGTGCTCTTTCATGTTTTAAGAGTCGAGAAAGAAATGAAGATGACTCTATCACTTTCTATTTGAAACGAGATCAAAAGGACAAGCGCTTGAACGATATTTTAAATTTAATGAGTCAAAAATACCAAATGACTACTTAGGATGATCTAGGTAAAAAGGATTATCAGGTAACCGTGAACTACAGAATACCTCTCGGCGAACCGAGAAGTATGGGCAGGAAATCTCCCCGAATGTTGTGTTCGGTGTATCACATTTACAAGGCGGGAGACTCGGCTTCCTATGGATAAAGCATTGTAACCTAATGGGGTCTCCCTTTATATACGCGACGTTACGGGGAGCACAAGTCCGTACTAATGATGTCTAGTGCCGAAGCTAATGACAGCTACTAGGTTTAAAGAAGTTGGAACACGTCTCTAGCCTAGACCCTCTAGATGTGATCGTTAGGTTTCAAATGTGCCTTAGGTTAATTGAGTTCATTTTAAATTTTATCTTGAATTATGTCTCAGTTTTTCACGCCTTAGCGATGTGAGTCCATCAGATATGAAAGAAGTCGATTTTAAAGCATCAGCAAGGGGAAAAGAAAACTAGGTGCACAATGAATCAGGACACATTTTAGAAGAAGAGGATGAGGTAAATTTTGTCAATAAGCTTCAACGGGGCTCCAGAAGATTCAGAGGTAAGCTACCTTTCAAATGCTTTGCTTGTGGTAGAGTAGGCCACTATGCTATGAAATGTCCTCATAAAGATAAATATGAAAAGGGAAAGGAATATGCTAAAGGCAATAGAAAATAGGTTGTGAATAAAAGGAGTTACTATAAACATGAAGATAGTGATGGTTTATCTAATAGTGATGAAGATGAAACTGAACAATATTATAGACTACTCATGGCCTATGACAATGATGATTTTTTGGATGCATTAGAAGAGGAATATTTTCTTGAAGAAATCACTAAACTCAAAATCTATTTAGAAGAAAAGAATATGATCATAGATACTTTGACACACCAACTTGCTAAAAGATAAAAACACAATGAAAATCTAGAATGTGAAATTGTGGGTCTAAGAAAAGATCTTGAGAAAACAAAATCTCTTAATCTTATATTTGCTAAAGGATCAGAAACTTTAAATGAAATCATCAAAGTGCAACGTTCTCCTCTGATAAAGACAGGTCTTGGATATACTAAAGAATTATCTCAATCACAGAAGTCGTCAACCTCCACTAGAAGCTATCTTGATGCAGCAAAGACCAGTGAACAATATGTCAATCATCAACAAAGGCCTAAAATTACTCATCAGTTAAATCATATTCAATTTACTCCAAGGATGAATATCGGTAAAAGCCGCAACCAACAGGTAAAAAATGACAAAAGATTCTATATTTGCAAAAACTTCTTTAATGGGCAGTGTTTTTCATGTCACAACTTTGGGCATAAGGCTACTCAATGTGTTGCTTACAAAACCATCAGGACTAGAGAAGCACAAAATCAAAGGGATGTAATAAATTTTCTCCTCTTGAAAATGAAATAGAATGATCGATTTGTAACAACTTTGGTCATGAAGAATCTGAATGCAGGAGAAAGTTTCGGCCAACACTTCAAAAGGAGCAAACACAATTAAATCCCAAGATATGGAGAAGGAAGGAATCTCAATCAAAAAGATGTGGTATAGCTTTGTATGTAGAAGAATAAGAAAATCAGTGGTACATCGACAGTGGATGCTCCAAACACATGACAGGTGATAAATAGAAGCCTCGTTCAAATAATGCTTTAGTAAAAGAAAAGAATGTCTCATTTGGAAATGAAACTCCAGCTGTCATTAAAGGTAAAGGTTCTGTTTTCTTGAAAGAAAAGGTTAAAGCTGGAAATGTCATGTATGTAGATGGTTTAAAGCACGACCTATTGAGTGTCAGACAAATGTGTGATCAAGGAAATGAAGTGGTGTTTCGATCAAACGGATGTGTCATACCTAAGCTTGATATAGGAAAAACCGTAATCAAAGGTACAAGAACTCCAAACAACTTATACATACTCAAAGGAGGACAACAACAATGTTATCTGAGCAAAACAGATGAAAATTGGTTGTGGCATAGAAGATTGGGACATCTAAGCTTTTCTCAAATAAGAAAAGCATGCAGGCTCAAGGCATTTCGTGATCTTCTAGATATCAGTATCCTAGAAAATACCATATGCAAACCATGTCAAATCAGTAAGAAAACCAGAGTTCACTTCATCGAAAAAGAAGGGTCAGCAAGTAAGCCTCTTGAACTCATCCATACTGATTTATGTGGACCAACAAGGAAAAAGTCTCCTCGAGGAGAAGAATACTTTAATTTGTTTATTGATGATTTTTCCAGAATGTGTTGGATAGGTCGTGTAAAGCATAAAGATGAAGCATTTGAAAAATTTTAAGCCTTCAAAGCTTTAGTAGAAAATGAATCAGATCGAAAAATCAAATGTCTTAGATCTGATCGAGAGGGAGAATTCATATCAGATGAATTCTTTGACTTTTGTGAACAACATGGAATAAAAAGGAAATTTTCCACTGCAAGAACTCCTCAACAAAATGGTGTGGTATAAAGGATGAACATAACAGTTCAACAAATGGCTCGGGCTATGCTAGATGAATCTGAAATTCTTGCAAGCTTCTAGGGTGAAGTTGCATTTGCTGCCATGACTATTCTAACAAAGCGAATGTTCAAGTAAATAGTAATCAAACTCCATATGAACTTTGGTATAGTAAGCCTCCTACTATAAAACACTTTAGAGTTTTTGGAAGCAAATTTTTTATCAAAAGGACTGATTAAAAACTTGGTAAGTTTGAACCCAGAGCAGACGAAGGTATTCTTCTTGGTTATTCATCCAAAAGTAAAGGATACAAATGTTATAATAAAAGACTTTGGAAAATTGTTGAAAGCATTGATGTTGTAGTTGATGAAGCATGCAGAAATCTGGAATAGATGAAATCAACAGAGAAACATGACAATGAGGAAGATGGGGAATGCTTTCCCGCATAAAATCAAAATGATATTGAGGAAGAAACCAATGAGGCACCAGAAGAAGATACAACAGACAAGGAAAAGACTCCATCCAGGTATGTTCAGAAGCAACATCCAAAATCTCAAATTCTAGGAGAAAAAGGGTCTGGAGTACAAATAAGAAGAACTCTTGTAGGGACCTCAAGTTATCTAGCATTACTATCCTCCACAGAACCTCAGAATGTAAATGAAGCATGCAAAGATGAATGTTGGGTCAAGGCCATGGATGAAGAATTATACCAAATTGAAAAGAATGATACTTGGGAATTAGTTCCTAGACCTCATGATAAAAATGTTATAGGAACAAAATGGATATTTAAGAATAAGCTGAATGAAAATGGAGAAGTTATTAGAAACAAGGCAAGACTTGTTTGTAAAGGGTATGCTCAACAAGAAGGTATAGATTTTGAAGAAACCTTTGCACCTGTTGCCAGACTTGAAGCTATAAGGATGTTTCTTGCCCTTTCTAGTTTTCAAAAATTCAAAGTATATCAAATGGATGTAAAATCAACTTTCCTTAATGGAGATTTAGAAGAAGAAGTGTATATTGAACAACTAGAAGGATTCATTCTTGGAAATGATGCAAAACTCATATGCAAGCTCAAAAAGGCTCTCTATGGTCTAAAACAGGCTCCAAGGGCTTGGTATTACCACCTTGACAAATATCTACAACAAGAAGGTTTCACAAAAGGTTCTACATATAACAATTTATACACAAAGATTGAAAATGATAAACTGCTAATTATTGTTGTTTATGTTGATGATATCATCTTTGGTAGCAATGAAGAATCCATGAGTTAGAAGTTCGCTTTAGTAATGCAACAAGAATTTGAAATGCCCTTACTTTGTGAACTTGCTTATTTTGTTGGTCTACAAGTACAACAAACAAAATATGGTATCTTTCTTTCACAAATCAAATATCTCAAGCAGATCTTGAAGAAGTATGGGATGGAAGATTCTAAACCAGTATGTACTCCAATGGTAACAGGATGCAGTCTCAGCTCTAACGATGAATCACTAGCAGTAAACTAACCAACTTACAGATCTATGATTGGAAGTCTGCTTTATCTAACAGGTACCAGACCTGACATCATGCATGCAGTTGGAATTGTTGGAAGGTTCCAAGCAGATCCAAAGGAATCACACCTCCAAGCAGTCAAAAGAATATTCAAATATCTTCAAGGAACTCAAGACTTTGGACTATGGTATCCTAAAGATACATATCTTACTCTTCATGCATATACAGATGCGGAATGGGCAGGAAGTGTTGATGATCAAAGAGCACTAGTGGAGGTGCATTCTATATGGGTTCTCGATTAGTGTCTTGGTTCAGCAAGAAACAAAGTTTGATTGCTTTATCTACAGCTGAAGTAGAATATGTGGTTGTTGCATCTTGTTGCACACAACTACATTGGATGATGCAAACTTTGCAAGACATTCAGATCACATGTACTCCACCCATCTCCATTCTATGTGATTAAAGGAGTTCCATCAGTATTTCAAAAAATCCAGTCATGCACTTTACGACCAAGCACATACCCATTAAGTACCATTTTCTACGAGAACAAGTGCTTGAACAAAAGGTTGAATTGGAGTATGTTCCCTCCAAAGAACAAGTTGTTGATACATTCACTAAAATGCTTCCTAGAGAAACATTTGAATATCTCAGACAAAAGCTAGGAATAGTTGCTACATCATCTTGCTGTTAAATCCAGTTTTTCAAAGGAAGAAGATTATTATACGCGGGTTTCATGAAGTATGGTCGCCTATACATGCGGGTTTCTGTGGCTGAAGGAGTGTATATGTTTTTCTGATAGAAAAACAGTGGCGAAAACTCCGAAATGGGTGCTCTGTCTGATATTGATGATTACAGTCTCACGATATGCTTTGTTCATTGATTTTTATCTGACTAACAAAGATGCCTTGATGAATGACTTGTTGACAATGCACAGGTAGCACAGGTTCAGGGGGAGCATTAGCCTTCACACACATTTAGCATTGTTGGCATCATGGTTGCTGAGTTCAGCTATGGCTTCAGATACTTATATCATTTGTTGCATAAGTCATGTAAAGATCTAGGGTGTGATATGACTTCTTCTATCATGATCTATATTTCAATGAGTCCTATTGGACATATGATGTAATTTTTATCCCCACTTTGCATGGGATGGATGATGTAATAATTGTTGTATTTTTGTCATGTATAAACAATTGGTATATCCCCACTTGATTGGGTGGATGAGTTAAATGTGGTGTATCCCCACTTGGTTGGGTGATTGATGTATGTATGAGTCATTGGTCATAAGGAGGTCATACTCACTTAGTTGAGTTATAGAGTCATGTTATTCCTTTGAATCATATCTCTGCAGACTCAGCATGTACTCAGGGGGAGTATGGATAGCATAATGTATATCAAAGGAGGAAAGTTGCTTGGTCCACCCTTTGCCCTTGATGTCAAAGGGGGAGAGTATTTTGGTGTTGCATGTTATCTCTAACAGTTTCTATAGCTTGCAGTAATCAACACCATCATGGTTTCCATCAAGTCCAAAGGGGGAGATTGTTGGCATTATGATACAAGTGTTGTCCTTGATGGAAACTCACTCACAGGTCAATTCATTTTTGATAAAAGGAAACTCACATTACAATAGGAATATTCAGAGGTAACAGGGCAGTGGTACAGAAGAATAGGAAGATGGAACTAAGGTCTACTGATCATAATAAAGAAGGTGAAGGAAAAGGTTGATGTAAAGCAATTTAAGAAGTATACGCAGGTCCACTTAGTCAAAACGGCGTATACACGTTGGTTCACAGAACAAAAAGAGCATATATGTATACACGCACTATCACAAGAGGAAAAGCGCGTACAGGTTGGAAAATCAAGGTTTTGGTCCAAGGTATTTGGTCCGAGGTATTTGGTCCAAGGTATTGGTCCTAAGTGGTTTTGGTCCAAGGTATTAAGAAAGGCCTAAAACTATATAAGGAGGAGAAGATCATTAGGCCAGGGTGTGGAAGTGAATGGGTTTCTAAGGAATACTTCTATCTGATGTATATTTTATGTCGTAGGGGCTATGTTGGTGATTTGATCTGAAATGTTTATGTGCGCCTTGAATTCAATGTTGGATCAGGATCATGAGACCTGAAATGACTTATCATTGAATGATCTGATATCAGTTGGGCTAGATCTGATTATGTACACTCGTTTGTTCTTTAAATATCATGATCTAGGTTTGTTTGAAGTCCGGAATTGCAACAAAGTTATGAGCCAATATTTGCAGATTTATACGTTGGTTCGTCTCGGAAAAAGCACGTGTACACGCAGGTTCTACTCTTCCAAGTAGCATATACAAATAAAAGCTTTTTTCTTCAGATCTGACTGATCTATCTGATCAGTTATGTTGTTTTTCTGTTGTCTGTCAATGAAGTATTCTTAGATATGAATGTAAAACTGAATGCATAAGGAGTTTGGTATCTAATTGATTGATTGAATAAGTGAGAAGGGTGATCTCTGCTACTGGCTGTGTAAAGCTCTATAAATAGATAGTAGATTGTCATCACACTGCTGGTTGGTACAGACTCGATTCAGAAATTTTATGTTTCAGTAGTTTTGAAGGTATACACAGGTTTGATTACAGGAAGTAGCGTATACACACAGGTTTGGTTCAGTAAAGTAGCATATACATTCTGATGCATCATTTTTGAGGTTGCAGCTGGTTCTAAATGATGATGCAGGTTTCTAGGTTCAGCACAATGCTCTGGCGACAGTGATCTGGTTGTTCAGATTAGATGATTGTTGGTTGATGCAGTTTGAGTTTCAAAGTTTCTGATGGGTCCAGTATGAAAATTTGATGAAACGAGGCCTTCATGTGTATTGTTGTGTACCAGGAGCATCGAGTCTGAAAATTTATGAAACGCGGTCCCTAGAGGAAGAGAGAAGGCTGTAGCCTTCTGTAGGCTGATGCCTACATACTAGTAATCACATTGGATATTACAAGAGCTAGGGGGTTGCAGCTCCCTTCCAGTAGAAGCTGGAAAATGAGAGAAGGTTGTAGCCTTCTGCAGGTGGGTGCCTACGTACTAGTATGAGTCTGCACCAGTACAAGATTGTAAACAAATTTTCTTATTATTAAAAGAAGACAGAGACGACAACAACATGTGGTTTTCACCCACTTTGGGTTTCCACCTTAAATGTTGGTGTCCATGTGTGTTGCTTATGTGTGATGGTTTATTCTATTTTTACTGCTCTATTTACTAAGTTACTAATGCACTGGTTAAAGATCAACACATGATAAATTGTTTAAATCACAAGTTTTCTAGGTGTACGCTGGTTTTTCTAATCATAGTTGCATGTACACGATAGTTCACTTCACAAAAGTAGCGTATATAAATCTGTTTGAGAAAAGAAAAATTATTGATCAGATAATACCGATTCACCCCCCGAAGTTTCCTTGTGTTAAGAACGATCAGGGGAGGAAGTTGAAAACTAGGGTTTGAAACAGGGGACGACAGAAGCGAGCTAGTAACTATGGAGGGGCAAGGAGGAGGGAGCTCCACTCCCTCCTACAGTAGCGTGGTTTCAAACAAAGGCAGAGGGATGAGTCGGAACAAGCTCCAAAATTCTTCGGAGAATGAGACAAAAACTACTGGTACCCAAAAGGCGGAAGGCAGAAAACCCCATGAAAGGGAAGGGACCCACGAGGAGGTTCAAAAGGATACGAAAGCTAGAGACAGTGGACAGAGGATGGAGGGTAGAGCTACAACGGGACCCTATAATCCCAAGTCTAATATTAAACCACGGGTGGTCCTGAATGATCCTACTCTGTAGGTGCACAGAGATCACATGGCGACCTATGTAGTCATATGCAAGTTTATGGGTATTTGGCCCACGGAGAAAGCACTATACACATGGATAAAAAACACTTGGAAACCAAAAGGAGAGATAAATATACATCTTGCATCTAAGGGTTTTTTTTTACAATGGTATTCACGAACCTGGAGGATAAAGACAGAATTTTTGAAGGAGGACCATACTTCTATGCTGTTGCGGGCCTCTACATGTGACATTGGACGATGAACTTTGTTCCGGAGTAAGAAACATTCACATCGGTCCTGGTATGGATTAGATTAGATTCCTTACCTTTAGATTACTAGCTACCGGAATCCTTAAAAGCTATAGGTAATAAATTAGGACATTTTATAAAGATATCAGAGGCGACTCTACGAGGAAAATATACCTCCTTCGCCCGCATATGTGTAGAAATGGACTTATCAGGAGCACTCCCAGATGAAGTCATACTGGAAGTATATGATGAGGAATGGTTTTAGGCAATCAACTATGAACACATCCCATTCATATTCCGTAAATGTCATGAACATGGGCACCTCTTCAGAGAATGCCCACTCAACAAAAGAGAGGACAACCTAAAAAGCAACATTGGAAAAGACCCTAAAGGATACACCAAAGTGGTAGGCAGGGGGGAAAAAGCACCAAAAGAAACCTAGTGAGAACAAGCTACCAAGTCACAATAGTTTTGAGATTTTAGAAGAAGAGGGGGAAGAAAATGGAAAGAGTAAGGACCTGGAGAACATTCCAACAAAGAAAGAAAAAGAGGACAGCATGGACATCACACAAGTAGATAATGAACTAAAGGAGCATCCTCTAAGCACTATAGGACTTGGAAGGGACCAGGAGATGACCCCAAGTGAAGGAGGAACAGAGGACCAAGACCTACAAGAGATTCTTGATAGGGAGAACCTTGAACTAGAACAGTTTCTAGAACAGGGAACCAACAAAGGGATTGACTCTCTGCCACAAGAGGAGTTTGATAGAGTGCAACAGCTATTCCTCCGAAGGTCCCAAACAAAGGTTGTAGGAGTCAAAAGGAACCATGATAGCCAGGAGAATAAAGGGGTCAAACAAATGGAGATTACATCAGGATACTCCACAAAAAACCCAGGCAAGAAAAGAGGAAGAAGGAGACAGAATGATCTCCTATCAGAATGTGGGAAACTCTTGATTAATTCAGGTAAGATGAAAGATCTTACCAATTACTCTTTCACAAACACATCATTATGAAGCTCACAACCTGGAACATTAGGGGGCTAGGTAGTAAGAGAAAACAAAGAAATCTCAGTAACAGAATAAAAGAAGAAAAACCAGACATGGTGTTTATATAGGAAACAAAATGCTCAGTATACAAGATCAGAGAACTTCACAGCAAATGGCTCAAAAAATATGAGTTCCTTGAAGTCAAAGCAAACAACACAGTGGGGGGAATTCTTACCCTATGGAATCCTCAGAAATTTGAGATCATAGATGCAGAAGCATCCAGAAATCACCTTTCAATGGTAATACAACCTTTGGGGGACAAAGAGTGCTACTTGATCACAAATGTCTATGGTCCTCAACTGCTAGAAGACAAACTAAAGCTCCTCACCTCTCTGGAGGAGCTAAGAGAGAGACACTCTATTATCCCCTGGATTATGGGAGGGGACTTCAACATGATCAGATCCCTCTCTGAGAAAAAAGGGGGAAGCAGAATGTTAGGATGAGACTCACTTGCATTCTAGAACTTCTTAGACAACATGAGACTGGTAAGTATGGAAACAATAAATGGCACCTTCACATGGAATAACAGGAGAGGGGGAACTGCTCAAGTTGCCTTGAAATTAGACAAATTCATAATCTCGGAGGATCTCCTTCTTTTCGGTCACACTATGTCAGCTTGGATCCTTCCTTTTGGAGGCTCGGACCACTGGCCCATCCAGTTGGAAGCTTCTTTTATTGGAACCCCGAGAAACAGACCTTTCAGGTTCGAAAATGCATGGCTCACTCACCCTAATTTCATCACTAATATTAGAAATTGGTGGGTGGAAGATATGCCCACCCAGGGCACCAAAATGTTCCTCCTGCATCAGAGACTCAAACATATCAAACAAAGGCTCAAAGAATGGAACAAAAATGAGTTTGGAAACATTTTTGAAGCCAAAAGAGAAGTAGAAAGAAAATTACAAGAAACTAATCAAATTCTCATCACGGAAGGATTCACAGAGGAAAGGAAAATACAAGCGAACTCTCTGCAGCAAGAATGGGACAATAGATGTCAGCAGGAGGAAATCTTCTGGAGACAGAAATCTAGAGTAAAATGGATTAAGGAAGGGGAGAGAAATACCATATTCTTTCACAAGTCCACCATGAAACACATGGCTCATAACAGGATCACAAAACTCTTAGATCCACAAGGGAAAGAGTTAAACACTCACAAGGAAATGGATTCTGTTCTGGTACAACATTTTCAAAGCATAGCAGAGGAAACCATCGCAGACAGATCTCAATTCATTAAGAGCTTCACAAAGAACATTCCAAAATTGGTGACCAGGGAAGATAACTATAATCTCAACAGGCCAGTAACGGAGGAAGAGGTCAATGAAGTAATCAAAGAGATGCACAATGGGAAAGCTCTAGGCCCGGATGGATTCAATGTAGACTTCTTCAAAACATGCTGGGAAATAGTCAAATATGACATTCTAGATGTGGTGGAGGACTCGAGAAAATCTAGAATAGTTCTTAGAGCGATTAATGAATCTTTCATAGCATTAATCCCTAAACAGGAAAAAGCCATGACACCAAAAAGATTTAGACCCATAGCTTTATGCAATGTGGTGTACAAAATCATTTCCAAAGTCATTGCTAACAGACTCAAACCTCTACTTCCATCGCTCGTGTCAGAGGAGCAAACCGGATATGTGGAAGGTAGACAAATTCTCAACAATATCATCCAAGCTCACGAAGTGGTGCATTCCCTCAAGACCAATAAGCAAGCAGGGATGATAATATAGCTGGACATAGCAAAAGCTTATGACAAGCTAAGCTGGCCTTACATAAAAGAAATCCTTAAAGCTTACGACTTTGAATACAACTGAATAAAGTGGGTCATGGCCCTGGTTACCACAGCAAGTTGCTCTATCCTTCTCAATGGCTCTCCTTCAAGAACCTTCAGGCCTTCAAGGGGCCTTAGGCAAGGCGATCCTCTTTCCCCTTTCCTCTTCATTCTCATGATGGAAGGATTGGGTAGAATGATCAACTTAGCCAAAGAGGAAGGAAGAATCAAGGGGCTAAAACTCACTCAGAATGGGGACACATTGACTCATCAACAATTTGTGGATGATACTATGCTGCAGGGCACACCCACCGTCAAGGAAGCTAAAGCCTTCAAACAAATCCTGCATGATTTTGCAATGGCCGCTGGCACGGAGGTAAGCCTCACAAAATCAAAAGTTTTCTTTTTCAATATGGATATTTCCATCCAAAGACATCTCTCCAGAATTCTTGGATTTCAAAGAGAGATTCTTCCCTCTAAATATCTGGGAATGCCTCTCACTGACAAACCTCTGAATAAGGAAGTATGGGAGTCAGTTACAAATAAACTGAAGGACAAAGTCAATAACTAGACTAGCATATCTTTGAATTTAGCAGGAAGACTAATTCTTACAAAGGTTGTTCTACAAACCATTCTAGTTTTCATGTTCTCAGCCCTGCCTGCCCCAAAAGGAGTTGTACAGCAAATCAGGAATATTCAAAGAAACTTCCTTTGGGGCAAAGGGGAAGAGAAAAAGAAATGGGCCCTGGTAGCGTGGGAGAAGCTTTGCAAACCCAAAACCCATGGTGGTTTAGGTCTCCACGACCCGGACACCCTAAGCAAAGTCTTGGGGGCAAAACTTTGGTGGAGATGGCTAAAGGAAACCAACAATCCATGGACCAAGCTATGGAAACAAAAGTATGCAATGGATTGGCAGGAAAAGGACCACATTCGGATGTCAGGGCACATTAGGGGTTCTCATATTTGGAACAAGGCTTGGGAGAACAGAGCCTTAGTTCAGAATCATAGTTTCTGGGAGATAAGAAATGGGAATCTTGCCTGGTTCTAGGAGGACAACTGGCAGCAGGAACAAAATCTCTGCAGAGAAGGTCTAGACATCATCAAAAATGACACCCTCAACAAAGGACTAAAAAGGGTAAGGGACTTTTGGGATCAGTCAAGAGAGGAAGGGAAATGGAGAATCTGGAAGGTACCAGAATACAGTCCAGAGACCCCTTTGAAAGCCCAAGCTAAAGTTCTTGAAGAGATTCTGGAAAAGAGGCAAATTTTAACTTCAACCTCGAATGATCTACTAAGGTGGGGTAGAAATAATGAGGGCAACTTCAACCTCAAAGAAGCCAAAAGAATAATCACCGGATTTAACCATTCAAATCCTGACAAGACTTGGAAAAACCTTTGGAGCAACCCTCACTGGATGAAGATCAAACTGTTCATGTGGCTAGTTCAGCATAAAAGGATTTTGACCTGGGAAAATCTTAGAAAAAGAGGTTTTGCAGGTCCTTCTAAATGCCATTTATGTGGTCTGCAGGAAGAGACCATGGATCACATTCTCAACCTTTGCGCGTTCACCTCCTCCATATGGAATTGGGTAGCCTCTATCTTCAACCAAACAGTCAGGAAGGATGATGACATTACTGTAACTTTAAAGAATTGGAGAAAAGACTTCTCGGATAATGAGATAGTCAATGTAGCCTGGACATTGATTCCAGGTTTTTTGATCTGGGATGTGTGGAAAGAACGCAACAACAAGATCTTCAAAGATAAATCTGGTTCAACTCAAGGCATCATGGCTCAGATCCTAAAACAGCTCAAAGAAACAGTTAATGTCTTTCTGAAGCAACCTCCTGAGAAACCCCCTGGTCAAAGGGACACTCACATCCTTGAACAGTTGGGACTTCAGTCTTATGGCCCTTTAGGCACTAAAAAAAAAGCAAGGCACGGATTAGATGGAAAGGCTTTCTAGAAACCCCCTCCCCATGGCTTCCTGAAACTCAACATACATGGAGCCTCAAAAGGGAACCTAGGGGACGCAGGTTACGGGGGAGTCATAAGAGATGCAAAGGGAAATATCAAAGTCATTTTTCATAGTCATTTGGGGGAAGGCTACCAACAACATGGCAGAACTCACGGCCATTAAGCAAGGCCTTGAAATCCTGATGGACTACAATTTACATAATACAATCATAGAGGCCAACTCAGAATTAACGATCAATTCGGTCAAAAGGATAACCACAGGCACAACACCAGAAAAAGTTTCAAATCGCTAGTGACTTTCGAAAGTATTTCATCGAGTTCAATCTCATCTCATAACACTTAGAACTCTGAGCTTTGTTCACGTGCGCAGAGATGCCAATAGAGTGGCGGACATGCTAGCTAATGAAGGGGTGATTTGCGCAAGAGAAAACAAGTGCTGTTGGTGGGAGTTTGTTCAGAATGGACAACTGCGCAAGGACTACAGCACTCTGGCGCACGAAGATAGGGATCATTATCATCACTCCAAGGGGAAACAACCAGCAGAAATCTAAGTTGACGGAAGTCAAGGGTTTAACTAACAAGCAACCCAAGTTTTGGATCTTGCAGAGGAATGGAAGGCAGAGGAGAAAGAGCGCAAGCACAGAAAGTGGATCGGGCGGCGGCATTACCATAAGCGGGTTTTCGGATAAACCTCTGATGCCACTGACCATGTAACACATGTCTCCAGGTGGATTGTAATTACCACCCTCATCGGGCAGGTAATCCTAGTGCTTTTAGTCTGACCGATATCCCTCTCAGCCATTGGATATTGTGGATGCAGATTGACAGCTCTGTTTTGTCGTGCATGTTTTCCACCATTGGGTTGACTCTTGGGTCTCTTTGTCTCTTTTGGTTCCACTCTTTGGATTTGTTGGTTGTAAGGTTTTGTGGGCCCTTAGACGCATTCTTGAGCATGTGGCTCAGTTCCCTAACTTAGGGAGTATGTCAAATGTTTGACATCCTGTATATTATGTATCCTCTTTGTTTCTTAATTTAAATCAAAGGTCTGATTCTTGCTTGAGAAAAAAAAAAATACTGATTCACCCCCCTCTCAGTATTATTTCCAACAAAATCAAGCAACTGAAAGCAAAATGATTTTTTACTACTTACTTTTTGAAAATAAACTAATGAAAAACTCTTTCCAATTCCTATTTTCCTAATAGGTGCACTTCAAGCAATCCCTTCACAAGTAAAGATAATTCTTTTTTCTTTTCAAATGAAAATGCAACTCTAGTCGTCAATGATGCTAACTAATGTAACACATTGATGCAACAAACTAGAATTATGTACTTTTCATGAAATGACAAAATGAATCTTTCATAAAACACTTCAATGAAAAAGTTTTCGAGACAATCAATCCTCAAGCAAATGAAAAGTCACAAAAGATATTTTCTTCTAAACCAATGACGCAATGACTCTATCAAAAACAAGACAAGCAATGTGATCTATGCTGGAAAAGAGACGCTTAAGAAAATGAAACCTTTCAAACTTGTGTGATGGAGATCAAAGCAACAAGAGGACTACAAACGAAATGCAAGGAGTAAATTCACCAATCACTTGACTCACTAAGCTCACAATCAGTTGAATGGATGACAACCTAGATGCCCTAAGGCAATCAAACATCCAAGGACTCAATAAATCAAGTAAAAGGAAGGCAAATCAACAAGCACATAAACCAAACCAAATGAAGCTTTCTAGTCAGGGAGAACATAGCCTAAACAAGCTTAGAGGTAGAAATCGAGAGAGCAACACACACTGGTCGAGATCTACGGAAACCCTAATCTTTACCTACAGGCATCGGCTCGACTGCCAAACTGACAACAAGCACCAGAAGGGGGTCGGCACGAATTTTTATGAGAAATTCGCGCTGATCGGAACGACTGTTAAGAAAATAAGCCCGCTCACTGAGGATGCAAGGAAAAAAAAAAAAAAAAAAATTAAAGGCTAAGACCAAACTTGCTACTGTAAATTTAAGACCTAGAGTAGTAAATTAGGCAAAGCAGATAGGACTAAAGGGAAATGGTGATACTAAAAAAGTTAAAAAAAAAACATGAAATTACAAACAAGTAAACAGAAGGATTGACATCCCCAGTGGAGCCGCCAATTTGTGGTGCAGGTAAATTCTAAGTGCGGACACAAACAATTCCTCTAGCCCGAGACAGCGGGTCTAGCCATAAACAAACAATCTATGGAAGATCTCCTTAGGCTAGAATCAAATAAGAGGACCTACCTCTTAGTACGTTATTCCGCTTGGTGACGATCTTGCTTCCTCACTCCAGCTATCTTCAGTTTCCTTCCTTCGAACACCTGAAACAAGTCAACGACAACAAATAACAAACATGATAACAAAAAAATTTCATTCAGCCTACTTAACAGGTCAAGAAACATTAAGCCATAAATATGTGAGATGAAATTTCATGTAGGAAATCAATCGATAGTTGCATCTATATTAGTTCAAGAAGAGATTATAAATGATGTCTTGACATTTTTGTTCTCCTCCGACATATCTGGGTTCCCACACACTTCTGCTAGCATCTCACGGATAGCCTCAACAATGGCAGTCTCAAGGCTCTTTCCTTTAGTCTTGACACCAAACCAAACTCACAATTATCCCTTAAACACAAGCTAGAAAGCTACAAACTATGGGTAGCTTGTTGACTACTCCAAAATCAAAACTTCAACCAGAACTTAATTAGGACTAAAAGCTAACTTGTTCCTCTTCTCATGGGAGAAGGCCTTATCTCTTGGATTAGTTCCATCCTAATAGGGGAAAGGAGCCCAAACTGACCTCCTCAACTCCATCCGGCCTAACCATTTACTAGACTTCTGTTACGAAGCTTCTAGAGCTGGAAGCTTCGGCTCCATATTTAAAAAACTTTCCAAAAGAGGATCAACGTGACTAAGAAAGGGCTCAGTCGATCCGATCGGTGCTAGGGACAGTTGTAATCCCTGCATATCAGCGCGAGGAGGACACGGGTCATTAGCGCCGGTCTTGTAAACTGGGATAAACAGAAGATTTTTGGGAAATGATGCAAAAGGGAATTGTTCTTCTCATGAAGAGGGACACAATGGGAGTTTCTTCATGATAGGAAAGCATGTCGGGTACACTGTAGAGGTCCTCTAGGATCGTGGACGGGGAGTACAAGGACAGTGACAAAATGTTGTGTAACATGTCCATGTCCAATTCATGCTAGGGAACTTTTGTTGTACACAAAATGCATCCAATAAGTATGCATATATATAGAACCTTGCTTGCTCACCCTTGGGTGGATTCTGAGCCTACGTTAAATGGGCCTTCAATTGTTGAACCAACAGATACGACTAGTTAAACAACCCCCCATCGTTCACCAACTAGTCCAATAAGATTTCTCACCCTTCAGGAAAGGTTTCAGTGCTCTCTTGACCATGGGTTCTTCAAGAAAAGATGACTAAGAGTTGGTAAGCCTTCCTAAGGGACTTTGTCTTATACACATGGGTGGGTGTTTGTCGAAAATTAGATGGCTATTTCACCTAACATTTGACATTGTCTCTTGTGTTCACATAGCTGTGGGTGGCATAGAAGAGTGAGTCCATGCCTCTACTGGCTCAGGAAAGTGATATATTTTTTGAAAGCCTTCTGCCCTGAAGGTGGCAAGCTTTTCCTGTTGGCATTGATCAATGTCAAGGTCTTCTCATCCATATGTGAGACAATCCAACTAATGATATCTACACACGAGAAGGCGAGATACCTACATGAAACCTTGTATAGCCCTAACTGTCAGATGTTGAGATAAACTTGTCTGTCCTCTAAGTCTTTTGAAAAATCATCTTTAATCTGCTGCCATGTCAGTGATGATCCTTTCTCTATAAAAAATTGAGTATTTGCATACACTGGAAAATCAACTGATGTTTGCTCAACTGCTTTCCCAGTACTTCTCTCAGTGGTTTCCTTTGATGCAACTCTCTTAGTTGCCATGGTAACAATGATTGCTGGAGAGATGCTCAACAAATGTTGTACCTTTGGGACAAAGAGGACACTCATGGCAAGAAAATATCAGTTTTAAGCAAAACAACTTATAAGGAAAGTTCAAGTAGCAAAACGGGCACTAGATGGGGAGGCTTGCGCAATTTTTTTTTCTAACAAGAGAGACTAGCTTCCTGTGGGAACTGTGCACTGTGTAGTCCCAGTAGCCAAGGTGAAAGCTTAATGGTTGAAACTTGCAATGCACAGTTCATCCTGGGCTGAGGCCTTGGAGAGACTGCGCTTTACACAATCTCAATGGCCAACTGACAGGATGGCTATTGGAACTACGCAATGTGCAGTTGGAGCCAGGTTGGACTACGCACTTCACAATTCCAAAGGCCCAGCTTGTGGCTTGAGCCTCAGGATTGCGCAGTGCCAGCTGGGCAAAGTGAAAATTGGCCAAGGGAAACCCAGATCTACCTAAGTGTGGAAAATGAGCAGTTTTGAGAGATAGTGTGAAGCTGAGTGTAGATATGACTAAGTTTAGATAGATTCATGTGAATCAAGTGCAACAATTATTCAAATAGAAGGAAAACGAAGTAAGTGAGGAGAGTCGTCGCAATTGTGACCATTGGTGCAAAAACAAGAAAACTAATGCAACACTTGGGAAAGGAAATATACAACTTAAAAAACACTTATACAAGTTAAAACAAGTCAAAACGCCAAAACCATGAAGATAAAAAAGTAAAACAACACTCACACAAGCCAAACAACAAAAAGCGACAAAAAAAGAGGCAAATGACGATAAAAGCAAAACTCGCCTGGAAAAGCATCGATGATCGCACCAAAGGTTCCTTGATCTCCTCGGGAATGTTATAGATCCAAGAATGAATGTGAAAATGATCTTTAGAAGCATTGATTAAATAGATTTGGACAATTTAGGGTTTATTACGTGCATGCCTAAAATCAAGGAAAAAGCAACACTTGGAGAAAGTTTATATAAATTGTGCAAGTGCCTCCTTCATGATACTAAAAATAGATCCCTATTTTTTAGGGATGTTTTTTCTTTTCTTTTTTTCTTTTTCTTTTTCAGGGAAATTTTCGATGCACACTACTAGGAAAGACTACCTAGATCTGGGGAACTGGGTAACTTTTCGATTCACTGTACTACGCGGTTTTTGAGCTCATTGTGGGCTATGCAATTTCTAATCTCAGTGTTAGGATGCCTCCCATGAGTATTCATTTTCTGAGCTGAAGGCTCACTGGAAGTCAAGACTACGTAATTCCCATAATCAAGGTTTCTTTCCCTCAAGGATTGCACAATTTCTAGTGGCAAGCCCAGAACTGTTGTGAGACCAAGTTGGGAGATCAGCTTGTGACTTAGAAGAACCAACTAAGTAAACAAGCACAAGCAAAAAATGAAAGGATAATTATCAATCAAAGCATGAATACCTATATCAGTGCGATATGAGTTGTTGTTGATAGTAAGGAAGGCTCTAAAATCAAAGCATAGGAAAAATTTTGGAGGGTGGTTATAACCGCTACAACAGGGTTGTTTTCCTAATATTATTGAGAAGCTACCTCTCCTGTTCAACTAGATTAAGGCTTGCTGAAGAAGGCATATAAGGATTGTTGATTCAGTGGTCAACCCTAGACGTGGTTTAAGAGGGAAAGGCATTTCACCAAAATGTGGACTTGCGCAATAGACTCACCAAACTTTGTACACAATTATTAGATCCAGATCAGGAGAATCATGCTAATTCTAAAACTTAGAAGGGGACCCATATAGATCACCTGTCTATTGTGGTTTAGAGTTATGGTGATGGACCTTATGGCCATTGGGATGTATATTGTAACTTATATAAAGAACAATAGTCTCTATAAATGGGGTTATCAATCTTACTATTATTTAGTTCCATTGGTAAACAAAACAAGTAAGATCATTGGGTATCTCTACAAGTGATGTAATCTCAGAATTTAATATGAATCTACTAGTATTTTTTTGATAAATGCACATGTGTGCTCTGTGCGCTTGATTTAATTCTTCTCTTAGGAAATAGTTGTTGGTTGGGAAGGGATCACTAATCTAGCTACATTTTCCTCTATATCATACTCTATGTGATGTGTTTTCCAATTTAGTTTATTTCTTATTTGTGTTCTTTGACTAATTGTGTGTTTATTGTTCCTCGTACTTAGATCCCTTGTGAATATCATAAACGATTAATTGATATTCTTATGTTTGAGACTTTATGCTTAGGTTATGCTTGGATTAATACATTGTGCAATAGAGTCACAGAGTTAATAACTAAAGCTAACCCTTTAGTCGTGGAAGAACCATGGTCTATTATTAAAAAGAGTTGTGTGTTAAATTTTGTGGTTATTTATATCTTGGTTTCGTAAGATTCCTTTCTTTGTTTTGATTATGGATTTATGCTTGTAGAAATAACATTGATCAATGAAGGATAGCATTGATACTTTGCAACCCTCTATGGTATACGAACTCACCAATATCCAGGTGTGAAAAACTATGATGAAATCAGGAAGGGCCCTATATATGCGCCCAATGGTCCCTTTAGTTTAGGTTTTATCTTTTGGTTATGTGTTCATGCTAACTAGAAGGTGTTGATTGCATTGCAACTCTGTTTAGTCCACTAGGTGTTTGTCCCAAAGGAAACCCTATATAGTTTGTGGCTTAAATATTAGAGGCTTTACTATAAACACCCTTGAGAGCATATATTTTGTTACATTTGTCTTAAATGTAGTATCCATGCTAACAAGTCTTGTGGGTGAGATTCACTAAGGGTAAGACTTAGAGGGAGTTTATATGAACTGACTCATAGTTAAACAAAATCAAGGGATCTTTATTATGGTTCTTGGCTAACTAATAAGTTAGTTGCCCAGTGACTTGTTCCATTGCCTTCTTGTCAGTAAGTTGATTTCTTTACATTCTTTGCTATAGTATAGGATCCTTAATGTCATTAGTCTTTGCACATACAATATGATGCCTCAAAGTTTACATTCCTGAATTGACAAGTAATACTCTAAATTTAAAGCAATTAAATTCAACCAACACTTGCATTTATTCATAACACAAAGTTATGTAACATTGGAAAATAACATCCCATAATCGCTAGCTCCTTCAAACCATAATAATCATGCATCTGTTAAAACGCAGCAAAATCGCATTGCTTGCTGAAGGAGCTATGCAGCCCTAGCCAGCGAATGCAGCAAGAAGCACGCAGCAGCTCGCAGCTGCCCCTCAGCGCCCTCCTGCTGCTAGGGACTGAGCACCTTGGATGCATCACGGAGAGCCTCTCTCAGATCAACAGCATGAAATTGAAGGAACAACAAAAGCTTTCGCCTCTCTCATTTCTACAATGGGCCCGGCAAAGAACAGACCATCAATCACTAAGTTTGTTCAAATATTGGAAGACATTCTTGAAATCTCACTCCTTCCTGCCCTTCCCCATAGAGCAGCAGTTTCTCTGGCGGAGCGTGGATTAGTGGGGCAGTTTTATGGGTTATGGCCATCGCCCAAAACTGTGCAAAAATGGGTAGAAAGGAACTGGACTGTGTCAATAGATGGAAAAATCTCAATCAGGTTTTGTGGAAGAGGTTACTACACCTTTCACTTTGAAACCAAGGAGGATCGAGATCTGATATTTAGGAATGGACCTTATTTTATGGATACAAGGGGTTTGTGTCTAAACAGATGGACACCGGATTTCGACCCAGAAATGGATGTACCCAATGTCGTCCCTGTCTGGGTCAGATTGCCACACCTTCCCATTCACTATTAGGGGGATGATTCAATCAAATCCATAGGAAATGCAGTTGGGAAATATATAGACAGGTGCGAGCCAAAGGAAAATATGCCTGCATGCGCCAGAATCTGTGTAGAAGTGGATCTTGGGAAAGTGCTACCAGAAGCTATCAAAATCAAAGTGGACTAGTGGACGCACATACAACAGCTAGATTATGAACAAATCCTCTTCAAATGCAAGGTATGTCACGAATACGGTCATTTTGCAAATAGATGTACAAAAAAAAAAAAAAAGAAATGAAAATGAAAAGAGTGAAGATCCGGAAAACAAATGGGAACAGGTTAAAAGAAAGAAGACAGTCCATAAATAACCAAATCTATCTTCCTTGCAGCCCTCCACATCCTCTGATCTCCATCCCCCATCTCCAAAATAAGATAATAATCCTCTTGCTAGCCTTAATCCTTTTGATCCTCTGGATCCTTCAGCTCCCCCATCCCCTGGACCAAGATCTAGATCCAGATCCCCACAACATACCCCCAAACCCCCTTCATCCCCTCTAGTATCAAACTCTCATACCCCTCCCTCCCCCTCAGTAGACAGAATCCTAACCAGAAAATAGTCAAAGGAAGTACCCCCAAATGTAGAATATCAAAAAAAACCAGGAAGAAAGACAAACAAAGAACTCAAGGATGAAGCAGCAACAAAGGAAATGGCATTAGGAACGCAGCAACCTATGGAAAGCTTCTTAGGAAGGAGTACAGGAAACAATGAAAAAAGCCAGCAAAGAGGGAAAGGAGCCACACACCACCCAACAAGTAAATAATGATAGTGGTCTCCTGGAATTGCAGAGGAATGGGATCATTTGTCAAAGAAAATTCCACAAGAGACATTCTGGCAAAAGAAAACCCAAACATCCTTATGATTCAGGAGACAAAAAAAAACAGCCAAGAAACTAAAAATATGAAGAAAAAAAAAATCAGAAATTATGAAGGGGAAGCAATACAGGCAACAGGAGCGTCTGGAGGTATTTGCACAATATGGAAAAAAGGAACATGGGAATTAATAAAATACAAAAAAGATCAGCACTGGATCCAAACGAATCTAATGCAAATTAGTATAAAAGAGAGGTACAGTGTTATAAATATATACGCCCCAAATCACTACAAGGAAAAAGAGCAATGTTGGGCCACCATAAAAGAAGCACTAAAAGAAATGCAAGCTGGGAAAATAATACTAGGAGGAGATTTAAATTTGGTAAGAACTATAGAAGAAAAATTTGGAGGAACATACCACACAGACCCATCCAGGGATATTCTAGAAGAAATAATGGAACAACACAATTTAATAGACATCCTGCCAAGCAACAGGAAATACACTTGGAGCAATAAAAGAGTGGGCAAAAGCAACATAAAAGAAAGGCTGGATAGAATTTTGATACGAGAAAACATAGCAGCAATGCACAGCTCCATAAAATCAAAATTTTTACACACCACAGCATCTGACCATAAACCGGTGACAACAGTCATGGGCAAAATGGAAAACCAGGGACCGCTCCCATTTAGATACATCTCAATTTGGGATAGTAACACAAAAATCAACGAACTAGTCAAGGAAGCATGGGAGCCAAGAGTAACAGGATCACCACAGTATATTTGGGAAACAAAATTAAAAACTGCAAGAACCAAACTAAAGGAATGGGCAAGAGAAAATGAAAAAAAAAAAAGATTTACAGCAGAAAATGGACAGCATGCAAATTGAAAAAGAAAACAGAGAAGAAGGCAAGCAAGATTATCTAAGAGGGAAGGAACTATTTTGGGAAATATATAGAGAAAACATGAAAGAAGAAGAAGAGGCAAGATTGAAATCCAGAAGTTTGTGGCTCAAGGCAGGGGACAAAAACACATCATTTTTCCACAACACAATGAAGATAAGAAGAGCAAGAAACCAAATAGAAAAAATTCAAGTCGAAATCCAAGAGGTCAAAGGTGCGAAGGAACTAAAAAAAGCAGCCTATCATCACTTTAAAAACTTACTCTTAGCCAACGAAGAAATGGCTGAGAGTGAAGATTTCTTAAAGCACAAAAAAAAAAATAAAGACCAAAATGTTGCAATGTGCAAGGATCCCACAGAAGAAGAGGTAGTGGCGGCCATATGGAGCCTGCATCCTGACAAAGCCCCAGGGTAGATGGTTTCACAATAGCATTTTACAGATCTCATTGGTATACCATCATAAAGGATTTCTTAAGAATGGTGAAGAATGTCTTCAAAAAAAAAAATAGGAGGTAACACAAAATCCTCCTATCTTGCCCTAATCCCAAAGGAAGCAAACCCCTCAACTTTCAACAGGTTTCACCGTATCTCTCTTTGCAATTCATCTTATAAGATAATGACAAAAATAATTGAAAAAAGAATCAAGGAAGTACTTCCAATAATCATATCTGAAAACCAAGGAGGATTCGTGCCCAACAGGCAAATCATAGATAATGTAATTATTGTACAGGAAGCTGTACACTCTAGTATGCTAAGGCAAGAAAAAGGCCTCATAATCAAGCTAGATATGGCAAATTCTTGTGACAGGATCAGCCATCCATATCTAATGGTTGTCCTCCAAAAACTTGGTTTCTCAAGAGAGATAATGGAAGTCATACAGGCATGCATTTCTACTCCTTGGATTGGCCCCCTCATAAATGGAAGGCCTAATGACTTCTTTCAAAGCACAAGAGGCCTTAGGCAAGGCTGTCCTCTCTCTCCCTTCCTATATATTATAATGGCGGAAACATTAAGCAAGGCTTTGGAAAAACAAAGAAAGGAAAGAAATATCACAGGGATCAGAATAGCAAAAGGAGTAAAAACAATAAACCACTCACTCTTTGTTGATGACACATTGTTGCTAGGAGGGGCATCAACAATAATAGGAAGGAGGTTCATAAAAGTTATGGATGATTTTTTACAGGTTTCAGGTGGGCTATTAAACAATACAAAATGTAGGATATATGGATGGAATACCCCCCCCCCCCCCCCAGAACTATGCAAAGGATCTCAAAAATATTAGACATCCCTGTACAGGAAAAATGGACACATTTCTTCTATCTGGGACTTCCAATCTCAAAAGAGAACATGAAGACAAAAATATGGACTAAACAAATTGAAAAAATGAAAAACAAAATATAAAGTTGGGGTATGATGTGGCTGAATATGGCAGGAAGGGTAATACTAATCAAAGCACTCCTTGTAGCACTACCTATCTACCAATATGCAATAATCATGGCCCCAGCAAGTGCCCACAAACAAATGGAGTTAATCTTAAGAAGCTTTTTGTGGCAGGGGGGGAAGCAAGAAAACAAAAAATTTAGCCTGGTCAAGTGGGAGCAAGTAGTACTACCTTGTGAACAAGGAGGACTATCAATATGAATACCTGGGCTCATGAATGCAGCTCTGGGAATGAAAATAGTATGGAGATTAATTACAAGAAAAGAGAGCTGGTGGAAAAAGGCTCTTATATCAAAATGTATGGATAGAACCAGGAAAATATTGCTTAATGGAAATATCCCAATAAGACAATGTACCCAAGTTTGGAAGCTGGTTAAAAAAACAATTCCATTAATGAGTAGATACATTTCTAAAATCCCAGGTAATGGAAAAACAATTTCAATTTGGGAGGACATAATCATGGGTAAATAACCACTACAGACTCATCCAGAAATTGAAGACATACAAGAGTGGATGAATGGTAAAGGTTTCAATACTTTACACTCAATCTCTCTATGGAACCAAAAGGAATGGCAAGACTCGAAAATCTCAGCAATTCCGGCAGATCTGGAAGGGCAATGGAGCAAAATCAGGCAGCTCTTAAAAGGGATAGAGTCAATCCACCATGATGAGGAAGATGAATATCTCTAGGACCCAAGCGGTGGACATTACACAGTTAGGATTGAATATAAAATCCTTCAAGAACAACCAAATCAACAAGATTGGGATTCTTGGAAAATAGCATGGAAATCGGAAAGTCTGCCTAAGATCAAAATGTTCATCTGGACTCTTTTAAAAGGGAGAATATTGACCAGTGAAAACTTTAAAAAAAAGGTTTTCAAGGTCCAACACGATGCCCATTATGCATGCACGTTGAAGAAAATATATAGCATCTTTTCCAAGAATGCACTTTTGCCAAACAATGTTGGCAGCAGCTGATAAGTCCTTTGGAAATAAGAATAAATTTCGAAAAGCCCTTGCCGGATTTTCTTCAGACCTTTGAGAAGGCCTACCCATACACAACAAAGAAAAAGGCCACAATTTAGAGAATATGGAAATGCATTCCAGTGGTTCTATGTTGGAAAATTTGGTTGACATGAAACAAGTGCATTTTCAAAAATCAAATCCCAAGGATAGGGAAGAACCTCTCAAAAACATGGGGATTAACTTCTGAAATACTCAATGTCAAAGGAACAACTCCAACAGACTATAACACTCTTCAACAGGAAGAGCAAGATTGGCTCAGCAAAGCCATAATAAATAATAATGGACAAAAAGGACAGAGGAAGACAAACTCATGAATTATATGGAAAATAAGAATGAGTGAAGAGGAACTAACAAATTGGAGGAAAAATCAGATTTGATATTGTCTATACTTTGATGGGGCCTCAAAGCATAATCCAGGAAAGGCAGGGGCAGGGGAAATAATCCTCGATCCTGATGGGAAAGAAAATGTCACATATGAATGGGGATTGGGACAAATCTCAAATAATAAGGCAGAAGCATACAACTTGTTGATGGGAACAAGAATAATAAAAAAAAGAGAAATTCAAAATCCTATCATAATAGGAGACTCAACCATAATAATAGAGGCAATGGCAAGAAACAAAAATCCAAGCAATGAGTTCATGAACAAAATTTTTAGAAGAATCAGGAAGAACTTGGAAGGCTCTGGCGATGTAATCTACAGAAATGTCTTGAGAATTCACAATCAACAGGCGGATTATTTTGCAAACCAAGAAGTGAAAAAAAATGAAGGGCTTGTTCATGAAAACTAGGAGGAATATCACAACTTTGTTCCTTAATAATCAGCAAAAATCACAAGTATAAAGCTAATCAAATCCAAGGGAAAAATCACAATGATAAAAGTAATAAATCAAAAAACAACAGTCAAAAAACAACAAAGGACACATCACTGCAACAACAGCCAGGAAATCACAGGAATGCAAAGGAAAAAACATGAAATTTCAGACTCTCGTATGAGCAACAACAGGAATGAAGATTGTAATCCTGGTCACAAGAACCATGTTGCAATCTATCTCATCGAAGGCAAGTTTCAGGCTGAGATAAAGCACTATAAGAATAGAGGGTGCATTCACAAAAATTGCAGCAGCCATCTCAGCGAGGAAATCTTCACTTTCCATGTTATTAGAGTGATACTTTGGTTTCAAAGCCCCTCCTTGTCTTCTCTAATATCTCGTAGTGTTTCCTCTATTCAGCGCGCAAACTTCATCTTAAGCCCCCACCCTTCTTCTTACCCAACTTGCTCTCTCTGTATCTCTTCACTCCCTTCACTCCCTCCTCTCAGTGAGCGCAAATCCCTTTTGAGCATCCACACCCTCCATCTGCCCCTCCCATTATCTCAGCCCTCCTCCCTGACTGTTATAACCAGATTTTGGCCCTCCTTCAATTCTATCGTTCGCAGGGACTTCAGCTCTATCGGTATACACAGGAAAAACTCGTCCGAGCACTTAAACCGGACTTCAAAAAATCATTCATTCACATCTATAATTATCGTCGGGCCCACACTCCCAAGCCTTTTTTGCAACACTACTCCCTCCTTCCTCCGATCTTCGATCAAATTAGGACCGTTGATCTGGCGCTTGATCCAACGGTCGTTGATTAGCCTGTTCAATCAAACTTGCGCGACTCTCCTCCACCGTCGATCTGTACTCAATGGATCGAACGGCTCCCACTGATTTCAGGCTGACAACAAGCACGAAGATTACCCACCCAAAAAGCGGTTTTCTCTCTCTCCTTCGATGCTACGTGTCGCTCGGTCAGTGGAATCAGACAACTTCCCCTTTTACCACTTATGGTTTCTACCCCGCCCGAAATACCATCTCCGCGTATAATCCCACCTTTCTTCTCGGTTAACGTCCGGACTTGTTCACGCCCGATGACCATAGATCTCAACCATTAACGGTTGCGTCCAGTTTCCTCTCCCACCAGTGCCTCTGGTTAATCTCCACCGTTCATCCCCTGATCCCAATCTATGCGACTTAATCTTGGCCGCTATTCTTTTGACAACCTCGTCCGTTGATCTCCGATATCCAACGATTCCCGTTTACGCCAAAAGGAAAGTGGTCAACAACAGCAAAAGAAGAAGCACCTCAGGCAACACAAAATCAAAGAAGCACAACAAAATTTGGAGCAGTAAGCAGAGACAAAGGAAGAACAAGCAAACAAATCAAATGGAATTCAACCCACTAAAGAAGAAGCAGTGGCATATTACAAAAACAACTCTTCGAGCAACGAAGGAGAGAACTCGGTCAATTATGACAAGAAGAACCAGTCAACTCAGGAGCAATCAGTCTACAAGCCTTGAAAAACTGTCAGAGAGCCCATGACATGTAAATCTATCTTTCTAGTAAGTCAGTTTGATAGGCAGTACACTAGAATACACATAAAAATACATGAAGTCTTGAACACAAGCCTAGGAGAAGAGACTGCGTTCCTATCTCATGGCTTAGATGTTTTTCATGGTACAGTTGTTTGTAATAGGAGCTTGCTCCATCAAAGCTTTTGGTAATATATCAACTACCCGACCTTGTTAAAAAAAATAATAATCATGCATCTGTTATATTCCTTTTGGAAATATGTAAACCAATCTAGAAATAAAACTAAAAAATCCATGATAAAAAATTTAAATGAGACAAAACTTTCATTATAAATAAAACACAGGTAATTATTCTCATCTGGAAATTAGATAAAAATACTGCAATTACAAATAACATGAGAAACAATAACAAACTTAGTGTTATTTTATTTACTAGAGCAATATTACATGCCAATACAAACTAACAATAGCTCCTGCTAAATGGCATGTTGAGTTGCACAATAGCTGAGGTGATGGCCTCCAAAATAATTGTGGCAATACTGATCCTGGTCTCCCAAAACTATAATTGGAACCAATAGAAGCACTTGTGAATTGTGAATGAATTCACCAAGGGATTGGTAGAGATGGGTTTCCATCTAATCTCACTAAGGTACCCAAGGGTTTTCATCCCGGGCATAATGAACCTATGAGGACAATTTCCCCAGTCTTCACAAAAAGTAATGATTAACTCTAGGTTCCCCAACAAGCTTGGTCCACCCCTTTTTAAAGAATTGATGAGTTTCCCTTCAACCTTCTAGAAGAACTTTTATTTTATTATCTTATTTCCACTCTAGAAGCTTATCCCTTTACACTTTTATTTTATTATTTTATTTTTATCTGGAGGCTTCTCCCTTTTATTTTACTTTAAAAAAAATTAAGGCAACCATGGTTCGCGGTTGCTGAGTGGCCGCTACATCCATGGACAATAATCCACACAGATCCATCAAAGGCAGACTAATATATCGAGCATAAAACCAAAGGCATCAAGGATATTTGACCTCGTGACCTCCCAATAGGCAATGTACTTAGCAACGAGGGCTTGACCAATTGAGCTATCCCTTGGGGCTAGCTTCTCCCTTTTATTTTTATTAATTGAATTTTTATTTTATTTTATTTAAGTCACTTTTAATTCTGGAAAATGATTAAATTTCCTCTAGGATTTATGTGACCACTGAAAGCCACTTTTCATCATCCCATCCTATAGATCTCTTCATCCTGATTCCAACAAGTTATTACACTCTAGTGTTTCTCTAAATAATCTGCTTCAAATAACACCTTTAACATATTGAATTAAATTATGCTTGATAATAACCTAGTTTTACAAGAATTGTCAAATTGCAACAGAACCATGGACAAATTGTGCAGAACTAATCTTGATGATGAAATATGGAAAGTGAACCTTGTTGGGCCACATAAAACTCCTCGAAAACCCTTTGGGCCCACTGATGATGTAATCTCGCTCTTGTGACTTAGCAAACACAAACCCTGGAAACCCACCCTAATCGCACCACAAAGGGTAACAAAAAATGGGGATATTACAAGTCCTCTCACCCTAAGATTTCTTTCCCTCAAGAAATCCACATCTTTCAACTACAAATTCGTATGTACACTAATACAAAGATCCCATATGAACCATTGTGTCACATCATGCCTCTATGCCACCCAATCATGAATGGATTTCTTGATACTTGGATCTAGAACAAACCTCTGACTCATCCTACCACCAATAGATCCACTTGGATCCCATTGTCGACTCATGCATTTCATGTCCTCCATGTCTAAGTGCTCCTATTCTGATATGCCCTTGACTAAGAATATCTTCTCAAGAATCACCCCATCAATAGAATACCAACTCATAATCTCTTGTCAATCCATCTTGTGGGAAGGATTGAATGAATTAACACTTGTACATGGAACAAGTTCATTATCCAATGTTGCACCATGCTCAACTCATGTTGTTTCGCTTGGTGAACCCATAATATCCATCTAGAAAATTTTTCCCCTCTCTCTCCAACGTATAGAGGTGGGTTGATAGTGCTACAAGCCATGACCATGTACTCCTGAAGAGGGTTGTGTTGAAAATCTAGAATATGCTACCTTGGCTGCCCATTTAGGGATGTTAGATATTCTCCAATGCTAGATAGATTGGTCGTTGACTTGGAACACAAAATTCCAAGCTCCTTAAGTTCATTGATATGCTGCAAGATGGTGCTTCAAAGTGTCTAGGTCTTCTTCTTCATTGCTACAAGATCTATCCAAAAATGCTAAATCATCTCCTAATGGCTATCATCTAGAAGTTATGTAGCCTTTTTGGATGTCTTTGTGTCTGCTTGCACCTCATCAATGGCTGGCCCCAAAGATGGATGCTCAACTCCATCAACCACAACTCAAACTTGAGCCTTCAACAAACTCTCCAAATATGAATCATAATGCACACTATGTTTATCATACTTTTCCTCATGTTCATGTACCTTTGGGGGCTCTTCTCCTTGGTTTTCTTCACACATGGGAAAAATCTATTGATTACTAGAAGTTTTATTTATCTCCTCCTTGTGCTAACCATTTTTAGCCATCAAATATCATTGGATGCATAGGTGAATTTCTATAAACATATTTACATGATTGTTCATACCCTTCAAGGGTATTCTCATGAAAATCAATGGACTCAAGTATAGTAGAAGAAGCCATCTTATTCTCATTAGAATCATTAGAAGGAATATCCTCTTGTTCTACCCCTATCATATACCATTTTAGTCAAGCATGAGTGATTAGGCTCCCAAGGTCCCTTGCACCTGAAGCAAATATTTTTCATCCTTAATTCATTCTTGTTTCTGACTTGAACCTTTACAAAGAAAGCTTAATTTTCTTTATCAACACTACTCAAGTGGTAAGACGAAAAAATTTGCTCCTTCCTTGTAACTGACATCCTCATCAATTCTTCCTTGGTCAATTGTCTTTTAAACAATCTCATGTTCTACTCAACCAACCTGTTTGCTAGTTCATAAGTAGCAAGTGAGGCAATTTGTTCCTTTCTACAAATGGACAACAACTTGGGTTGCATCTACTTGCAAATGGAATCATGGTCACCCATAACTAAAGACAAAATAGTTTGGACATTTGTTTTCACATTGTGTGGATGATGTTCTTGAATGTTGGCAAAGTATTGGAACATTTGAAGAATCAAATCATTGCACTCTAGATCATGCATGATGGCATATGCTTTGAATCCAACCATGATTTCCAAAATCTAGAGCCTCTTTCCCAAGTTAGGACCCATGGTGTTATCCAACCCTTGAAAGCTTTCTTCTATCAGTTGGAAAAGTTTCATCATAATGTCATCATTATAAGTAGGTATAGGTGAATTTAACCTTATGATCTCACCAAGGCATGAGGAAACTATAAGTCTTGCCCCACCACAAGGGTGCTCCAAGAGCTTGTGTTGTATCAAGGCGAGCATTGATGGTTTAAGGATCCAATTTAAACTCGTCCAATTTGATTGCTTCACCTTGGAAAGAAGCGAGTCTAATTCCTCCAATTTAAAAAGGAAGCCACTGACACCTTCATGATCTTTAAGTTTGAACCAAGTGCAAAGAGTCAATATCATATTTCATGTTCTTTCTTCAAAATCCCTCAAGTGCTCCAATTGTAGAATAGCATGGACTCCTCTTGAGAAGGATTTGTTGTTCTAACTTTTTTTCTGGTCTATAAAAGCATTACAACTCAAAGAACCAACTGATGTATTGAAATGTTGTTGTTTCCTCTCTAATTTATATATGGCATTTGTGAGGCTTTCTAGGGTCTATTTCCATCTAACATCCATTTGAAAATTTTAGATTCCTCTTATGCTAATAACTATTAAAAGGCCATCACGGACATACTAATCCCTTGAATGAAATTTACCACAATAGAGATATTTTAAAGACTCATAAACCATAAAATTTACTTCATTTTTCACAATGGAAAAATATTGGCTATCAAATAAAAATGTGCAACCCAAAAATGCAGTCATGTAGCTTCTGGCACTATTTTATTAAAGCAGAATTCTTTGGAGACTACTAAGATAGAACCTGATAAAATGTTGGGCAACAATTTATTCGACCTTCTGCCTTGCACAGTTATGATAATTCCAGCCTACAATTGTAGTATGGTCCTTCCTCCTCTACCACTCCTTGGAGTTGCCTCAAAAAATGCTACAAGATGGATACTTTTCTTAAACCCTTCTTTCACATATGAACATTCACCGCTTACATAAACAATTGATTAACTTATGCACAACAAATTTACTTAATTGATGAGAATCACCTTCAGTAAGAAGCTACAACTAATACACAATGATCGCCCATGTTTTCACAATACGACCAACCACATTGTTTTGCAATTATATCACACCCTCTGAAGATCAATATGAGGTACTCAATTGTAGTGGTCACAACCTCAGACTCTAGGTCATAACTCACTCAGGAATGCAAATCATTTACATATTCTTTTTTATATGCTTTAGCCATTGCAACTCGATCTCACCCTCTACAAACTTCAATGATCACAAGGTCTTCAACACTTAGAAAAATAAATCTTTTCACTCATATACTTTGACTCCATACTAAACACAAAGATCTCTACTTAGTTTTACATGGCTTCGACATCGATACAAAAACATGGAAACTAGCTACAATAGCCCATTAATTTGGCCTCATATTACACTGACATTTGCACTATATAGCCTTCATACAATGCCTGCTACAACATACTTATGAAAAAACACTAGTAGCAAATATAATGACAGGGTATTGCAACAACATAAAATTTGTCATGCATAGCACTTTGATCAAAGCCTCAACATCTCCACAAATATCCCAGCAAGTCAATCTACACCCACACAGGCTAAATGCACCATCGCATTGCATACACATCCCAATTCACATTACAGGTTTCTACCAATGCACCATGCTAATCGCTTAGCTACAAGTCACACTCATTTATTTGCTTCATCACACCTTCAAGAATGCGCTACAATATTCATTGTGCACACGCACTAATACACAACTCCAATCACACTCCTCCATACAAACTTATATCCATGCACACGCCATCTTGATTGCACTGTAATACATCTATAACCTAATATTTAAAATTATACGTTCAACACATTCAAACACATGTGAATACTTCTTTAGGCTCTCATGCACCCAAATCAACTCACATTGAACCACGAGCCAAGGTACAAACCATCCAGTCTTGACATGGCACAGACATAGAAAGGAATTGCTTCGTTTACAATGGTTGCAACCCTTCCACGATCTTGAATGAGCCTCAAACTTGAACTATGCTACATCTCTTATGCTCTAGTATACGCCAACAATGCTAGGTTGTGTATTTTGATAGCAGATCGAGGCCAAGAGCAACCCGTGATATCTCAAGGAACTTCATCCTCAGTATATATTTAGCTTCATCCATAACAAATTCATGTGTTCAGTTTGTCACGAATCCCTATAGTGATCTTGAATTCTGCCCTTGTGCGGGAAACTTGTTTGGTCACTCCATAAGTATGATAATACCTTGAATCTGCCTCCAGTCACCTCGTGTACAACCCTACTGCCCTGCTTGCACATATAATCCAACGACAACTCAAACCACTTTGTAGTATTCTCGCAGCATTAGAGAAATTTTGAGGTCTAAAATGGGTCTCCTAAGGAACATTATAAAATGATAGTGGATTTAATAAAATAAGATTAGATTACCTCATCAAGTTTTGGAAGGAAAAAGGAAACAACTACTTTTTCAACTCGTATTTTTAACTTATCTCCCTACGATTTTACCCAAATTTGGAGCAGGAGCACTCATTGGATGTGGAATTTAATTTTTCATATAAGGACTGCCCATGTTGCATACTTTAGATAGACCCTACCACACGAAAAATGTGAAATACATGAAAAATGTGATTGTAATCATGTTTTTCATGTATTTCACATTTTTTCGTATAGTATCAAAAGTATGCAACATGGGTACTCGTTGGATGCAAATTAAATTCTACATCCAACGAGTGCTCCTACTCGAAATTTGAGTAGAATCGTAGGAAAATAAGTTGAAAATATGGGTTGAAAAAGTTATTTATTTATTTTTATCTTTTTACCTTTTTGCTTAAAAAATGGTGACTCATCCCCCATGGTTGACATCATCATATTGAATCCTATTGGTTCTTATAAAGCTTATTTTTGTTGTATATTTTTGTTTTAAGGCCCATTTTTTACCTTATATTTTCCCTAATGCCACCTACATGCATGCCAATCCTCTCCCTGCGCAGACAAGTAGTCTCAAACAATAGCCTGTTGAAGAGAAAATTGACGCTATATGTGAGTCGATCTTATTCCTCTTCACCCAATTGTTCGCCCAATATGCACGAAATCTAAGGAATGTCCCCCAACATAAAATTTTAGTTTTCTTGCTCAGAGAATCTTAGTTTACGAAGGTTTTGAACTCTAGCAAATACAAGCCCTACAATAAATTCAATCCAACAAGTGAACTCGATAATAATCCTTGGTCTAGCGATAATTTGACCTTCAAGAGTACCTGCAATTAAAACCCTTTCCAAAAAATGGACTTGGCCTAGAAAATTAAGAGGGTTTCAGTCTCCTTCGAAATCGATATGTAATAAAAGCCCTCATGTTGGGAGCATGCACAACTTTGATACCACTATAATGTTCCTTTGGGAAATATGGCAACCAATCTAGAAATAAAACTCAAAAATCCACGATAAAAGATTTAAACAAGATAAAGCCCTCATTATAAATAAAATATTCCAAATGAATAACAAAACAGCTAATTATTCTCTTCCAGCAATTAGATAAAAATACTGCAATTACAAATAACACAAGAAATAGAAGTAAATTCAACTTTATTTTGTTTACTAGAGCAGGATTACATGTCAATACAAACTATCAATAACTCCCGCTAAATGTCATGTCGAGCTAGAAAATAGCTAAGGAGATGACCTCCAAAATAATTATGGTAATACTAATCTTAGCTTCCCAAAACTGTAATTGGAACCAGTAGATGCACCTGTGAATTTTGAATGAATTCACCAAGGATTGGTAGAGATGGGTTTCCATCCAATCTAACCAAGGTACCCAATAGTTTTCATCCCAGGCACAATGAACCTGTGAGAACAATTTCCCCAATCTTCACAAAAAACAAACGATTAACTCTATATGCCCAAAAAAGCTTGCGTTCCTGCCCCCCTCCTCCCTTTAAAGAATTGATGGATCTCTCTTCAACCTTCTAGAAGCACTTTTATTTTATTATTTTATTTCTATTCTAGACGTTTCTCCCTTTGAGCTTTCATTTTATTATTTTATTTTCATTCTAGAGGCTTCTCCCTTTTATTTTATTTTATTTAAGTGATTTGTTTTATTTTATTTTATTTAAGTCACTTTTAATCTCAAAAAATGATTAGTCTACCTCTATGATTTCTCCAGCCACTAAAAACTACTTTTCATCGTCCCATCATGTAGATCTCTTCATCCTGGTTCCAACGAACTATTACACTAAGGTGTTTCTCCAAAAAAATCCACTCCAAGTAACACCTTTGGCATATTTAATTAAAATATACTTGATAATAACCTCATTTTACGGGAATCGTCTGAATGCAACAAAACCAAGTACGAATTGTGTGAAACTGACCTTGATGATGAAAATATGGCAAGCAAACCACGTTGAGCCCCATTAAACTCCTCCAAAACCCTTCGAGCCCACTGATGACGTAATCTCGCTCCTGTGACCCAACTGACACAACCCCTGAAAATCCACCCTAATCCCACCATAAGGGTAACCAAAAATGAGGATATTACAACATCATTATAACCAAGCCAAACTCTCCAACATTACAATTAAGATCTCCTACCTCGCGACATTACTATCATGCATCGGTAACATCATAAATCAGATAATTATACCAAGTTATACCATTTTCAATCTCTTCAATAAAGAATAATAGCATATTTCACACATCACCTCGTTCTTATACAATTTATAATTTTTTTTAGATACATCACATTGAGCTTTTATACATTTGATGTTTTTGTTGAATTAGGAAAATGCTAATTGTGTTTAGATCATTAATATAATTTATAATCTCTTGGTGGCTTTGCAAGAATTGAAACCAAGGTTATAGTGAATTGGAACAAATTTATATATCAACTAGTTTAAAACTCATCAATCATGAATCACAAAAGCCTGCAATATGCGATACTTTATGATTATTAAATAATATAAGTAAAAGATAATATAGAAATTGATTTATACTTAAAAATTATTAAATAATTTAATTAAAAAATGATATAGAAATTGATTTATTTATTAAATCATTTTGGCTTGAAATTATTACAATAATATTTATAAAAAATTATAATCGAGTATGCCATTAGTAGAGATTTCAACCTAAGTAAAGAAAATAATAGTCATTTTATCGAACCACCCAAAATAACCAAAATTAGTAATTGGAATATTTTCTTATAAATAAATTATTTTAAAGTATTATAATATATATATTTTCACTTCCAAACAAATTAATTAAATATAATTAATTAAATATATTATTTATTTATCTTTAATAAAAATAATTAAATAAATTATTTTTAAAAAATCAATATTAAATATTTATATTTTTAAAACTAAATTTATAATATAAAGGAATATATTTCTTTAATTAAAATGATTCTCACAAAATATGTAAAACTAAATTTAGGGTATAAAAGACTATTTATTTAATTATAATTATTTTTACAAAATATGTAAAATTAAATTTGTTATATAAAATATTATAGTTTTTCAATTATAATGATTGATATGTGTATGTATAGTATTTTATTTTGTAAGTTTGGTAAGACTATATTTTCATCATGTCTAATTTTAAACTTGTGACTTCACATCAAAGAGTGTTCACAATCTATCCAATAGTCAAAACCCATGGATACCAGTTTATCCAAAACTCATAGACATATATATGTATAATATTAAATTATTAAAAAAATAAAAAAAATTAAGTAAATTATGTAACAATATAAATTAAAAAAAATAAAAATAAAAATAAAAATTATTAAATCTTTAATACATTTTAAAAATCTTTTAAAAACATTTATTAAAACATTTATGAACCTTACAATTTTAAAATATTTTAATAAATAAATAAATAAACATTTATAAAAGTTCCTTATAAAAATGTTTTAAACATTTATAAAGTGTTTATTAACCTATTAAAGTGTTTATTAATATATTAAAATATTTATTAAGCTTCTAAGCATTTAATAAGCTTATTGAAGCTTATCAAACTTTTGAAACGATTAGAATAGCGTATATAGACACTTTAAATGGTTAGTGTTTATCAAAGCTAAGATTTATTTAACATTTAAACACTTTTTATTTAATAAACTTTTACAAACACTTTAAAAAAAATTATAAACTCAAATAAGGCTCAAATATAACAGTAAATTATAAAGTCATATAAGGCTCAAATATAGCAGTAAATTATGTAACAGTATAAAAATAAATTGTATCAAAAATTAAATGAATACATTTTTGTAAATAAATATAATCATTTAAATACAATAATACATTATTCATTTAAAATCAATAATAGTATCACAGAATTTCAATATGTAATACAACAAAAACATTAATTTCTATACTATCATAAATAATTTACCCAGACCTATTTCCAGTTTACCATCCGGCCAACTGATCCTCTGCCACCAATCTAATTCCCCATTAATTTGTTTCAAGTTAGATAATTTTTCTATTCCCTTTGGTAATGTCTTCAACAAAGGGCAATCAATAACTTCCAAGATTTGAAGTTTGGACATTGTTCCTTCATTCCACACAGTAGCAGGATCTGCTATCCTCTCCAACTTGTTTAGTTCATCCAATGCTAGCATCTCCAACATTGGAAAACCATCACTCCCAATGTCCAATTCCATCAATTCATTGCACATACTGATATGCAATTCTTTTAAATAAGGTAGCTTCATTCCTGATGGTAATTTCTTCAATGGGCAATTGATTATCACCAAGAATTGAAGTTTAGACATTGTCCCCTCATTCCAGATCTCAGATGACCCTGCAAGGCTTTCCAATTTAAGTAAGTTTCTCAGAACTAATATTTCTAATATTGGAAAAGAGTAACCTGCAGTGTCACTCCTCTCATCTGCACTTTCACTCCTATTCTTGTCCAAGGCAGGGAGCGCCTTCAATTGGTAACATGAGTGCAAAAGCAACATCTTCATATTTTGGAATTCACAAATACTGTTGGGTAGAGTTTCCCCCTGATAATTAATCAGATGAAAATTCTGCAACTTCTTCATATGTCCCATCTTTTGGAGAATAACATGCTCAGGTGCTACACAATCTCTTTCTGCATCTGCATCTGCATCTGCATCATATTCTAATGTTAAGTTTCTCATCTCCAACCAAGCAACCTCTGTATCCACTTTATTTTCTGATGTTACCACTGTCGTCAACTCTGTTAGATTGGAGAGCTTTGAAAGATCCTCCACACTCACTGCACAAACAGACTCCATTAATGGCAAGATGAGAGTGTTCAAAGAAGTGAGTTGAAAAAGATCCTTTGGAAGCTCATTTAGACTGTAGCATGCATCCAATTTGAGATGCTTTAGATTCTTGAGCTTTCCTATCTGACTGGGCAATGAACGCAATGCCAAACAAGAACTAAGATTCAAAACTTGAAGGTTAGAGAGAGTGCAGAGACTGTCAGGCAAATCAACAAGTTTGGTGCACCTGGCCAAGTTAAGAAACTTAAGCTGCTGAAGTTGCTGCACTGTACCTGGCAATGTTCCTATGGATGTGCACGACAAATCCAAAACCTTCAGAGACTTGATGTCTGAGAAAAATCTTTCTGGAATCTCTTTCAACTGGTTATTAGAGGCTAATACCAAACTCTCAAGCTTTGAACATTTCAAATCATTTGGAAGATCCTTAATAGCAGTATGGCCAACCGATATGCGTCTGCAATCCCTCGTATCTCTTTCACCAGGAAAGTTTTGCAACTTTTGACCTGCTAAAAATAAGCATTTCTCTTGGTCTTGGCTGCCTATGTAAATCGCCATTTCACGGAGAGCTTCGTGAATCTTTAAATACTCCACTGTATGATAGTCGTCATCAACAATATACTCCACAGACTCCAGCAAGAACCTACTTACCAGTACTTTTATGCAATGCCGCCCAGCATCCATCAAATAAGGCGTCTCTGCCCCGTCGAGTAACCCTTCAGCGTCCAACATTTGCACCAGCGTCTCCACAGGAATTTCTTTATCTCCAAGAAATGCTGCACAACTTAGAAAACATTTCTGTAGGGAATCAGACAGATCATTAAAACACCATCTTAACTGTTGATAAAGCTCTGCTTCAATGTTCGTCTGGCTCCTTTGGAAGGAAGTATCTGTGCTTTCCATAAACTTCAATGCTTTTTGCCAATCATTCTGAGTCTTTTCGCAACTCATCGTTCCAGCAACTGCATTGATGGCCAACGGCAAGCCTCTGCAGAGCGAGGAAATATTTTTGGCTATAGTCTCTATATTCTCTGCAACAACTTTATCTGCAAAAGCTCCTCTTCTAAATAATTTCCAGCCTTCCTCTGAGGACAAGGGTTTTATTTCCAGGAAGTCCTTTGCCCCCATTTTTTCAACAACTTCTCTGTTGCGGCTGGAGACTAAGAGTTTGCTACCATTATCATCCCCAATATTGACGCCCACTTCATTAAGATCTATTTCATTCGACATGTTGTCTAATATCAGAAGAAATCTCTTTCTCTCCAGAGAAGCATTCAAATACATTTTCCGCGTCTCAGCTGTAGAAATCCCTTCCAGACTTAGATTCAGTGCCTCAGCGATGGAATCCTGCAACTGTTCAATCTCAAAGCTCCTAGAAACTGTAACCCAAATGAAGACATCAAAAAAACCACTGACCTCTTTCTTGTAGTAATTGTAGATGATTTTGAGCAGGGACGTCTTTCCCACTCCCGATCTACCATATACGCCGATTTTGCGACCTTTGCGAGGACGTTCCTCCAGCCATTTCTGCAGCTGCTCCCAGGCAGATTGAATGGCCCTCCCGACCAAGTCGAAGTCGGGCAGAGCTTGAAGAAGGCGCTGAGACTGAGGCACAATCTGCTCAGTATTGGAGGATATCGAAATGGCCAATTCAAGCTCTTGCAAGAGGGCATCAAATCTGGTTTTCCAAACTCTATTTTTCGAGGAGGAGTTGCGGTGAGGGAGACAACACCCTCGCTCTTGCTGTTGATTGGTGTCATCGATCAGATTCAAGGCCTCTCGCAGGGCAACTTCTATCCTTTGCAAGCATCTTTCCACGGGGTCGGGGAGCCTTTTCTCCCGAGATTGGAACTGGTTGCTAGTCTGGATTAACAAGCCCTTCATTCTGCTAAAGTCAGTGCTCGGATCTGGGAGGTTATTCTCCAACTTTTTCACTTCTTCCATCGTCCATCTTTCTCTTGGATTAGCTTCGTTGAGCACTTTAACAATAATTTTGTTAGGGTCTTCAAGCTCTTGCAGGAGGGCATCAAATCTGGTTTTCCAAACTCTCTTTTTCGAAAAGAGGGGGTTGCGGCATGGGGGACGCCACCCTCGCTGTTGCTGTTGATTGGTTTCATCGATCAGATTCAAGGCCTCTCGAAGGGCAGCTTCTATCTTTTGTAAACATCTTTTCACGGGCTCAGGGAGCCTCTTCTCCCGAGATTGGAACTGGATTAACAAGTCCTTCATTCTGGTAAAGTCAGCATTCAGAACCTGGAGGTTCTCCAACTTACTAACATTTTCCACTGTCCATCTTTCTCTTGGATTAACTTCGTTCAGCAGATTAACAATAATCTTGTTAGCGTCTTCAGTGGCCATTAAGAGCAGAATAGCAGAGACAAAGAGAGAGTATGGAATGTATGTGAACACTGAAACGAAGTAAATGGCTGCAAAATATGGGGGGCCAATCCTAAACCTGAGAGAAGGGCACTTCCTCTCAGAGTGAAATTGGATTTGATGACACAACCAGGGAACGAATTTATATATATAACAATTGATAACCCATGTGTTTTGTTTTGAAGCAGAGCATCGTATCCCATGGAACTTCATCTTAAAGAAAGGAATAGTAGTTTGGACAATAGTAACTTCATCTAAAAGAAATAGATTGGGTATTTAGTAAATAACAAATAATAAAATGAATTGATATTTTAAAGTCGACTCGATTCTAAAAATATGGTCTATGGGAATAAGAATAAAGCGTCCAGGAAGAGTTTGTCGCAAAGTAAATAACAAATGTCGCAAAGTAAATAACAAATGGAATGAGAATAAAGGTTAATAAATTATAATAATAAAATAATTATAAAAAACAGTGAATCAATTATTAATTTAATGTATTTTTTTTTCATAAAGAAAAATCGTAATTTCCATAATATATAATATTGAAAATTAGATGTTGTAGATGTTGCAATGGAGCATATCTCAAAAGTACTTGTCATATTTATCACTTCATCAAAAACCTTTTGACAGTCCCCTTGATTTCTAAAATAAACCACAAAGAAACCCTTCGAATAGAAATATTGATCCATATTCAAGGACCAATTTTAGTGTACCAATTCTTGGAGTGCAGATGCAGACAGCCAAAGCCCATCGGAAAATGATGGAATTTGGCTCATAGTCCATGCAAGAAAAAGCAGATTGGGAGTCTTCCACCTATAGACTTGGAATATCTTCTGCTTGTCCAACAATGAAGGTTGGACCTAAGATATCTTTGGGAGTTAATTGGAAGATCCTTGGCTTTAAAGTATCCTTAAAGGATCGTGAATAAGAAGATGAGGGGGCACCCCAACCTTTGGCTCCTCCATTCAATCATGAAGCTAGGAAGATAAAGGCATCCTCATCTATATAGTAATCTTTAAGTGAATGCCCTTCAAGAAGTTTTCTACCCCCATGTAGAAGTCACATTAAGATGGAAGGGATTCCTATCCATTCATGAATATTAGTTGCAAGTGTAGAGTCAAAGTCGACAACTTTCACCTGCATACAGAGGGTACCCTTGAGGTCGGCCTCACGAAAGCTAAAAAACCTCGAGATATTGGGATATATTGCATCACTTTGGAAAGGGAAGAATCCTGCTAGAAAGGAAAATTCACCTATATTAGCAAATTTTCAATAATGACACTAAAATCCCCCAGATACAGGGTCGAGGCTAAATGATTTAGGGTTTTTAGAAGATGACTAGTAAGAATAACCTTGGCACCATTGTGAATAAAGTATTTGATGGTGGGAGAAACAACCCTGATACATGTATCATCAGTGGTGTTTTGATTTTCATCAAAGGGGACATTCAACTTAGCTCGAACAAAAACCCTCTTGCTCTTAAGATCGGGTTCTGTCAAATCCTCAACACTCTTCTTTTCCTTGGAGATAATTCCAAGGTTGGCATCACCAAATTACACTGCGATAGTAGAGGCGAGATCATTATAAGAGGTAAATAGGTTGGATGTGGATCTGAATTTGAACCTAAAGCTGACCTCCAGCTGGGGGAGGAGGCAATGGAATAGAGCCGGTGGAGAGGCAAGGTCGACCACTATTTGGATCTAATGGCGAGGTGGCCCATGGGAGGACAAGTGACCGATGATGAAACAACTTCCAAATTTGGTATTAGGGCAAATCAACCAAGTGTTGCATCAACTATGGTTGTTGAGGTCATTAGGGTTTCACCTAGAGAGATCTTGTTTTTGCAAGTGTTGTTTTTGAAAATGTTCATATATTCAATTAAATGGATATGTAATTTTATTTTACTATTATAATATTTATTAATTATTAAATATTTTTAGGTGTATATTTATATAACTAGTAAAGCATTGGCATTTATGGACTATAGAAGTGTATATATAGAAATTGGCATGTTGGATTATAGAAGTTTATTTATATTAGAGTTTTATTTTCACTACCTCAAATATTCTTTAAAAGTTCAACAAAGTGGGAGTTTTTTTTAAATATTACGCATTCTTTTCTACTATAAGGTGATTGTGTTGTTTCACAAATATAAGCTAACAAAAAGTGTGCTACCTACTACAGTGATTGTTACCAAATCTATGTAAGCATAAAAACATGAAGGTGTGCTTGGTTCTTGATTGGCCCTTGTGGGCGGATAAACTTGGGGTGATATCCTTTCCATTGAGAGATAAATAATATAGAGAGCTGAACAATGATTTCTAAGATAGCTTCTAGTTCCTAATTTTTCCATATGAGGCTACTCAAGAAGACTCATGCCTAAGCCTTCAATCAAATAAACAATCGATTTGAGAATGGATGTCCCATCCATCCATTAAGGCATTGGCATTGTTATTTGTTATTACAACAATAAATGATTCCTTATTTCCCTAAGCTAAAAGGGTCACCTTAGTAGTGATAATGAGTGATGGTTCACCAAGGGCTCACATTACCACAATCCTCATTTAAGGTGTTTTAGATTCGAGTGAAAGTAACATTTACAACAATGGTGAGCCATTTTCTTAGTTAGGTGGAGGAGAAAGCCCAATTTTAGTTCCCAAATTAAAAAAAGGGAGAGCTAGAAAGAGTGACCAAAAAATTCACAACAAACCAGTGCCAAGGTGTTTGGTTCAATTCTTACAAGTAGATATGGTATCTTGCTAGTGTTGATGGGGTGGCTTTATGCCAAGGGAATTATTGTTTGGATAGAGATCAAATAAGAACCCACCTATGTAGGCCTAGGGAGAATTCTCTCCACTGCATGCAAAGTGTTCAAAAGAAGAGGGATGACAAGAAGTAAAACACCTTTCCATTTTTCAGGACAAGACCACGACAACAAGTGACACAGGGTTGAGCAAAAGAACCATCCTTAATAACCTCTTGATGTAATGGGGATGGGTGGAGCTTTCCTGCTCATGTGCTTGAAAAAACTTTGGAGCCTTCGCAAGGTGTCTCAACCCAATAATCCATAATTAATAGTTTTTTATCATGGAGAAAAAATATGGGTTGGGACCTCCCTGCTTCCAATGACATGAAGAAGGCCCTCGACAAAAGTAGGCCCTCCATTTTCCATTTAATCCACTATTTCATTATTAAAGCAAGGTATTTTAAATATGGCTTCCCATTCAAAAATTTGAAGGAAAGTAAACGACCTTGTATTGCTCATTTTTAAAGATTTTTGATGATGAGGAATTTGTTTTGTGCTAGTAGCGAACAAATAATTATGACCTTCAAAATAATCATCTCCTCACCAAATCCTCTGCCATGGCTCCAAAATGGAGGGATATCTTCTTGTGCCAACAGGGTCACCTCACTTGTCATTGTGTAGACTCTTTCATCCTCATCCCATTGACTTGTGTTGACTACCCCTTTCAATAGTTTAAGTGGCTTATCTGCTAATAAACGATGCTACATCGAGGGTACGAGTAGTTTCCATTACCTCAATCTCTCTTCTCCCTTTGAATTCCAAAGAGATAGATCTCAGAGACCCTCCACTTGCAACCAAGGGTGGAAATATAAATTTATCGGAGAGTGATTATTTCCTTGGGACTTTGTGGTTACAAATGCTAATAGACATTCCATTACTGATATTCCATGAAATATTGTCCTTAATGAGGTGGATTGGCATTTTGGAGATGAAAAATCTAAACGCATGGTTCTTCAAATAGAGGAGAATATAAGTAGATTTTCCTCAAAACGCTCTATAGGTATTTGATATGAATTCTCTCTTTCGACCATTCCTCTTTTCCTTTTACCAACTATCATGCTAATTTATCTCCAAATAGCTATATTCATCATGGTGCACGATGGCTAGTCATCCATCTACATAGGGGAATTTGATTATTTTCCATCTAAGGGGGCGTGATTTTTATTTTTCATTTTTCCCTCCTTGCCTTATGATTTCTTTGATGACATGTCCCAAAGATTGTAGGGCGTATATAGGAGCCAACAAAAAGAAGTAAATAAATAGACATTGAAGATAGAACATATTTGATCAAAACTAACCTACAATACGTGTTTATAGTTCTTTCTCTCCAAGGCAACATCCTCTATTTGATTTTGTAGGTAATAGAATTCCATATATCTTAAATAAGGTGAGAACTAGATATTGGAATACCCAAGTACTTGATGGACTTATAATTCACTTCAAGGGTAAATTCCATTAGAGGCACCAAGGTGTTTCTATAGGATATACTTGAATGTCTATACAATGGTGAGGGAGTCCCTGTTGGTTAGGAGAGTACCATCAACAAGACATGTGTGGTTGATAACATTAATTACTCCAGTTATGTTGAATTGAGAGAATCATCATGTCTTCCTTTCCTTGTCTATAGTCCCACCTATTTTTTTTGCTCTTAATATCTATGTGAAAGGAGAGAGGGGGAAACCTTGCCTTACTCCCCTTTAGTCATGGAAGTAGGTTGTCAATATTCCATTTACTAATGGTGCTATCAAAGGATCCCCACACATGTCCTTATTTAGTTGATATAGAAGGAGATAGAGAATTCAAACTCTTAAATAAATTCAAAAGGGAAGTTTTATCATACTTGGTTAAATTTGTTGACCATGTCCACTTCAACATCATTCCTTTATCATAGATTGATTGAGTGGATACTTTCCTATACGAGGATGATATTTTCAGAAATTAAACTGATGGCCTTATACAAAACCTACTTTCTTTGGAAATATTAGATCTGACAATAGGCAATTGATTCGATTGGATAGGATTTCTATTAATAACTTATATGAGTCATTGCAAATAGAGATTGGGTGGAACCTATTGTGAGAAGCTAGATTATTGGCCCTTTGGATAACTTCCGTGAAAGATGAGATAATAACTCTTCTAAGTCCTCTGTTTTTCCTCAAGTATTCTAGCATTTGCTTTAGATTCTCTTTAATGATATTTCGGTAGGTTTTATAAAGATGAGTCGAGAATCCATCAAGCCTAGAGGACATATCAAATTCCATTTCCTAAATTGATTTTTCCATCTCTTCATTTGTGATTTGGTTTAGGAGGCATTCATTACTTTCCTTGGAAACGAATTGAGGAATTACTGATATAATCTCATATGTCACTAGTGTTGACATTGGGCTAAGGAAGGGAGGTTGAAGGCTTTTGATTTGTATAACTAACAGCTACAAACCTATTTTGAGAGTACAACATATTATACTTGTGGTCTTCCAACATCTTGGGTGGACTTGGGGCCTACTTTTTACCTTTATCATGCTTCAATGAATTTAGCATTGCTAACCTTTTCATGTTATTTGGGAAATCCTTGGAGAAATGGCCATGTTATAGTAATTGATGCATTTGAAGGGAAGTTACTCATAATCCAATACTTGTTGTGCATGTGTTATATTATTAGCACAGTTAGAACAATGCATGATTCACATATGCAAGGCACAACAAGGGGGGGCAGGGGGGAGTTTGTTGGGGGCCAGAGTCATCAAGAAAAAAAATGGGTAGTTTTTTGGATTTGTTTTTAGCAATTTTTAGTACAATTTTCACTTTTAGTAATTTTGTGGCATATGGTGGTTCAATCCATGCTTCTTTAATTTTATTTAAGGAATTATGGTTGTAATCTAATCCAGGTTAAAGGGTTTAGGTGTTTGTGAATGCCACGATATATACATATTTTATTGTAATATTGTAAAGAAATGATATACTGAAAAATATTTATGGTTGTTGCAGTTTGGATTTCTAGGGTGAAATCTCTATGTTAGATGTGTGTATGTGTCACTGCAGATTTTTCTAATATTTATTAAAAATATGTTCGCAATAATTAACTGCACAAGATTAAAACCAAAAATACTTGGATCTACAACCAATTATCGATGTTTAATCTTACCATTTCTATGTTTTCTTTTGAGAGTTTCATTTCTACACAAATCCTTCCACTTGTGTGAAGCCCATTATAGGGAGAAGACCTTTCCATGTGTTGATCAATATTATTTCTTAATTCTACTAGTGATTTGTGTAACCACCCCTCCCACATTTACCTAGTTTCACCGGCCTACAAGGGTAAACATGAGACAAAGAGTTACTACGACATGACCTGACCTCCTAGATTCATTTATGGAAGTAGAGTCGACAACTAACCACATACTCACATCCTACAGTGGCTAAAAGTCACTGAGGGGATGAAAAACCACCCCATGTGGCCAAACCTTGAGTTGGACCCCATTTTTTCTACCCTGGGTCCACAACAACACGCACAACAAGGCCTCCATGCAATTGGAGGCCTCCAACCACATGCACAACACTACATCCATGCGATTGTAGCCTAATTTCTCCAATTTTGAGCATGTGGTCTCGGGATTAGTGCCACCTTTTCAGGCCTACCTCTAAACCACTTCCCAAAATTTCTTGAGACTTTCCAGAATCATATCTAACATGGAAAAAAAGCTAAACATTCAATATCAACTCAAAATTTAACCTAGATTGGCCATAACATACTAGGCATTTCGTCAAACATATGGAAAACATGTAAGATACAAGTCATGAATGCATATATGATCATAAAAGTATGAGATTCATCTAAGAATCGGTTAGAAGGCCCTATGCTCTCTCCATATAGTTGCAATAACATTGGTTAGTCCATAAATTCATCAATTAATCAATAACTAAACAATTCATGACAAGAGTCATAGAAGATACACATCACATGAACACCATATAACCAAAAAATAACCAGCATAGAAACCATGGAAACTCAACCATAATATCACCAACATAATTACTAAAAATATACATGAATCCAAGTAGATAAATAGCTCTTATTAATAGATGAAAATACCAATCAAGTCAGGGACTTCCACGTACCACCCAACCATAGATTGGGTTGAGCTATATCTCTCTTTCATCCAATCACCCTCGCACCATATTCCAAGCATGAATGTGAGATCTCGTGGAATAAACCAAGAAAAACCAAACACGGGCTTCCAAAGGCCAAACCACCTCAATCATCAACATTGATTCCAACTCACGGTCGGACATCACTAACACCAACCAAATTAGTCTCTCCCCATATTGTCCAGGGCTCCTGGAACTAGTAACTCAACCCATAGCCTTGTAAGGCTTCAAAGCGTTTTTCCAACCTAGCTCCAGGACTAATAACTCAACCCACCAAGGGCTATAAATTGTTTTTCCAACCTAGGCTCCAAGACTAGTAACTCAATCCAAGATGTTACAAGGCATCCAAAGTGTTTGTTCCAACCCACATCCATAAGGAATTATGAGCACCAACCAGAAAACAATCAAGTGGAAAAACCTAAAACACCATGGTTATCCAGGAAATGGCAATGCAAGGCTAACTCCATTGTCAATCCAAGCAATCCTCCTTTCCAATGACTGGACATAACCAGATAACTACATATATATACCATTCATCCATAAATCAACAAGGAGATCATACATGCAACTTGTTACTTACAAAGAAATCTGGCTGTAGTTGTTGATCGTGTTGTCCCCTTGAGCTTTCCTGCTTTCCTTTGCCTTCTTTCTCCAATCCAAGTGAAACTAGAGTGCTCCAATCATGCTCCAAGATTCTCTAAGTGTGCAAGAGTGTGAGAGAATGACATAATAGAAGATAGATCCAAGCTAAAATTGACAAAATCTATGAATTGATCCTCATAAGCCTTTTATTATTGAGGCCTCTATTTTCTTCAATTTCCTTCATTTTTCCTTCAATTTCCTCTCATGAAAATCTATGACCTTTCATCTCCCTTTTCTCCTATTTCCTTTATTTTCATAAATAAAATGCCAATTATTGCCACTTTTCATTCGCCAATTTCCATAGCCATTTATTAATCACAAGTGATACCCATCACTATGATTTTACCCAACATTAAGCTTGGAATATGTGTCCCAGGACTTTGGTCTTATTTTATTTATTTATTTGCATAGTAAATAAACCAGGGGTTGTTACAAACCCCTCCCCCTTGGGAGAACATTGTCCTCGATGTTCAATGACACTTATAAATCAACAAAACATATCTTTCCCATGGAGCTTTATAACACAAGTCGTTGAAATATTTACATCATATCATACTCCTGAATACATAATCAACATATCATGAACACCATACTACTTATTAGAGCTTTATAACACAGCTCGATGTAGTATTTACATACATATGCATACATATAGACATAACCAAAACACAACATCACACACATATATTAGAATGCATCTGCTCAACCAGTGAATAGACAAGGATACATAGCCTACATATGATCAACCATCTCCGATGTAGCTTCATCAAGCCCAAAGTGCTTCCACTTCACTTTAACTTACTCGATTGCTCGATTTTGGAGCAAGAGCATCTTTCGTTGCAAAATGCACTGAGGTTTTGGTTGGAATTCTCCTTCTGGTTCCACCTGCAATACAGACCAATCAATCACATGATTAATATCTTTCACATAATTCTTAAGCAATGACACATGGAAAACATCAAGGACTTTCACTGTCAGAGGTTGTGCAAGTCAGTAAGCCACTGGTCCAATCCTCTCAAGGATCTCGAAAGGCCCACAATACTGAGGTGCCATATTTGCACTTAACCTAATCCTCAAGGAATTCCTCTTGGGCTTGACACACAAGTACACATGTTCCCCAACCTGAAACTCCTTAAATACGTTGCATTGATATGCATAACTCTTCTTCCTATCCTGTGTTGTCTTAATATTCTTCTTGATAACCCGCATTTCTTGTTCCATCTCTTCCAACATGTTTGATCCAATCAATACCCTATTCACTGGATCACTCCATCTGATGGGATTATTACAAATCCGCCCTTAAAGTGCCTCAAATGGACTCATCTTCAAAGATTATTGATACCCATTAATGTATGCAAACTCTACCAGTGGAAGATATTCTTCCCACTTTCGTTTTTGATGCATGACATAAATCCTCAACATGCCCTCAAGGATCTTGTTGAAATTTTTTGTCTGTCCATCTATCTGCAAATGATAAGTTGTATTGAAGGCCAACTATGTCCCCAATACTGCAAACAACTCCTTCCAAAACCTAGAAATTTTCTTGGCATCTCTACTTGACACAATCTTCCTAGGAATACTATGTAACCTCATTATCTCCCTGATGAAGACCTGTGCTACCTCACTAACTGAATTCATAGACTTAAATGGAATCAAGTGAGCTACCTTAGTCAACCTTTTAACCAAAACCATAATAGAATAATGTTGCTTAGATGTCCTCAGAAAACCTATAATGAAATCCATGGAAATGACCTCCGATTTCCACTCTAGAATCAGAATCAGCTGTAATAAACCACTTGGATGCTTACACTCTAATTTTACCTATTGGAAATCCAAACATACCGCAACAAACTCAACCACCTATTTCTTCAAGTTCAGTCAATGGTAAAACTTCTTAACCGTTGTCAATGTCTTTTGATATTTCGGGTGACCTGAATATGACTTAGCATGAAATTCCCACAAGATAATCTTCTTGAGATCACTATTGTCCAACACATAGATCTTGTCCCGAAATATGAAAAAAAATATCTGTCGTGAGGAGATAATCCACTCCTACTCACTTGTACCCTGTTATTGTAACATGAGCATAAGCTACTGGTACTTGTCATCCTGTTTTCCTTCTTGTAAGATCCAATCCTGTAAATTTGTTTGATATGAAATCATAATTGCAATGTGATTTACCTGTACTCTTCCATAAGAGCATTTTCAACCTTATTCTCTTTACACTTAATGTACTTGATCTCAAATTCAAACTCACTGACCGTATCCAACCACCTAGCTTGCATGGCATTCATATTAGGTTGGTCAAACAAGTACCTCAGCCCACTGTGATCACTCATCAAAATTAACCTCTTACCAAGAAGATAGTGTCTCCACATCTTCAATGCACGAATGATTATTGCCAACTCAAAATCATGTGTCATGTAGTTTTGCTCATGTTCATTCAATTTCCTTGACTCATAGCATACTACCTGTCCTTCCTGCATCAAGACTCCACCAAGTCTTCTCTTGAAAGCATTTGTATATACCACAAACTTTTTTTCTGGATCTGCAATCTTCAAAATCGGAGCATTTGTAAGCAACTACTCAAAACTAACTACACACTCCTCTGTCCATTCAAAATTCTTTCCTTTCCTCTGCAAAGACATAATAGGATAGTCAATCTGCAAGAAGCTCCTGATGAACCTCTTGCAATAACCTGTTAGTCCCATGAATGATCTGACCTCATCCACATTCCTAGGAGTTTCCCATTCCAGATAGCCCTGATGTTTTCTGGGTCCACTGTTATACCTTCCTTGGAAACCACATGCCCCAAGTAATGAAATTTTGTCTAAAAGAAATTGCATTTACTAAGTTTGGATACAATTAATGCTCTCTTAGCAATTTCAAGATTGTTGCTAGATGTTATGCATGCTCTTCCTCTTTGTTAGAATATATCAATATGTCATCAATGAATAATATCACAAACTTGTCCAGATAAGGACGCAACACACTATTCATCAAATACATGAAAGTAGATGGATCATTGGTCAAACCAAAAGGAACACAATAGACTCATAATGACCATACCTGGTCCAGAAAGTAGTGTTGTAGATGTCCTCTTCTTTGATGTGTGCCTGATGATATCTTGATCTCAAATCAATCTTTGAGAACAATGCTTCTCCCTTCAACTAATCAAACAAATCATCAATCCTTGGCAAAGGGTACCTTTTCTTAATCGTCACCTTGTTCAACATCCTATAATCAATACACAACCTGAGAGTACCATCTTTCTTCTTCACAAATAATATTGGTGCACCCCAAGGTGATACACTTGGCCTAATGTATCCCTTATCAAGCATTTCCTTCAACTGCAACTTCAGTTCCACCAACTCTAGAGTGCTCATCTTATAAAGTGCCTTAGATGCTATTGCTACTTGCGGCATAAACTCAATAGAAAATTCCACTTCCCTATGAGGTGGCAACCCTAATATCTCTACTTGGAATACATCCTAAAACTACTGTAAGACCATATACCTCTTCAAGACTTCAACATCATCAACATCCTTACCTTTATCACTGGAAATATCAACTGCAAACATTACACACCCTTTCCTGCATATTTGTAACCATTCTCACGGATGTAGGATTCTTCTTACCCTGCAAGATTCTCTTCTCTCCATCATCATCCAAGCACTCAATAACCTTATCATAGCAATCCACCTTAGTCCTATGAATTTACAACCAATCCATACCCAACAACATATTGTATGATCCCAATGGAAGCACATTTAAATGCGCTAATGTATACATACCGTTCAACTTAAATGCACAAGATATTACCTAATGATGAACTATTTTCTTAGTACTTGTAGCCAACTGCACTAACCAATATTCTGCATGCACTTCTTTATTCGAAACACTTATCCACTAGGTCAAGACTGATATAATTATAGTTAGATCCAGGGTCAATCACAATAGAAACAAGTCGATCAAGAAGCTTACCTTCCATCTCAATCATAGATGGCTGAAGATCAATCTGCCTATTATCCAATGTTGCATAAATACGAGGAATACTTTGTCTAAGATCCCCAACTATCTATGCCTCCTGAGCACTATAGATCTGCGATCTGCCTCCATGATGTTGTGGACAATATCTCCTGCGAAGATCCTTTCCATAATTCTAACATTATAAAGGCTTCCTTTCCTCGCGCTTTTTCTACTCCTCAGGTTGAAATCCCTGTCCTCTGTCAACTCTGTTGAATTTCTTGTACAGTGTTGCATTCTCTTTGTCATCTATATCCCGAGGTTTTCCTCTCATCTTAGCCAACTTTCCTTTATTCTTCTCATTACCTTTCCAATCCTACTTAGACTTAGTATTGTGCTTCAATTTCTCATAATAGTGCTTCAAATTTCTGATGGATTCCTCCAGCAATCTAGGCTCATCAAACTCAATCCTGTCTTTGAATGATACTAACAACCCACTGATGAATCTCTGAATCCTTTCTTTCTCCTCCTTAAGATAAGGCACATATATTAACAACTCCAAGGATCTGATAGTATAATCCTCATCTATCATAGGTCCCATCTTCAACTCATAGAATTCCTTTTCCCTGTCATCATAGTATCTCTTAGATATATACTTCTTCCTAAAATGTCTCTTGAACTCACTCCAAGTCAACTCCTCTTCTCGAATGCCTCTGACATTATTTACATCTTCCCACAAAATGTTTGTTTTTCTGTTAAGGTTGTAAGTAGTTATCTTGACTTTCATATTTTATAAATAATCATGCAATCTGAAAAACTTATTCATCCCAAGCAACCAAGCTTCTGCATGTTGTGACTTATTCTTACATCAAATGTAGGAGCCTTTTCTTTCTTGAACTCCTCTGGAAAGTAATTCTTGTCACTCCTCCAGTACGGACGGTGACGGTGATGGTGATGTTGTCTCTCTGAACCAGAACTAGAATATAACCCATGGTCACTACCCCTCCCTTTGGGTGTATCCAAGAACCTAACATCTCTGACTGTGTCACCCTTATCAAACTTGTATCTTGATTGAGACCTACTGCCATATGCCCCATTGGTCCTTTCCTCCTGTCCATGACTGATCCTAAATGGTTATTGTCTCTACAAATATGATAGACTCTAAAGGGTTACTGCATTAACCTTTGCTTGCTTTTCATGTGCCCTAGTAAGTCTTTCCCATGACTGAATAATCTCATCATTATCTGCCTTACAACTTCTTATTACTTCTTTCAAACTTCTTAATGTATCTGTTATGTTAGGGGAGTACTCATCATCATGTTGTTCATTTGATCTGTAGGGAGAATCACGTGAATTGTAGTACACCATTTTGCTTGTCATCTTTGATCTTATACTCCATGCAAACATACCATGTCAGATAACCTAATATAAACATGATCAACATACCTCACTGAAATTCTGGGGAGGCTATTTCATTTGCAAAATAAATACATATTAGAACAACAAATGCATATATTATGAAATCAACATATTAATCATCTCAACATCAACATCACCAAACTCTACATGACGACACTACTACAACAATGACTATCACAATGCATGCATAACAAACACATATACAATTAACATGCATGCACGATATCTAGTCCAAGTGTTGAATCTAGGAGCTTTGTTACCAATATGTAACCACCCCTCCCACATTTACTGAGTTTCACCAGCCTGCCAGGGTAAACATGATACAAAGAGTTACTATGACATGACCTGACCTCCTAGATTCATTTAAGGAAGTGGAGCCGACAACTAACCACATACTGACATCCTACAGGGGCTGAAAAACCAACCCGCGTGGCCAAACCCTGAGCTAGACCCCCTTTTTTCTACCCTGGGTCCACAACCACACCCACAACAAGGTCTCCATGCAGTTGGAGGCCTCCAACCTCATGCACAACACTGCATCCATGCGGTTGTAGCCCAATTTCTCTAGTTCTGAGCATGTGGTCCCGAGATCAGTGCCACCTTTTTTGGCATGCCTCCAGACGACTACCCAAAATTTCCTGATACTTTTTAGAATCATATCTAACATGGAAACAAAGCTAAACATTCAATCTCAACTCCAAATTTGACCTAGACTGGCCATAAAATACTAGGCATTTTGTTAAACACATGGAAAACATGTAAGCTATAGGTCATGAATGCATATCTGATCACAAAAGTCTGAGATTCATCTGAGAATCACCGAGAAGGCCCTATGCCCTCTACAAATAGCTACAATAACACTTATTAGTCCATACATTCATCAACTAATCAATAGATAAACAATTCATGACTAGAGTCATATAAGATACACATCATATGAATAACATATAACCAGGAAATAACCAACATATAAACCATGGAAACTCATCCATAATATCACAAACATAATTGCTACAAATATACACAAATCCAAGTAGAGAAATATCTCTTAATAATATATGAAAATACCAACCAAGTCAGGGACTTCCACATACCACCTGACCATAGATTGGATTGAACCAAATATCTCTTTCATCCAATCACCCCCATGCCATATTCTAAGCATGAAGGTGGGATCTCATGGAATAAACCAAGCAAAACCAAAACATGGATTCCTGAGGCCAAACCACCTCAATCCTCAACTAGTGATTCCACCTCACGGTCCGACATCACTAACACCAACCAAATCAGACTCTACCCAAGTTTTCCACGGTTCCAGGAACTAGTAACTCAACCCAAGTTGTTCTAGGGCTTCCAGAGCATTTGTTCCAACCCACAACCATAAGGAATTATGAGCACCAACCAGATAACAATCAAATGGAAAAACCTACAACACCATAGCTATCTAGGAAATGGAAAGGCAAGCCTAACTCCATTGTCAATCCAGGCAATCCTCCATGCCAATGACAGAACATAACCAGCTAATCACATGCATGTACCATGCATCCATAAATCAACAAGGAGATCATACATACAACCTGTTACCTATAAAGAAATCCAATTGGAGTTGTTGATCTCGCTATCCCCTTGAACTTTCCTGCTTTCCTTTGCCTTATTTCTCCAATCCAAGTGAAACTAGAGTGATCCAAGCATGCTCCAAGATTTCTCTAAGTGTGCAAGAGTGTGAGAGAATGAGAGAATCAGAAGAGAGCTCCAAGCTCAAACTGACAAAAGTTGTGAAGTGATCATTAGAAGCCTTTTTATCATTGAGGCCTCTATTTTCTTCATTTTCCATCATTTTCCCTTCAATTTCCTCTCATACAAATTTGTGACCTTTCATCTCCCTTTTCTCCTATTTTCCATTATTTTCATAAATAAAATGTCAATTATTGCCACTTTGTCTTCGCCAATGCCTTTGCCAATTTTCATAGTCATTTATTAATCACAAGTGATACCCATCATTGTGGTTTTACCCAACATTCAACTTGGAATATGTGTCCCATGACCTTGGCATTAATTTATATTTTATTTACATAGGAAATCAACCAGGGGTCGTTACAATTTGTTATTTCAAAAACCCAATGGTGTGGAAGGCACGCCCATATAGGAACAACTGAACGGGTATTGAATTTTGGATAGATGAACATCCCTCTCAAGGCCTAAAAGTATAAACCACCCCTAAAGATTAGAGCACTATCCTCCTTCAGTTCAAATTGAAATCCAAAGTAGCAATTTCCAATAAATATATTTTAATGCCGCTCCATGTTCAAATTCCCTATAGATGTCAACCCATATTTGCAATGATTCTAGGGAGGACCAAAGCCATACAAATTTGTTATCAAAATTGTTTCATTTTATGTCAAATATTTATTCCCCTCAAAAAATGGGTAAAGGTGACCAATAATGTCTCCAATTTGTTTACAAACTTCAATTAGAAGGAAATAGTGGATGTGTCACTTGCTTATGGTTGGGATAAGGCCTTTGAAGCTCTAATCTCCTAATCAAAATAGTTCACAACAAGGTCAAAGAAGCTTATTTTTTAATCATTAACATCAATTACTCAAAATTCTAAACCTTAACTCACTCTTCTCTCTAATTACTATTATTACTCTACTCACTCTTCTCTCAAATTACTATTATTACTCTACTTATAATAATGTAATAACTATTTTATTATTTTCTAAATATTAATATGCTTAAAATATATATATATATATATTTAAAATACCATTAAAATAAATTAAAAATATAAGCATTTATAACTTATATCACTCTTCAACTAGTATTTCACTTAAATGTTCAATAAATTTTTAAGATTATATAAGTAATATCACTCCTAAACTAAAATTCCACTTAAATGCAGCATTGATTTTTACACACGAACCTAAGTGAAACCAATTAAAACATTGAAAGAACTCATCTAGTGTTAACCCTTTCGAACTTTTTTTCCGACAAAGAAGAACATAAAATTAAAGTATCGATTATTTGAGGACCTCAAACTTTATTCGAACGAAGTGAGTAATGTATAATGTATAATTATATGCGTAATTTTTTATTATGTTTGGTTTAAATTTTAAGTTTTGGAAATATTATTAACATAATTTTTGGGTTTAAAATTGTATAAGCATTTATAAATCATGTTAATGTTTAGCCCAAATTTTACTTAGGTTTAATATCGATTATATGCACTAAGGGTTAGTGGGATGTGTCATTTCATAGTTTGTTTCATAACAAAGTTGTGCTTTTTTTGTATGCACCAAAGGTCAGTGGGATGTGCCATGACTGTTTTATAATTAAATTGTGTTTTACATTTTGTTTATAGCTTATTTTGGTCATTTTAGTATATTCATATATTCAATTTATTTGGTTATTATAAATAAAAAAACAAATGGAAATAAGAATAAAGTATTAAAGATAATAAAATAATAATAATAATTTGAATAAAGTGTTAGATTTATTTTGTTATTATAGATAAAAAACAAATGAGAATAAGAATAAATTATTAAAAAAAAAAAGATAAGAAGCAAATAAGAATTTGAATAAAGTGTTAAAGAAGAAAGATATGAAATAAATGGGAATAAGAATAAGTGTTAAGAAAAAAAAGAAAAAGATAAGAATGTGAATATAAGTTTAAATTAATAAAATAATTTGATAAAAATTAGTAAATTTATCATTGATTTAATGTATTATATTTATTGATGATTTGTTATTTTATTTTTAATATTTATTTTAATTTTAATTTTATTATTTATTATAAAGAATTTAAAAAATAATTAATAATTATTTTATTAAGTAAAGTAAGAATAATTTTAATTAATAATTATTTTATTAAATAAAGTAAGAATAATTTTAATTAATAATTATTTTAATTTTAATCATTAATTATTCTACAAGTAAAAACATTTTTAATTAATAATTATTTTATTTGTATAATCAAATTCGTAAAGGGGCATAATTTAGTTATAGAAGAATAATCAGCCTTTTGGAAGGATGTAATTATTCTATTTTTGTTTCCATTTTGGTGTATAGAAGAATAATTAGAATGGTGTCTTGGTTTGGTGTATAGAAGAATAATTAGAATGGTGAAAGAAACATGAGAATTAAAAAATAAAAAAAAAAATAAAAAAAAATAAAAAAGTTTTTTTTTTTTTTTGTTAATTGAGGGTCTAGATTGATTCTTAAGGAAATATGTTTAGTCTTAATGTTTATTAAAGGTTGCAGTGTATCACAAAGTTTGTTAGGTTGTATTTACTTTTAATAAATTAAAAAAATAATATTCATGCCACGTGGCTCTCTGCCCACCAATTTCCTAGGGATTTGAGATTATTCCAATTCTAATAAGTTCCTCCATGATAAGTTCCTCATTATTATTTATAACATTCATTTATATATAAGAAAAATTTATTTAGAAAAATGGCTCATTACTTTTAATAAATTTAAAAAATTAGACTCGTGTTAGGTGGCTTCCCACCCACCAATTTCCCAGGGATTTGAGATTATTCCAATTCTAATAAGCTCCTCATTATTATTTATAACATTCATCTATATATAAGAAAATATATAACAAGGTATTTTCCTAAGTCTTCACTAGGGTGGAAATAAATTCCATTCATTTTGGTGTTAAGATCTCCCTCAACGTGTTCGAAGATCGGATTGTGTACTCCAATCTTCTGCTCATGCTAGAAGAATGTGGGCTACAAGTTGTGAATGCTACGTCTTTTTCAATTAATAAAAAAAATTTCCATACCATATATAACAAAGTATTTTCCTATAATCATGGGAACAATTTAATTCCTTGTTTGTTTTACTAGTATCTGAACATACATATATTTGTACGTTGCCACAGGTGTGTCTCATAAACCTCTATGAGAAGTTTGGGTTGGGCATTTGATATTGGATCACGACGCTGACTTACAAGCCCTTAACTCTCGAGAGGAATATGTGTCCCCGGACAAATGAGGAGTATAAGGTTTGACCAACTTAACTCTCAAGAGGAAAATGTGTCCCCACAAAAATGAGGAGTACAAGGTTTGACCAACTTATGGCACAAATCTCCACGGTCAATTATGTGTCAGCTATAAATTTAGTAATGATTATGGTTTACATGTTAATGATTTAAAGGAGTGCTCTATGGAAGATTGTTTTCCTTTTCAAATACAAATGTATGTAGGATTACTAATAGAATTAGGTAAAATAACATGAATGAATTTGTGCTCTAAGATTAATTAGCAATCATTTAATAACAATTTTTCAAATTGCAAACTGATCTTATTAGTTTTTTCTTTAAAGATCAATATAAATATATTTTAATCACAAATCTAAGAAGTTTTTAGAGTGATATAATTTATTCTTGTGTAATTTTTTTTAAATGCAAATTTTGAAAAAACTTAAGATTATTGATAATTGATATATGTGCTAGATATGGGTCTATCAATCAACCACATTTATTAATGTGGTTTTGCTAGAAAATAATAAATTGAGAATTTGGGTTTATTTTATTATGTAGTATTAAAATGATTTATATGTATACTGTAATTGATTTAAATTGGGAGACAAGTTTAAAATAAAATTAAAAAATATAAAATAAAATAATATTTAAAAAATTGAATATATATAATAATAATAATAATAAACAAAGTTGTCTTTAACAATAGAGGATAGTGTTTTGTTGATTTTTGATCGCGCTTGAACGCCGCTCTACGGCTGATCCGCTGCGCCTGAGGCCGTCGCCTCGGCCCTGTGGCCGTTCCGGAGGTCTTTCTCCTGCGAGGTGCTTCGACCTACAAGGCGTTTTCCCTGCGGTGCTCTCTGCTAACTTTCGGATCTCCAGAGTCAGCTTCTCCGAGTAGACTGGAAGGACTATGCCCATCGGGGTTTAGGTGAGCTCGATCTGATCGAGCTAAGGCTTCTCAATGGAGTCATCAACGGCCCCCCCCTCTGAAGCCGAGGCCTTTACCAAACTTCTGAACACTCTTCCAAAAAAGAAAACAACCAAGGCTGCGAAATTTGTGAAACGCTTGGATGATATCCCAGAGATCTCGCTTCCTCCTGAGAAACCGATTCAGGTCGCCCTTTCTTTGGCTGAGCGCGCTTTGGTGGGACAGTTCACCGGACTCTGGCCCTCCCCCAAAACCACAGAGAGCTGGGTCGCAAGGAACTGGGCGCCGCTGATAAAAGGCAAAGTCACTTCGTATTTTCTGGGGAAGGGATTCTTCCTGTTTGAATTCTCTGAAAAGGAAGATAAGGATCTGATATTCCGTAATGGACCCTATTTCATGGGCCCTCAGGGACTGTATCTCAATAAGTGGACGCCTGACTTTGATCCAGCAGTTGACGTTCCCACAGCCGTCCCTGTGTGGGTTAGATTGCCCAATCTGCCAATGCATTGTTGGAACTGGGAGTCCCTTAAGCACATCGGAAACACCTTGGGTAAATTCATTAATCGAGCAAAAAGTAAAGATCAATATGATTGCGCTAGAATCTGTGTTGAAGTTGACCTAGAGGTCGGTCTACGTGAGGCAATAAAGATTAGGGTTGGAAGCTGGACGCATGTTCAAAAGCTGGATTACGAGAAGCTACCATTCAAGTGCAGGAAGTGCCAGGTCTACGGCCACTTTGCTAGAGGATGCCCAAAAAATACTGAAGCGGAGAAAGGCAAGGAGGAAGGATGGATGCAGGTTAGAAGGACCAAAAGCAAAGCCCCTAGAATTGGAAATATCAATGGTAAAGCTCCCCAAACAGGCTCAGGGCTTCAAACTCCTCACATGGAAGAGCAAGGAAATAAATTTATACAGTTAAGCTCAGCATTAGAAGATACCCAAGAAATGGAGATACAAAATGAAGGATCGCCCAAAAAAGAGCCCCCCCCCGGGACCAAAGCAAGCCGAAAGTAATGCAGACAAAACAGAAGAGATACCCTCAGAAGAGGCTGAGGAAGTGCAAGGCTCGGAGGACTCAGAAGAAGAAGGCGAAATAAGAGAGCAGGAGACCTATAAAGACAAACTGCAAGGAAGCCAACCTACCCTTGAGAAACTCTTGGCTAAAACTCTGAAGATGACTAGAAACCAGCCCCAGAGCTCTAAAGGAGCTCTTCACTCCAAATGTAAGTCATGAAGATCGTATCCTAGAACTGTATGGGTATGGGGAGCAAAATAAAAGAAGAAGCCATCAAAAGTCTGATAAGATCCGCATCTCCTGACATACTCCTCATCCAGGAGACTAAAATGGAGGACAAGGCCTTCCTCCATATCGGCAAAAATCTGTGGAAGATAAGTGAAGGGCAAGCTGTCTCAGCTCGGGGTGCCTCAGGAGGCCTAGACACCCTCTGGAATGCAAACAAATTTTCAAGGGTTAAAGAGATCGCCAACACTCATTGGTTGTTCTCAAAGCTGAAACACGTTGACTCAGATGAGACCCTCTGTCTCTTTAACATGTATGCTCCAGTCAGCGCAGGAGAAAAAAAGATCTGTTGGGATTCTATTAGAGGTTTGGCAGACTCAGAAGATTTAGAAAACATCATCATTACCGGGGATCTAAATCTCACATTAACTTTGGTTGAAAAACATGGAGGAAGCATTGTAAGGAATCCAGCGCAAGAATGGGTTGAGGATCTGCTCCAGGATTGGGACATGATCGACATCAAACCTTTGTCGGGCAAGTATACTTGGTCCAATAAAAGACTCAGTCCGGGTCATATTGCTGCAAGGTTAGACAGATTTCTTGTTCAAAGTACTTTTCTTTTACTTGGTTTAGAATCTAGAATGCATATTCTCCCTTGTAGTGTATCTGATCACAGGCCAATCAAACTTGATCTTTTGGCTCACATGGATCAAGACCCCATTCCTTTTAAATTCATCCCCCTTTGGGTCAAGGAACAATCCTTTATGAAATTAGTCAAAGATACTTGGAAGCAATCAGTCAATGGCTCTGCCTTCTTTGTCTGGGAGGAAACGCTCAGGAGATTGAAAGCTGCATTGAAAAACTGGGTAAAATCTCTTCCCAACCCAGCAGTGGAAAGGAAAAAGTTACAAGAATGTCTCGAGATCCAACACCTGAACTCGGAAAATGAAGAGATCACAAAAGAAGTTCTCGAAAAGGAGGCGGACCTACAGCAAAAACTTCTTAAAGCAAGCTCGGCTGAGGAAGAGTACTGGAGGACCAAATCTCGTAGGCTTTGGCTCAAGGCAGGAGATAGGAACTCATCCTTCTTTCACAAGCAAGCCCAAGCTCGGAAAAATTTCAATTCCATCTCCGAAATCAAGGTAGAGAACATCATCCACAGAGATATTCAAAGTATAAAAAATGTTGCCTTCCTTCATTTCAAAAATCTGTATAGTGAAAAAGAGGGTCAAGAGCATACTTCAACTTCAATAAATGAGGTTCCCACTCTGATTTCTCCCAGAAAGAACCAGTTTTTGGAAGCATAAGCCACTAACAATGAAATCAAAACCGCCCTCTTTGCTATGGAGCCTGATAAGGCCCCGGGCCCAGATGGCTTTACTGCCAGATTCTTGCAGAACTGTTGGGAGATAGTGGGAAAAGATTTATGCAGAATGGTCCGGAAATCTCAAGATTGTCAGAAAATTGGGGGAAGCACCAACTTGACTTTCCTGGCCCTTATCCCAAAGGAAAAAGGCGCCAACTCAATCTCCAGATTTCGTCCTATCTCTCTTTGCAATATAGGCTACAAACTGATAACAAAAGTGATCGCAAACAGGCTGAAAACTATCCTTCCTGACATTATCCCTGAGAATCAGGGGGGTTTTATTCAGGGAAGACAGATAGTGGACAACTTTATTCTGGTCCAAGAGGCGATTCACTCAAGCTTGGCCCGGAAAGAGAAAGGAATGGTCGTCAAATTAGATCTTGAAAGTGCCTTTGACAGGGTGAGACATAGATTTCTGTTGGATGTCCTACACAAATTTGGGTTTGGCCTCAAATTTATCAAATGGATCAAGGCTTGTATCAGTGAGCCTTGGATTGCCCCTTTGGTGAACGGGAGGGCCACTGATTTCTTCAAAGCCTCTAGAGGGCTGAGGCAAGGGTGCCCTCTCTCCCCCTTGCTCTTTGTCCTCCAAGCTTCAGTTCTCAGCTTCCTCTTGAATAAAAAGCAGTCAGAACAAGAAATAATGGGATTGAACATCGCAAGAGGTGTCAAAAGCATAAATCATGCGCTCTTCGCGAATGACTCTCTCTTGCTGGGTGCTGCCTCCTTGGCCTTGGCTAAAAGATTTAAAGATGTGGTGGATGTCTATTGTGAAGAATCAAGAAGCAGCCTCAATAAAGGAAAATGCCATGTCTTCTGCTGGAATGCCTCAACCAGATCGCTCCAAGCCATTTCTAACTGTTTTGGTTTTGCAGCCTCCTCTTCCTGGTCTTCATTCAAGTATCTGGGGCTCCCTATCTTCCAAAAAAGGGCTTTCAGTAGAGACTGGCTGCCTCTGTTGGAAAAATTCAAATCTAAAATTCAATCCTAGGGATACAACTGGCTCAATCTAGCAGGTAAGACGGTGCTAATAAAAGCGGTCTTGAACAGTGTTCCGATATATCAGGCAGCAGTTATGATGGCTCCTATTGGCATCACGAGGAAAATGGAGGATTATATAAGAAACTTTTTCTGGAAATGTGGCAAAGCTAATGAGAAGAGAATCCCCTTATTAAGTTGGGACATAATCTCATTACCCAGAATGGAAGGCGGATTGAATTTTAAGAATCTCAGCAAACAAAATATAGCTATGGGTGCGAAATTGTTATGGAGGATAATCGCCCCAAAGCCGGGTTGGCCGCAGCTAGCACTATGGAAAAAATACTACCGAGGGCAGAGAGCACACTGCCTGGACAAACCTAAGATAATCTCCGGAACGTTGATACACAAACTGTGTGAAAAAACCTCCTCCTTAATTAATCTACATGCACACTAGATTCCTGGAAATGGAAAGTGCATCCAAATCTGGGAGAATCGCATTATGGGCAGCGACCCCCTCGCTGATGATCGCTCTCTGGTCTTATTGAAAGAGTGGATGGACAGAGCCGGTATTAAAACCCTGTGGGATTTATCACACTGGGAGAATGACGACTGGCAGAGATGGAAAAATTTAGAGGTGTTGTTGAATATTGCCAATGATTATGCTATCTTCCTCTCCCATCTAAAAGGTAAAGCCCCTTTGAATAGCAGGAAAGAAGACATTCGGGGATGGGGTCCGATCCCTGGGAGTTATACTGTCTTGCAGGGCTATAGATAGCTCTCTTGGCATCCTAATGTCCCACCTGATCCGAAGCCCTAGCAGGGGATCTGGTTACAGACAATGCTCCCTAAGATCGACTCCTTTTGTTGGCTTCTTTGCCACCACAAAATCTTGACAGAGGATAGGCTCCGGAAAAGAGGCTTTATAGGACCCTCTCGATGCTCATTGTGTGGGGATCATGAAGAAAATGCCTCCCATATGATGCTCTACTGTAAATTTGCTGCAGACCTTTGGAAGGAGGATTTAAGCCCATGGAGCATTGACTTCGCTCCCCCTAATCACTGCTCAGAATTGTTCTCAAATTGGCAGCGTATGTACCCTGGTGGCACTGCTCAGAATCCCCATATCAAAGAAGCCTGGCTCGCCCTTCCCAAATTAATCTGCTGGCACATATGGCTGGAAAGAAACCAAAGGATATTTAGGGACAAGAAGAGTGATCCTAAGATAACCTCGGTAAAAATTAAAAGCGTTAAAAGCCATCTAAAAGACTGTTTGGGTAACCAGCTAGATAGGACAGATCTCAGTGAACAAGAAATTGTATGGGGCGCCTCTCTTGATCTCCAATTCACTGATAGAGTTAGGATCCCCCCTCCGCTAAAACATTGGCAAATCCGTCTTGAGGATACAAAATTTGCTGAGTTTTGCATCAAGAAGGCAAAAAAGTTCTCTGTTTTGACGGTGCAGCAAAAGGCAATCCAGGTATTTCCGGAGCAGGTGGTGTTATTAAAAGCGCAGAGGGCAGAATTGAAACCAGATACGCTTGGGAGTGGGCTTTAACACCAGCATTCAAGCTGAAGCACTAGCTCTTCTCCAGGGGCTCAAGATGCTCAAGTTCCTGGGTATCAAAGATGCAGTTGTATTTGGGGATTCCCAGACTAATATAAAGGCCATTGTGGACAATTCCTCTCCTTTAGATTTAAGACTATCAAGATTGCTAAGCAGAATTAATTCCTTGACAAACTCCTTTCAGAGTCTAGAATTCCTTCACGTAAAGAGAGACAACAACAAAGAAGCCGATGCCAAAGCCAATAAAGCAGTTCTTCTCCCTCTCGGAGTTCTTCTAAGAGACGGAGACGAAGGCTGGGATCCCATCCCCTAAATTGTCTAATAAAAATGTTTTACTGTCTAATATTGGAGTAGTTTGTTTGTATCTGCAAATTAGGAAAGATAGAGAAAGTCGCAAGTACTCCTTGGTGGCATAAGTTGTTCAAACCTTGTACTCCTCATTTGTGTGGTGACACATATTAAATGCACAGATAATATATAATATGTGTCGCCGCACAGATTATAATGATAATATATAATATGTGTCGCCACACATATTATAATTTTTTTTTTTATATAGGTTTAAAACCAACAATACGTAGGTTTACAACCAATTATAGAGGTTGAATCTTACCATTTATAGGTTTTCTTTTGAGAGTTTCACTTCCACACAAATCCTTCCAATACGTGAAATCCATTGTTGGGAGATGATCTTTCCATTTGTTGACCAAACTTGTTTCTCAAGTATACTATTAATTTTTCATCCCAAAAAATCAACTAATATTGTGGAAGGCAAACCCATATAGAAACAACTAAAAAGATATTGAATTTTGGATTGAGGAACATCCCTCAAGTACAAGTCACCCCTAAAGATTATATCAGTATCCTCCTTCACTTCAGACTGAAAAACCAAAGTAGCCTCTTCCAAAAAGATATGTGTTTTAATGCATCCACATGTTCAAATTCCCTAGCAGATGTCAAACCATATATTTGCAATGACTTAAGGAGAACCATAGGCATACAAATTTGTTATCAAAATAGTTTTGTGGTATGCCAAATATTTTATTTCCATAAGAGAGTGGGTGAAGCAATAGGATCTCCTTCAATTTGTTTACAAACTTCAATCGGAAGGAGATGGTTGGTGTGTCACTTGTTTGTAGTTGTGATGAGGGTTTTGAATGTCTTAATATCTTAGTGGAAAGAATTCACTACAAGGTCGAGGAAGTTTTTTTCCAATTATCAACATTGATTGTTCAAAATTATATATATATATATATATATATATATATATATATATATATATATATATATATATATATATATATATATATATATATATATATATATATATACTTGGAATGAAAGCATGAAAATTTTAGGAGTACTTCCACACATTTTATGGATGGTAAAGTGGCTAAATTGTTGACCCTAATTAACAACATTATTCTTTTACTTATAATGATACTGATGTAATAATCATTTCAATATCTTTTAAGTATTATTATTTTTGAAAATTAAAATTTGAGAGTTTTTAAAATATTATTAAGATACATTTGAAATCATAAAGACATTTATAATTCACATCACTCTTACATTATTTCACTTAAAAATTAAATAAATTTAAAATTATATAAATAATACCACACTTAAACTAAAGTTTCATTAAATATATATCACTCTTAAACTAGAATTTCACTTAAATGTTCAATAACTTATATATTAAAATTTCACTTAAATATAATTTTGATTTTACACACAAAACTAAATGAAATAAAGTGAAACATTGAAATAAAATGAGAATTCTTTGTGATTCAAGGACCCAGATGGTGATCACTACATCCATAAAATATTTGTACCACTACATCCATAAAATATTTGTACCAAATAAATCTACCCAAATTATTAACTGTCGGCTTAATCACAAAACTACCACTACATCCATAAAATATTTGTACCAAATAAATCTACCCAAATTATTAACTGTCGGCTTAATCACAAAACCTGACCCAAAAATCTTGAAAAAATTAAACTTGTAACCTCTAAATAATAAAAATGCTTTAACCACAAAATCTTAACCAATTAAACTAACCCTCAAAACTATTAACTATTTCAAATTTTATTTTAATAACCAACAAATATAAAAATAAAATATCACTTCTTTGAGTGCTTATACTTTATTCGAACAAAGTGAGCACTTTATTCGAACCAAACAAAGTGAGTAATTCAAGAAGAAAAGAATAATATAGAGTTATTTCGGACTCCATCCTTTATTTGAACAATCAAATGGATACTAATTCTTATATTCTTTTTATTAGGTTTATTTGTTCAAATGGATACTTAATTCTTTTTATTAGGTTTATTAATTTTTTTGTTTAAATATTATTAGTACAATTTATTTTTGTTTAAAAATATATATAAATCATGTTAATGTCCAGGCCAAATGTTACTTAGGTTCATTAATTGTTACTTAGGTTCAATATCAATTATATGCACCAAGGGTACTTAGGTTCATCAATTGTTACTTAGGTTCAATATCAATTATATGCACCAAGGGTTTAGTGGGATGCGTTATTTCACTAATTTGTTTCATAACAAAATTGTGTTTTGCATTATAGCTTGTAGAGTTTTGTTTTGTTTTGGTTTTTTTTTTTTTTTTATATATACACTAAGGTTTAGTGAGATCTCTCATTTTTACCAATTTGTTTCGTAATTAAGTTTTATATATATATCAGTTTGTTTTGTAATCAAGTTATATATATTATTATTATTGTAATGGTAGTATAATTACATATTTGGTTTAGAGGTATGGGTTTATTTAGTTTGATGATTATATGGTTTGTATACTTTAATTTAATATAATTATGTGGTTTTTATTTTTTATTTTGTTAAGTTTATTTTTACATGATTATTTAATTAACAATTTTTTAGTAATTTATAGTTTGATTATGTGTTTTTACTAGTTATTTTTATAATTAAGTTGTATTATTGGTCATTTTATTATAGTTGTGGTTTTGCGTTTCTAAGCATGAGCCTACTCAATTTGATAAATATAGAGGTTTTTATATTAATTTTGAAATTAGCTCTTCATATGGCAATTCAATTAATAATTTTTAGCAGTAGTCTATGGCCTAGTTTTTTCGTCCTTCACTAATTAGTTTCATAATTAAATTGCGGGTCACATTATGTTATAGAACTCCTACTAAGTTCTTATACATAACTTTGATTCATCATATTTACATTAATTATAGTTACGTTAACTTACTATTATTTCATTCTAGCTCTCTTTTTTTCTTATATATACAACAAGCAAATTCATTTGAATAATCATCTTACTTTGCATATTTGATGTATTGTAAACATGGCTTTCCCCAAAGAGGTTTCTTTTAAGTTAGTTTTTCACTTGATTTAGTCATGGCATTCTTGAATTTGGTCATTTTTGTGATTGTTTAGTTATCCATAACATTTAGTATCTAAGTAGACAATTCTTGGTTTAGCTACTTCACATGAGTCATTTTACCATTTTTGCTCTAACTATTTTTTGATAATTATAATTGGAGTAAACTTTCAAGTTCAATAGGGAACATATCAAATTACACTGGATAAAAAAATTATAGTTTAGTTTACTATATTTTCAAACTTATAAGCTATGTAAGTTAGGTTTTTTCATCTGGGCCTCAAACTAGGATTAAATAAGTGGTTTTGGTAGAACGATTATATCTTAGGTTTATGAGCTCAAAATTGAGTGTTAGTGATAGCATTGGATAGAAGAAAAAATCAGGTCTTTCAAGTCCAAATTTCATATGTGTTAGGAAATACTTATGAATTTGTGGTATATACATTTTTTCTCTTTGAAAATAGGGGGGAAACAAGTTCTTGTGATTTCATCCTAACTTTAATCTTAGAATATCCAAATTGCATGTGATCAATGCAATCCTTGACAATAAATATTATGTTACATCTTCTAAACATTTATCAAAATAGGAATAGATTTGGTGAGGTTATACTAGGTTCAATGTCAACTAGTAGAGTAGACCTTGCAAAATCTTAAGCACATCGTTTCTAGACTTAATAAGCCAAGTGTGACACCTGTAAAGGATTTTGAAGGCTCATCATTAATATAGAATAAGAATCAAGAAGTTGGATATAAGGTGTCCAATTTGAAAGAGCCAATAAAGATCATAGAATGTATAATGGCAAGAAAGTTTGACATCCTAAATATGGTAACCAAAATAAAACAATTAAAAATACACCTATGCCCATAAAAGTGAGATTGAGTGTATTGTTTAAGAAAATGCTAGAGGTTAGCATCATTTGACCTAGCCAACATGATTTCTCTTCACCGATGATGATGGTTTAAAAAAAAATTCTTCATGAAATCTATATCCAAATTATAGAAAACTCAACCATATAACAATTAAAATAACTTTTTATTCCTATAATTGATGAATTTTAAGTTGAATCATGGGGAGTTGTTTACTTTAATAATTTGGATCTCCAATATTAAAGATATTGTCTTAGTAGAATGAGAGCAGAAGACATCCTAAAAAATACTTTTAAAACTCATGAATGTCATTATGAGTTTTTATCAATGCCTTTTGGGCTTACTAATGCACCTTCCACATTTCAAATCTTGATGGATGTTATTTTCAAACCCTTAGTCCTAAAAAATATTGTCTCTTTTTTTATGATATTATAATTTACAATGAATGTTAAGAAGAGAATGTGCAACATGTTGGTATGGCCTTAAAAAAATTGGAGGAGAAACAACTATATGAAAACACTTCCAAACATGCCTTTGGCATTCAAAAATTGGGATATTGGGGTCATATTGTATCTCATGAGGGTGTCAAGGTCCTTTAGTGCCTAAAATAATTGTCCCCTAGAAGAACCTTAAAGATAGCAGGATAAGAAACTGACTAACAATTTGGATGGAAGGTGATCTAATGTCCAATCAAATAAAGCATCAAAGACATTGTAAATATGCATGAAAGAACCATAGGAAACAATGGGGCAAGGGAAGATACAATAACTCTTAAAGAAGGTGACCCAACGGTTTATCAAGAAAATCCATGATAGACATTGGAAATAGACCTCGAAGAGCCATAAAAGACCACAAGAAAAGAAAGGTCCAATAACCATGGTGGAAGGTGATTTGATGGTCAAAGTGAAATAAATTTCAAACAATATATAAAATAAAACCTTAAAATAGACATTGCATGAAAAATATATAAAATAAAACCTTAAAATAGACATTGCATGAAAAATATTACTTGATGAAAGAGGCTGATTAAAGACAAAATCAAAATAGACAACAAAGAGGTTTTATCTCATCTTTGAGTTATTATTTGCTTGATTTCTTATGTATCATATTTACTACTAGCTATCTTTTTTCATGCTACACTTGAATTATATAAAATGAATAAGATAGAGAAAAAAAATGTTATTAGAATTATGTAGTTGTTCCAATAGTTAGTTTTAATCATATTGTGGATTAGTTATTCTATTTTTTCAAACTCATATTGGTTAATAAAGTTGTTATTAAACATGTAACCAACCAAAGAAGGAAACACACACACACACACACACACCTTTGGGTATTATAGATTCAGTTTAACCACCTTGGGGAATTGTATAAAAATAGTGGGATGATCACTTGATATTCTGTAGAATTGGTGGTTATTAATTACTAGATTCCATAATGACATGTACTTTTGTTTATCATGGACTAAGGTAACTTCCTAACTAGCACCATATTTGGTTCAATTACCTTTTACATCCTATCTAGGGTAAAGCACAGTTGATATGTTATATCTTTTTTTGTGATCATATATCCATGAATATAGAATAAAATGGATTACCAAGCCTAATAAAATATTATAATCTTTAGGATCTAAGTCAACTAAAATTTACAGTGTTGTGAAAAGATATCCTTGCTCCATTTAGTAATGTGTTACCACCCTAGTATATTTTGAATGGGATTTCCCCTGTAACTTACTCGTAGTTCACATGATTAGTGTCTAGTGTTACAATTCTCTTGGTTGTGATAGGATTTCAAATTGGGAAGGGAATGCTCCCTAAATGTTGGTTATCAATATAGTCATAGTCCCCATTTTACCATAAATTGAGCTTATTATCCACATAACAAAATATATTTTTTCATATGAATTACAAAAATAAAATTAATGCGTTAAGTGAAATTCATTTAAGTAGAAAATAAACACATCCAAATCATTGATAGAAAAAATTGTGGTGGGAAAACCTCAAGATGAGGGAAAAACTCACTCTCAATGATAATATAACTTATCTCAATTTAGTCAATTGTATTTCAATATAAACCCTTATAAGTTCTTCCAATTTTAATAGTATAGAAAAATATCATCTTCCTTCTCATATAGTCATATAACATAAAATACTATAAAAAACTAACGTACACACACACACACATTCCATTGACTTTCTTAGGTTAATCCAACACCTTAGAAAGATCCCTTTGATATTCCCTTGTTCATAAAAAGTGTACATTTGATCTCAGTGAGGGTTTTTTATCCTTGGCACCATAGATTTATGATAATAAGACAACAAAGAGATAAATGGGATGCCAATGATGGTTCTAAGAACCCAAAGTGTAGAAGTGGGACATAGGGAAGTCTAATAACAAAAGAATTACTAGGACCTTTGATCATAGTTTGGGTCCTCTAACAATCACATAGTTAGTTAATATATAAAATTTTGTTGGACTTGGCTAATAAAAATGTCATGAACATCCTAGATAAAGACACAAACAAAAGGACACAAAGACCAACCAACAAAGAAAAAATTGGCATAAGTGTTTAGTCAATTTAACGTCTTAAATTGCTCTACATAAATTATCAATCCGGGTATCGTAAACTGATGAAGTGTGGTGCACTATATGTGCTTAGTTAACCTTTCTCTTACTTCGTTGTTTTATAGTTTATGTTCAACTCTTCCTAAAACTCTGCTTCAAACACATGTGCTGTGTAAAGCACGATTAAGAAGTAGTCAGAAATAAGTCCAAAAAGTAATCAAGCTCTAAGGTGACAAGTAAGAAAAACCACTTTAAAGACCAGTTATAATGTTAAACTCTTCCTAAAACTCTGCTTCAAACACATGTGCTGTGTAAAGCACGATTAAGAAGTAGTTAGAAATAAGTCTAGAAAGTAATCAAACTTTAAACTTGCAAAGAAAGAGCTTGAAAGAAATAACTTGAAATGAAACTGAAAGCAAAGAACTTGAAATGACTTGAAAGTAAATGACCACTTCCAATGGCATTAGACACCATTCATGCTGCTGCAAATAAAAGAAAAGAAAGTCACTTTTAAAACCAAAGATAAAGATTATCTCTCTCTAACTCGATGCTTCTAAGCACATGTACTGTGTAAAGCACGGATAGAAAGTAGCTTAAGTTGAATTAGAAAAGTGAGAAAAATCTGCTTTAAAGACTAATGATAATATTTTGCTCTTTCTAATTCTCTACTTCAGCCATATGTACTATGCAAAGTATGATTAGAAAGTAGTGAAAGATTAGTCTAAGAAGCACTTAAAACCAAAAATCTACTTTAAAGACTAGTAATAATATTTTGCTCTTTCTAACTCTCTACTTCAGCCATATGTACTATGCAAAGTATGGTTAGAAAGTAGTGAAAGAACAGTCTGAAAAGCACTCAAAGCCAGCTGCAAGTTAGTGATATTTTGATCTTAAAATATAACAATTTATGATGAAGATCATTTATGTGTTAGCAGCTCTTTGAGAAATAAAATTAAAAATCAGCTATAAAAACAAAGGCAGCAGCTTGAACCTGTCAACTTCAAATACCATTAGTTTGTAAAGCAAATACATAAACATAAAAACAAATCCCGGGAGAAAATAAAATGCAATAATTCAAACTGTACAAGGCAGGGGCCCCCTTCTACCTATGAAATCAAAGCAAACTTAAAATTGCATGAATGAAAATCTAATCTACCTTACATTCTACAAAGCAATATTTACAAAATGAAATCTAATCTACTTACATCCTAATATGCTCCATGACATCTACTTCACATCTCCTTCCATGTTGAGAACATCAAAGCTTTATTCAATTTCTTCAAAAGTGCAAAGTACAACAAAGCTCTCCAAAGAGAGACTAAAAGAGACTAAAAAGACCAACTAATGAAGGAGAGAGATCTCCTATTTATACAAAAAGATGAGAGCCATCTCATTAATGATAATCCATGAATCTCTCCCTCTACCTCTAGAGTCCTAATCAAAATAGGAACTGATAAGACACATGTCTTTTAGAGTTACAATACAATTAGGAGATGTGACACATATCCTCATGATCCCATGATTCTTTCCAACCAAATTCGAATTTGGCCTTAGAGTGCCACATAAGGGTCTTCTAGAAGTCTCCTTTCAACCTACACATGTCAACAAACTCAACCCATTTGTTAGGTATAAGCATATGCACATTATTTTCTAATGTTTAACCACAAATTCACTTAAAAGGCTTAGAAATAATAAATATTGGAAAAACATAAAGGTAGCCCAATGATAATGAAAGTGGGATGAATGTGGTGATATAGCAGTGAAATGTAGGTAAAATGGAGGTGATATAATGGACATAATAGTGAAAGTGTAATGGAAATGAATGACATTTTCAAGACTCAACATACCCCCCAACTGAAGCTATTGCATGTCCTCATGCAACATATATTACATTGACTCTTTTGATCCTTGAGTTTTGGCTTAACTTTGCATGATATCATTTGATAACTTCATATTTCTGCAAAGTGTTTCACTTGAATTGCAACATGGTTGGTTCTTGTGTTACAACCATTTTTTTTATTGTTGCCTTCTATTTTGATCTTTGAACTTTGCATAATGATATTTTGATTATTGTTGCAAAGTATATCTTTATTGGATTGCATGATGGTTGGTTCTTGTGTGACAACCATGATTTTGTTTGTATCCAATTTATCCTTTAAGCACTTTTTCAAAAGCCATTGTATGCTCATAATAGCAATGTAATATTTAATATATATTGGAAGTATGTGAGCTCTTGAATATGATATGGACATGGCAAGATATAAATATGAATGTATTCCCCCCCCAACTGATGGTATTGGCAATTTTATGAAATGAGGAAGAGAAATGTTTTTCCAACAATTATCATTCTAGCTTTTTATGGAATTCTATGGTTAAAAGTTAGAAAATGCCGTACCTTCACTTACCCTTTGGAATGGATGAGTTGTATGTGTGTGGTGGCTGAAAACTTCTGATCATATTCTTCTTCAAGTTGCTGAACAAGAGGAGTCATGGATAGAGAGATAAGATGGCTTTTTATTGCTTCTACTAAAACTTGTTGAATCTGCTCCAAAATGCTGAAAATAATAGTCTTCATGTCTTCAAAACTCATTGGCACAATTCCTACTATGTGAAAAGATGTTCTGATGTCGAACATAGTAGGAAATTGTTGGCTTAGTGGCCATTAATGGATGCCACTAGTCAACACGAGAACTCTCACCATTGATGACAATGAGAGTCAAGATGCCCAAACACATCTTGCTAGGTACGAATGAATTTGCTGATGTCGAGTCACCTAGAAGATCTAACGAACAAGGGACATTAATGTATTCCCATTGTTTGTCAGCATGAGGACTTGCCATTAAGGCATGCAAGTCTCAAGGTGTTTTTACAAAGAACTTAGACTCAAAGGACTATGGACTCAATAATTTGCATTGAAGCAGGGCTTATTTGCGGAATGAAAATGACAAGGAATGGAAAGTGAACATGGAAAATGGCAATGGAGAACAGAAATGACAATGGCAATAAGCATGTGAATGAGCCTTTTGCTTTTATTGGTGGGTTATGAATGGACAAAAAGAAATGGAAAGTGTATGTGAATGAAAATGGAAAATATGGAGTGGAATGAGGTGAATGGTTTATTATGAAGTATGGATGTGATGGATGGATGTGATGGAGACAATAGTATCTGAAAGTTTTTCAAGTGTTTGGATCTGATTTTGCATCAGCATATTTCCTCTTTGTTGCTGATCATCCTCTTATGAAACAAATTGGTCTCTTAGAGAGACATCATTCCCTTGTAGTCATTTGTCTTTCCTCCTGGAACCTGCAAAAAAACTAATACTTCTTCTGCAATGGAATGTAAGATTATCAAAGGAGAGAGGTGGCCAATTTCTCTAGTTATGATATTTACACACAAAACTAGGAATTTGTATTAATGAAACAAGTTCTCAAAGGGAAAATCAAAAGAATTTATACCTGCTTTGGAATTAGTGCCTCAAGTTGATGTTGCTTCTTTTCAGCAATTTATTTCATTATTTGCCATTTCAAACTCTAATGATATATTTCTCATTGTATAGATCTTGTTGAGATCTTTCCAATGGTACTTAAATCATCAAAATCTGATTTTGTATGAGAAAGATAGGCTGATTTGAACAATGAGGTTTTTCTGGCTGCGGAATTGAAGAACAGCTCTGTAGCTAAAAATCTTGAATAAAAAGTTAGCCATTCAATTTCATTATCAGTCCAAAATTAATCAATACCTTCAGAAAAGTGAGAAAATAACTTGTTCATTTCATTGATTCAAAATTATTATTTTTTCTTGACATGCAGCGACTTAGTGTGGCGACTTTGTTATAACACCCAATTTGACTTCCCTTTGACCGGGGTCTTTTTCAGCAAATTTGACCGAATGAATAGGACACCATCCATGTACTGACATTTCCCTAGCTACCCATGTGACCTGTTTTGCCTGATGACACCTACAACCTAGAGTTTAACAAAACAGCTGCGGGATCACTAAATGGCTGCGGGATCGCTAAATGGCTGCGGGATTGCAGAGTGTAAAAAATACTGTGAAATGGAGTGGCTGTGTGCGAACAAACTAAGCAATTTCTCCATCTCAAACTTCGGCTGAAAAATGGAACTGTGGAGTTTGAAACAGAGCTGCAGGGTTTAAAACATTATGATCATCAAAGGGGAAGCAAGCAACTATCATATCCTTTGTCTTCACAAGATCAAACATGTATTCACAAATTATAACAGCTACCAAAGTCTCTGATTTCCAGATCATAGAAAGCAATGAATGTACTATTTCAAAAGATTTACACAATACCTTTTTTTTTTTTTCAAGCAAGAGTGTGTATGAAATAGAGTCCCGCATATAAAGGTCATTAGTTACTCCAAGTTTCGTAGTGGTTCTGCAACCATAAGTTGACATTGTCCTGAAAAAGTTTTATGCTGGCAGAAATATAACAAACGATTTCGAATTGCTACAGAAAGCAAAAACAAAACTCTGTAAATCTTCATAGATTCGTGCATGGGTTCATAAATTATAACGGGCACGAGTTCATGATTTTCAGATCGGGGAACGGAATTCACTATCGAAAAATATAATCGAGTAGGTCAACACTAGAAAGAGTTTCACAACATTTCCTTCAAGCAAGAGTGTGGTATGGTTTTGATGTTTCTCATGTACTGGAAACTAATGGAACAACATCATAAATGATGTTTCTCATGCCTCGAGAACTAATGGAACATTCATTAAAGCTTACATACAGACCTCTTCACCATTCATTAAGGCTTCCACATCAGCTCTTCCCAACATTTAACCGACAGCGATTACTGACAGAGAGTTGTGTTTAATTAAAACACGTCTTCTAAACAGGTGTAAAGTTGTGTGATTTATTGTTTATGCCAGCATGTAATTGACCCCTATTAGAACTCTTTCCCTCAGGCACGCGGAGTTATTCAAACAACCAGTTAATAACCCAATTTTCACGCGCGGCAGTCAAAAACGGGCTCCAAAGAACCGAACATTTCTCCCAGACCACCACGAATTTTCCAAATCGGTTTCTGGGTTATCTAATTAACCCACCTGGCAACAAAACCCATGTTTTATTTTTTTGAAATTCGCTACCATTTGGGCAAATCGAGCGTGTAAATTTTGACGTTTTTCTGCTGTTTGCGTTTTTTTCCTGAGTTAATTTTTCTGTTCTGCACTCGGCTGTTTATGAATTTTCTTTTCTGATGCATCTGGACGCCAAGGATAAGCATTTTCACACATCCAAGGATCTTCCAGAATGTATTGTCATATCGCTTCGTATTGCTCCTTGGTTGGAATTAACCTCTACTTGAAACACCTTGCACACTGGACGGTGAATGCCCCTACAGAAGGTAAAACCCGTCTTGAAACGTCTCTCGGCATTGATAAATCATTAAATGGACTTTCTTGTACATCAATGGGATCTGAAACAGAGGCATAATCTAGTTCTTCAAAATAATTTCCACTGGGATTGTAGACTTCATTGCATGGAACATACTCAAATGAGGATGTATCTCTTGAATGCACTTCCTAAAAGGGTACGAGTTCATTAGAGATTAGCAGACGTGGATCTGATCTTGCTGAAACCTGAAGAGGATTAGTGTCAGGATTTTCCTGCTTCAAATATGGAAATAGCCTTACTACAGGAATCAACAGGTCAAAGCTTGAACAGGGAGGCATATTTTTTTTTTTTTTTTTTTATTGAAGCCACAGTGAAAACTAAGAATGGAGATAGCCCTAGATTGTTTTTCTCTTTTTTTTTTCTTCTCTGAAATTGTAAATTTTTTATAAAAAGGATTAATGATTTTCAATTTCAGGCAGCAAATACTTCAAGAAAAACATGTTAAAAACAAGACTTTGACTGAGGTCCTAGGCTGGTTTTTCATCGATCTGAGCTGGGTGACTAGGATAGGATCCATGTCGGGACAATTCTGGAGATGCCCATGTGGTCGGTTTTTTCATTAGATGCCTGTAACTTGTTAAACCTTGAAACAGCTGCGGGATTGTCAGATAGCTGCGGGATCAGGGCAGTTTCTGCAACTAAGTTGCAAAACCTTATTTGAACAAGATACAGTGTTTTGAAGACCACTACAAAGCATAACCAGACAATTTTGGACAATTTGAACCTATCAAAGCACTTGAGTTTTATTTTTTTCATTTTTTTTTCATTTTTTTTTTTTTTTGAATCAATTGAAGTGATGAAGTTTATTTTGTCTCCTATTTTTTTTTTTTTTTAACAATTCTTTTTCTGATCCTCCAGATCACACAGAGTGCAGGAGGAGAGCATACTCAAGAATTATTATTTTGTCTTTTTTACTTAACAATCTTTTTTCTGATCCTCCAGATCACACAAAGTGCAAGAGGAGAGCATACTCAAGGATTATTAATTTTTTTTCCAGATGTAAGAAATAAGGTCTCCTAATTACACTTCCCCGGCAACGGCGCCAAAATGTTTAGTCAATTTAACGTCTTAAATTGCTCTACATAAATTATCAATCCGGGTATCGTAAACTGATGAAGTGTGGTGCACTATATGTGCTTAGTTAACCTTTCTCTTACTTCGTTGTTTTATAGTTTATGTTCAACTCTTCCTAAAACTCTGCTTCAAACACATGTGCTGTGTAAAGCACGATTAAGAAGTAGTCAGAAATAAGTCCAAAAAGTAATCAAGCTCTAAGGTGACAAGTAAGAAAAACCACTTTAAAGACCAGTTATAATGTTAAACTCTTCCTAAAACTCTGCTTCAAACACATGTGCTGTGTAAAGCACGATTAAGAAGTAGTTAGAAATAAGTCTAGAAAGTAATCAAACTTTAAACTTGCAAAGAAAGAGCTTGAAAGAAATAACTTGAAATGAAACTGAAAGCAAAGAACTTGAAATGACTTGAAAGTAAATGACCACTTCCAATGGCACTAGACACCATTCATGCTGCTGCAAATAAAAGAAAAGAAAGTCACTTTTAAAACCAAAGATAAAGATTATCTCTCTCTAACTCGATGCTTCTAAGCACATGTACTGTGTAAAGCACGGATAGAAAGTAGCTTAAGTTGAATTAGAAAAGTGAGAAAAATCTGCTTTAAAGACTAATGATAATATTTTGCTCTTTCTAATTCTCTACTTCAGCCATATGTACTATGCAAAGTATGATTAGAAAGTAGTGAAAGATTAGTCTAAGAAGCACTTAAAACCAAAAATCTATTTTAAAGACTAGTAATAATATTTTGCTCTTTCTAACTCTCTACTTCAGCCATATGTACTATGCAAAGTATGGTTAGAAAGTAGTGAAAGAACAGTCTGAAAAGCACTCAAAGCCAGCTGCAAGTTAGTGATATTTTGATCTTAAAATATAACAATTTATGATGAAGATCATTTATGTGTTAGCAGCTCTTTGAGAAATAAAATTAAAAATCAGCTATAAAAACAAAGGCAGCAGCTTGAACCTGTCAACTTCAAATACCATTAGTTTGTAAAGCAAATACATAAACATAAAAACAAATCCCGGGAGAAAATAAAATGCAATAATTCAAACTGTACAAGGCAGGGGCCCCCTTCTACCTATGAAATCAAAGCAAACTTAAAATTGCATGAATGAAAATCTAATCTACCTTACATTCTACAAAGCAATATTTACAAAATGAAATCTAATCTACTTACATCCTAATATGCTCCATGACATCTACTTCACATCTCCTTCCATGTTGAGAACATCAAAGCTTTATTCAATTTCTTCAAAAGTGCAAAGTACAACAAAGCTCTCCAAAGAGAGACTAAAAGAGACTAAAAAGACCAACTAATGAAGGAGAGAGATCTCCTATTTATACAAAAAGATGAGAGCCATCTCATTAATGATAATCCATGAATCTCTCCCTCTACCTCTAGAGTCCTAATCAAAATAGGAACTGATAAGACACATGTCTTTTAGAGTTACAATACAATTAGGAGATGTGACACATATCCTCATGATCCCATGATTCTTTCCAACCAAATTCGAATTTGGCCTTAGAGTGCCACATAAGGGTCTTCTAGAAGTCTCCTTTCAACCTACACATGTCAACAAACTCAACCCATTTGTTAGGTATAAGCATATGCACATTATTTTCTAATGTTTAACCACAAATTCACTTAAAAGGCTTAGAAATAATAAATATTGGAAAAACATAAAGGTAGCCCAATGATAATGAAAGTGGGATGAATGTGGTGATATAGCAGTGAAATGTAGGTAAAATGGAGGTGATATAATGGACATAATAGTGAAAGTGTAATGGAAATGAATGACATTTTCAAGACTCAACATACCCCCCAACAATTCTTTTTCTGATCCTCCAGATCACACAGAGTGCAGGAGGAGAGCATACTCAAGAATTATTATTTTGTCTTTTTTACTTAACAATCTTTTTTCTGATCCTCCAGATCACACAAAGTGCAAGAGGAGAGCATACTCAAGGATTATTAATTTTTTTTTCCAGATGTAAGAAATAAGGTCTCCTAATTACACTTCCCCGGCAACGGCGCCAAAATGTTTAGTCAATTTAACGTCTTAAATTTCTCTACATAAATTATCAATCTGGGTATCGTAAACTGATGAAGTGTGGTGCACTATATGTGCTTAGTTAACCTTTCTCTTACTTCGTTGTTTTATAGTTTATGTTCAACTCTTCCTAAAACTCTGCTTCAAACACATGTGCTGTGTAAAGCACGATTAAGAAGTAGTCAGAAATAAGTCCAAAAAGTAATCAAGCTCTAAGGTGACAAGTAAGAAAAACCACTTTAAAGACCAGTTATAATGTTAAACTCTTCCTAAAACTCTGCTTCAAACACATGTGCTGTGTAAAGCACGATTAAGAAGTAGTTAGAAATAAGTCTAGAAAGTAATCAAACTTTAAACTTGCAAAGAAAGAGCTTGAAAGAAATAACTTGAAATGAAACTGAAAGCAAAGAACTTGAAATGACTTGAAAGTAAATGACCACTTCCAATGGCACTAGACACCATTCATGCTGCTGCAAATAAAAGAAAAGAAAGTCACTTTTAAAACCAAAGATAAAGATTATCTCTCTCTAACTCGATGCTTCTAAGCACATGTACTGTGTAAAGCACGGATAGAAAGTAGCTTAAGTTGAATTAGAAAAGTGAGAAAAATCTGCTTTAAAGACTAATGATAATATTTTGCTCTTTCTAATTCTCTACTTCAGCCATATGTACTATGCAAAGTATGATTAGAAAGTAGTGAAAGATTAGTCTAAGAAGCACTTAAAACCAAAAATCTACTTTAAAGACTAGTAATAATATTTTGCTCTTTCTAACTCTCTACTTCAGCCATATGTACTATGCAAAGTATGGTTAGAAAGTAGTGAAAGAACAGTCTGAAAAGCACTCAAAGCCAGCTGCAAGTTAGTGATATTTTGATCTTAAAATATAACAATTTATGATGAAGATCATTTATGTGTTAGCAGCTCTTTGAGAAATAAAATTAAAAATCAGCTATAAAAACAAAGGCAACAGTTTGAACCTGTCAACTTCAAATACCATTAGTTTGTAAAGCAAATACATAAACATAAAAACAAATCCCAGGAGAAAATAAAATGCAATAATTCAAACTGTACAAGGCAGGGGCCCCCTTCTACCTATGAAATCAAAGCAAACTTAAAATTGCATGAATGAAAATCTAATCTACCTTACATTCTACAAAGCAATATTTACAAAATGAAATCTAATCTACTTACATCCTAATATGCTCCATGACATCTACTTCACATCTCCTTCCATGTTGAGAACATCAAAGCTTTATTCAATTTCTTCAAAAGTGCAAAGTACAACAAAGCTCTCCAAAGAGAGACTAAAAGAGACTAAAAAGACCAACTAATGAAGGAGAGAGATCTCCTATTTATACAAAAAGATGAGAGCCATCTCATTAATGATAATCCATGAATCTCTCCCTCTACCTCTAGAGTCCTAATCAAAATAGGAACTGATAAGACACATGTCTTTTAGAGTTACAATACAATTAGGAGATGTGACACATATCCTCATGATCCCATGATTCTTTCCAACCAAATTCGAATTTGGCCTTAGAGTGCCACATAAGGGTCTTCTAGAAGTCTCCTTTCAACCTACACATGTCAACAAACTCAACCCATTTGTTAGGTATAAGCATATGCACATTATTTTCTAATGTTTAACCACAAATTCACTTAAAAGGCTTAGAAATAATAAATATTGGAAAAACATAAAGGTAGCCCAATGATAATGAAAGTGGGATGAATGTGGTGATATAGCAGTGAAATGTAGGTAAAATGGAGGTGATATAATGGACATAATAGTGAAAGTGTAATGGAAATGAATGACATTTTCAAGACTCAACAATAAGTAATATGGCACATTTGAAGAGGAAGTACAAATCCAAACTTTGAACTCATACCCATGCACTCTAGAATAAAAGAAGAAGAAAGTGGAGGAACTCAAGAAGATAGGGAAATGAAAAGGTTGAAAAAGAGCACAAAGTCATACAGGAAATTATCAAGTAACATCAAGTCAAATAAGAGGTTGATAAAGAGTGCAAAGCCAAGTAACATGTTGAAAATGAATGAGAAGCTAAAGAAGACACAAAAATAGAAGGGAGAAGAAGATCCTAACAAGGGACAAAAATCTAAAGTAAACAAAAAAAGGAGCACAAACCCAAAGAGGAATCTAATAAGGAGCATAAATCCATAGAGGAGGCGAAGTAGAACTAGCAAGGGAAGTAATAATATGACAAAAATAAAAGGAGAAGGAATTAGAGAAATTTTGAGGTCAAAATGAGCCCTAAAACAAAAAATGCGTTATCGAGGTCAACTTTAAAAAAATCTATACTAGCAATTACACCGAAAGGTGCAAAGGAACATCGATAGGAGGAGTGGGGTATTGTGAAAGGAAATAATCAAGTGAAATAGATGGACAATGAAATACAATCAAAATTTTAGTTTCTATATATCTTCTAAAGAATGTAGTAGGAGGTTAAATTTAAGAAAAAAGTTACAGTAACATAAATGTCCCAGAGCCATGGAAATCCTTGCAAACATAAGGTACATAGCAAAGGAGTTCAATTTCTTTACAGTTTAAAAAAAAAACATGAAATAAATTCTAAACATGGAAATTATGAGGTATCTATCAGCTAAAGATATCACTGGCACTTGGGAGAAACAACTTTTATCAGTAAGTTGTTGTGAAGATGAGCAAAAAATGGATTACAGATAGAATTGTTGTACCATGAATGTTGTGAAAATACTTGTCAAAAGCTATGTGATCAGGACAACTAAGTCTAGCACACCTTTTAAGAAATCAAGGAAGCAATGGAGGTGCATGTATGTAAATCAATGATGACCTTAAGCTTTAATGTTCTTGTAAAACACTTCATCACAAAAAAAGTGATCCCTCTTCGGTATATATCGGTACCTGGAACTCATTATGTACTTATTGGCATAATTGGAGCTGGAATAGACAATGCAACAATCACCTTTGGAGTTTTGTTTAGAATGCTAGAAGCCCCATTATTTTGGTTTGTCTGTGAATCTCCAACATTTTGGGTGTGTGTTATATTCTTTCCATGACTACCTGGTGTGCGGGGTGGTCACAAGTGGGGCATAGTCCCCCTACACGAGGTCCGCGGCAACGCCTCGAGAATTTTTTTTTTGTTGATCCTATATTAGGTGGGCGGACCTACCTATGGTTGTGTGCATGGATTTCACACATGGTTTTGAGCTTGACGGTTTTATCTCCATGGTATTTTTTAGATCTGGTCAAGGGAACTACGGTTATGTTCTAATCCAAGGTTAATGGATTGAGGTTTATGGATGCTTCGGCATGCATACATATGTATTGTAACATTGAAAGGAATATAATGAAAAATCAATCTGGTAGTCTTGGTTTTGGGATCCAAGGGAAAATATTTGTGTATATTTGTTTTATGTTTTATGCTCTCGCCATTGTTTATTTTCTATTTTTTAGAATTCGTATGCAGGTAATTTCTATATGGGGTTAAAACCTACACAACACTTGACATTGCTGGAGTAGGTTGGCTAGTCTGAAAATTTGTCTGTGAGTTTTGGGAATGTCCTTGTGGATTTGTTGGAGATGGTGCATTTGATAGTCTTGGGCCAATAGTGGTGCCTTTCCTAGCATGACCATTGGTTGCCACTGATATTGAAATTGTTGGGCTTTGAGATGGGGGAGTGGTTGTCTTTCCAGACCATAAATTTCCATTTCCAGGAAAAAACATAACTACTTGAACTTTCCATCAAAAGTTTCATTCACTTAATGCTTTAGGAAATTAATTGCATCAATTATATAAATGCAAATGCTCTCATACTAAAGAGAGCCTACACATTACAGAACGAGTATAATAACAGTAGCAATACCCACATGTTACCTAATTTGGTACCTTAACACTGTTCAGAGTGTCACGTGATAAAAAATGGTTTGATGGAGGAAGATGAAAATGGATGAATCTTATTGGTTGGGATGAATAGTTTCTAACCAGGCCAACCCCGTAAAGAGACACCTTCGATGTAACTAGTGAAAAGTGATCCAACCTTTGATTCTAGGTATCACGACAATTGTAGTACTATCACTTGCAATCTTGGTCTAATACCATCTATCATGGAGTGACAATAATAAAGAGTGTCTCACTTTCAAACCTTATTTTTGACTCTTATACCACTCTACATCCTACCAAAGTGTTATGTTACCACATGGCATAGGGACATAGTGGTGAAGAGCATCAAATAATCTTTTGTCAAACGTGCTCTAATACCACCTCTCATAATGCTAGAGGACCCATACAAATATGTGTGCTCTATTGACCTTTGGCATGCAACACTAACACCTTTCATCTTAGTGGCGTGAGAAACTCGACTATACTTTGCTTGTATTATGCCTACTTATTTACTTTTGTTATTAAAGTAAGCATTGTTTGCAATAATTTTACACTTAATCAATTAATCATGCCAATGCAAAGTGTCCAACAAAACACATTGAACACAAGTAGCTTTTGTGTGGGTGATGAAACTTAATCCAACACCCATATACAATAGTTACAAGGTGTTTACAACCCTAGGTGTAACATTACAAGAAATACAATGAGGAAATGGTCTACATGATCGTCCCAAAGGACGAAGTCATGCAACTCCCTAGTGCACACACTGTCCCAATTCACATGACTTGGGAAATGTATACCACATACAACCATCATACAATGTATCTCCCATTTATTTTGGTTATTCATGTGATCCACTACTTGCTACGACCTACATTATCCCTTGTGGTATAGTCTACACTCATATCACATTATGTCTTTCCTTTGCTCTTGTTCACTTACTCCTTATGACTTGCTCTTATTTGTTTGTTGCTTGTGATTTTCTCCCCTTATTCGAATCATGGTGTGGTATATTTATAGGTGCACTCCATCTTCTTAATGATTGGTTATATCTCCTTGTTCAAACTCAGATCAACCCATTTCATCATGCCTCTTTATGAGGAAACCCTAGTTTTTTGTGGGCTTCCCTATCCAACAGCTTGCAAATGTGTGCCCTTGCCCAATCTCTTTTGATATGTATTGAGTCAACTTTCCATTGTGTGCTGCTACTTTTCTAACATACCCATGATATGTTGTGTTCATTTATTTTACATTCACTCTAGCCCACAAAACCAACCCAACCACCTCAAAAATGTGTCAATGTCATGCAACCTATGAGTTGCTAACAACCATGATGTGATGGGCTTGTTGCACTCATTGTGCATGCCATCCACAAAATTCGACACATCCATGTGTACCATGTGCCTATCCAAATGCTCATATACTAACCAAGACACTGACTCAACTAACAAAGTGTTCCAAATCCTCCTCATGAGTCGTCCATGCAGTTCATGCATGGAAATGTCACCTCACTTACTAACACAACCAATATGACATGCCATGCTTGATATAAGTGGGGACTGTCATGGAATGTTCAATTTTCTCCCTAGTTGGTGTTGTGGCAACCCCAACTGTAGTCTTGATGAAAACTTTGGTGAGGTCATGTGCACCCATCTCAATGAATGCCTTAAAGTGTATTTATATTTGAATATAGAAGTAAATGTAATATTTTCATTGTGATATAAATCCCATATCGATATAGGCTAGTTTACATAGCATGTTATAACAAATTGAAGAAAATTAACAATACATTTATCGTAAAATAAATATTATCTATTTATTATTAATAACTAATATAAATCCATCTTAACTTAGGATCTATCAAAGGCCGAGAAGAATAAAAAAGAATCAAATATCTAGAGGTACAAACCTTTTCACAATTTTTGCACTCAAAAAAAAGTTTGTCTCGTAAGAGACTTAATCCCTCTTGACACTTGATAAATACAAAATTAAAAAATTAACATACACAATTTCTAAACAAATATACATTAACAATTTCAAATAAACATACATAACTTTTTATATAGCACCTATCAATAATATACCTAAATAAACTTTCTCATACCATTTCTATTACTCATTCTTAATTATTTTAATCCATACTTATTTTGTTGAATAATGAATCCATACAGGTGAGGATAGTTTTTAGATAGGAGGAATGACATGTTGTAGAGTTTTAGTGAACCCAACGTTTCGGACTACCAAGTGAGTCCATCATCAGGGGATGCGTCACTATTGACGCATCCCCTGATGATGGACTCACTTGGTAGTCCGAAACATACTTATTTTGTTTTATCACTAATTTCAATATTTTATATTTCCTTCCATAATTTAAAAGACTTCTTTTTTCCTTCCCTAATTTAAGACCTCCCTCATTTAAGACTAGGCCTCCCTTATTAGTCCCTGCCTGAGGGACTATAGCGTTCGCAAGAGCGTTGATTCTCTATTAATTTGAGTTGACTTCTTAAAATACATCTTATTTTGCACAATTAAACAAAGTTTTTTGTTAAAAAATATATATTTAAAATTATTTAATTTTAATTTGATTGGATAATCAGATTTGAAGTCTTATTGCGGGTTTTTCATTTTTCAATGTATTCAAAGTAAAAAAACCAAAGTTCGTTTTCTGGGATGCATATAAAGTTTGGTTAAAATTATGCCGAATTGGTTTTTCTCATCTACATGAAACTAATGCTAAGTTTTAAGTTAGCATTAACCCATAACATTAAATGTTATGTTTTAATGTGTGACTTATGCACCTGTAATTAATTAAGTGTCCGCTGTGAAATTTAACCTTCGAATGTACGACGATTGCACCGAATATGTTCAACTTTCGAATGTATGACGATTGCACCGAATATGTTCTTCGACGCTGCGTCAAGACTTTTAATATTCTCAGCTTTTAAGTTTCTAGACATCTGTTACTTGGGCGTCGCAATGCCAACGATATAACAAATGAAGACCTCTGCAACGTAACCGCACTTCTCAAAGCTGCGTGGAACAGACATCACTGCATTAATATGCAAGAATACGTTGATGGTGAATGAATATGGGACAAAGGAAGTGCATTTTAATTAAAGATTGAACGGTTCTTGTGAAAATTTAATAAAGATATTTTGAAATGACAAAAAAATAGTTAAAATACAAGGTTTAACAATTTTTTGCATGAAAGAGTTCAATATACTAAATATACTCCAAAAAAACAACCCTAAGTCTCACAAAAATGGCCATATTTTAAATTTCAAAAATTCCATTCGAGCAATTCAAATGAAATAACAAAAACACATAAAAGATGGTGAAGAAATATTTCTAATCCACTTCCTTGATCTTGGGACCAAGGCCACTTGTGCCCTCATCGCCAACTCTAGAAGCTCCACCAAAAGCATCAACACCAGTAAATCTCGCACCACCTTCACCTTATTACATTTTTGCAATGATATCATTGCAAGTGGACTCTAGCTCTTTCAACTTGTCCTCAAACTCTTCCTTCTCAACCAACTAGTTTCCATTCAACCAGTTGATAATTCCATCAAATGCATCCTCAATTTTCTTCTTGTTAACCGGATCCAACTTCCCTGCACTCTTATCATCACCGATGGTATTCCTCATGTTGTATGCACAGTGATTCCTTGGCTTCTACCTTCAATTTTAGTTCTTCATCCTTAGCCTTGCATTTCTCTACACCTTGAACCATATTTTCTATCTCATCCTTGCTTAGCATGCCCTTATCATTGGTAATGGTAACCTTGTTCTTCTGCCGATTTGTTTTATCCTTGACGGAGACGTTCAAGATACCATTGACATCAATTTCAAAGCAAATAGTGATACGAGGTACACCCCTTGGGAAGGATGAATACCAGACAACTCAAACTTACCAAAAATATTGTTGTCCTTCATTCTCGCTCTTTCACCTTCAAATACTTGGATGCAAACACTAGGCTGATTGTTAGAGTATGTGGAGAAGACTTGTTCTTTCTTCGTCAAAATCATTGTGTTCTGCTGGATCAAAAAAATCATCACTCTTCTGGCAGTCTCCAATCCAAGTGACAGTGGAGTGACATCAAGAAGCAAAAAGTCTTGAACCTTCTCATTTCCTTCTTCACTAATAATTGTAGTTTAAACCGCAACACCATAAGCAACAACTTCATCGGGATTGATGCTCTTGCACAGATCCTTTCCATTAAAGAAATCATGCAATAATTGTTTCACTTAATTAAAAAAACATGCAACATCATCAACTACACATATCACCATTACCAGATTATACCATATTATCATCAACATCTTTTATCTGCCATTCCCATAAAGACAAGAAATGTTTTTTTAAGTAAATTCACAAAATCAAAAAGGTCACACGCATGATATTATTGATATTAGTACCTTTATATTATCAATAAAAAGCATCAGATGAAAGGAATCGTACGTGATATAGTTTGTTGGCCTAACATGGCCATTTAAGTACTCCCTTACCTTTTCAATGAGATACTCAAATCAATGTAAGGAATTTTATTTGCCAAGTATCATGGGGCCAGCTTTGAGTTATCACGCTGAGGTGTTCGTGGCAGTGGTTGGGGCATACCATTATTTCCAGGTCGAGACCGTCGTTCTTGAGCACTCGCTAATCTTGGAGAGGAGAGTTCCCCGCTTATGGTAAAGGGATCTGAGGAAGGAAGAGGTGAAGAATGGTGAATGTGTTATCTGCCTTGAATGCCATGGCCTCGAATTATCTAACAATATATGTTGGCTTGTGTCTGAACACTTTCATCTCTTTGTTGGTTGACTCAAGCTTCCCATGATTAGCATAGTTTCCTCACGTTATCTTCTATTTGATTCCATGATTCTTTTTTCTTTAGAAAGTAAGTGCTCAAGAACTTCCTATTCTCTTGAAATGTTTGAATGATTTTTTTGCCATTTGTGTTTTATTGTTTAGAAATCATACAAGAATATCAATCCTTTTTGTTTCCTAATATTGTTGTCTCCCACTTTGAATTTCATCTTTTTCTCATTTGGAAACGCGTTGAGAGTGCATATATTATGCTCTTGAATGTACATTCTAGGGGTTTCGCAGTTAATTTTATCAATTTAGTTGATTTCGTGAGATTTATTTTCTAGTTTCCAGTTCCATATAGTCACGGTTCTTAAAATCTATTCAAGTAGAGAAAGAGAGAAGAATTCAATAATATCATTTGCAAATTCATAACCTTTTCCAGGTTTCTCAGTAATCAAATTTGCGGTGAGAGCTATGTTAGATTCTAGATGTTGAATCCAAGTGACTTTCCAGATTTTATGATCATTTTATTTTAGTTCGACCCTGCTAATTGATTATTTGCTTTGTGCTATGCAGAGACACAACATAAGCAAGATATGATATGGACAGATACATTCTTCTTGGGCGAGAGATTGTTGTTATATTTGCTGAAGGGGGTAGGAAGAAGTTAGAGGAAATGCAGAGCAGGTAGAGGTAGAGCCAAATATTCAGAAAAGAGATAAAATAAGTGTCCTAATAATTACATAATCATCTTTTAACCTGGTTGTGTAATCCATGATGACCTGAATCATGACAACAACCTTGCATAACATCATCTGAATCTCTACAGTGGTGGATGACAATGAATCTCTACAATGTCAGTAAATAGAACCTCATAATAAAAATGCCTATCGGTGTAATGAATCAAGATGATGATGTCAACCATAAAGGTGTTGGAATGTGTCCCTTTGGAAGGTAATAATTTCTAGTTTATATCGAAAGAAACTCTAATTTTATATAAAAGAGGTATATCCCACATTCATCATGGAGTAATTATCCTTGTAATAATTTATTATATAAATAGGTGAAATTACATTATCTCACATGTATTATTGGGATGCAATTTTTCCAAATATCTTGGTATATAATAGAGGTTAGAGAGTCCCATGAAACACACAAAAAATATCAAAGTCTTATCTTTCTAACAAGTGAAGTATTTATGAAAGTTCTGGAAGTGTTCTTTATAAGATTGGAGATTTCTAAAGATACAAAAAAGACTTTATTAACTTTCCATGGATGTTTCCCCAATTGGGGTTTTACCACGTAAATCTGGTGTGTTTGTTCTTTTGTCTCTTGTCTCCTTTCTTTTATTAATTAAGTGTTGTTATTATTCATAAGAGGTTAGATTAGTAGGGTTTTGTGATGTTTTGTATTGTTGTATGATTATTTCATATTCTCAATATTCTAACATGGTATCATAATGGGCTACTATTTTCTACCTCCCTCGGTAAAAAAAATTGTAACAATATTTTTTTTAATTTGAGCACTTATTATTTTGTAGATTTACAGTAAGATCTAGTGCCCATTAAGGTTCCTCTTTAGATCTAGGAATTTTCACTACGATATTGTATTTTTTCAAAAAATTTACTTCATTGTTGGCTCTAAAACAATGAAACCAGCTATGAACGAATATTGGTCTATTAAATTTAGCTTTGGTTTGCTCATTTTTTTAATTAGTTTTCATAACCTAGCTTTGGTTAATTTTTCTTTTAAACTACATTTTTTTAGGCACTTTTATAGGCTTGGTATTTACCAGGACTAATTTGTTTACCAATCCAGTGTTTTTTACCGACCCTAACAAATTCTTTTGAAACTGATATCTTTTGTTGCAGGAGTTTGTTTTTCAGTGATTTAGATATTCAGTCTTCTCACTCACCTCTATATACATCGTACAATCCTATATGAAAGTTGTACATTCTCATAGAAGTGTTTGTTGCAAATTCTTTTAAATGGGAAACTTCATATCTAATAATTTTAATCCTCTAGATGATTTATTTTTCGTTTGAGGTTGCTAATATGTTTATGTTGCAAAGCTAATCTCTACTAAAAACAGGCAGATGTAAGAAAAAATGATGAGTTGGGTATCGTTCAATCTCTCTACATCCAGCTTCTATGCCTATCAATGTGGTTTGTTTCCCTTGTGCTCACTTGAAGGAGTAATTGTTGGGGTAATGCCTGCACATGAAACCAGAGTAGTCCCATAGTTTTATTTTATTATTCATCCATTTGCTACACAATTCCTTTCTATATATCACTACCATGTAGCATAGAGGAGGTCAGCCTTGAGTGTTTTCCTTGGAATGTGTCTACACACTGTGGAAGCATGATCTTTGTTGGGATATTTTTAAATGCTCCTCTGAGCATCCTCGACCTTTCCAGCATTGTAATCATTGGGTATATGTTGTAGTTATTGCAAAATACAATAAATTATTTTTGCCACTTGGAACTAGTCCAATACGTGTAGCAAGCATTAACATGATTAAAGGAGTGGAACCATTAGTCTTGTCTAGACTTATTATTGACCTTTGAAGAAGTACTTCTTTACACCTTTCTTTGTGATTGTTGTAGTGATGATTTTTGTTGTAGGTGGTGGAAGCAAGGGTATCATAATATTTTTTTTTGGGATCCTCTTTACTTATTTGCCTTGAATTCTTAGTTTATTGTTTTATTCATCATGACTTCAGATGTTGTTCAAATTCCTAACTTTATTGGCACTAACTACCTTGTTTTTAAGAGGAAGCTAATCGATATTTTCAGGAGTAAAAACCTTTGTTGCATAGTTAGTGTGGTAGCAAGAAACCAAATGATGCCAAATATTTAACTATATGGGAGGATCATTGTAAATAGGAAAGAGATTTAATTGGGAAAACTATCTAAGATAATGTTGGCATTATGATGTATGTGTTGTACTTGATGGCAACCCTCTTGTAGCAGAACAACTCTCGTGTATATGGGAACTAGATGAATCTACATAAGAGATATCAGATGTGACAAAATGCATGGCAGTAGTGTTTACAGATGTGATGAAATGCAGGGCAGCTTCAAGGAATCAATTCAGAAGGCAACTCACTCAGATGAAAGATCACAGTATAGCAGGTAAACAACAAAGAATTACAAATCAGTGTTCACAGAATGAAGAAAGAGAGGTATACGCAGGTTCACCACTGACCAAGTTGTGTATACATGTAGGTTCATTGTATACAAGTCGCGTATATGTACACATGCACTTTCACAGAAGGAAAAGCGCGTATACCTTGGAAAAAATAAATGTTTGGTCCGAAGTATTTAGTCCATTGTATTTTGATTCATGGTATTGCTCCAAGGTATCGGGTCCGAGGTATTTCCCTAGGTATTGGTCCTAAGTGGTTTTGGTCCATGGTATTGAGAAAGGCCTACAAACTATAAAAGGAGGAGAAGATCATTAGGCTAAGGTGTGCAAGTATCGAATATCTGATGAAGTATGAGATCTAATATGCAGGTTATTGGCTTATGGTGTTGTGCTTGACCTGAACTAAGGATGAACCTTAGCATTTGATGAAGAATAATATCTAATGATGTATCAAGATCTTAAGGCTTGAAGTGAATTATCTTTATGTGGTTTGATCATGTATCTGAATAACTGGCGCATGTTATAGTCTGTAAATATGATGATATGGGTATGACTAAAGTCTGGAATAGTTGTTATGTTCAAATCATCATTTACAGATCTGTACGCAGGTTCACTTTAGAAAAGTAGCGTATACACGTTGGTTCTGCATATCAAAGCAACGTATACATCATAAATTTGATTTGTAGATCTATACGTTGGTTCGCTTTGAGGAAAGCACGTATGCACGCAAGTTCGACACATGGAAGTAGCATATACCTTATCAAATATGTTTTAGTTGCTTCTGTTTGTTGTTGCGGTGTTTTGGGTTCTAGTTACTGTATTCTGGTGACAACATTCAGAATGATCAGATTGATGGGTTGTCAAAGTGATTGATCGATTCGGTTGTGGTTGGTTCAAAAGGAGATTGGTTGATGCAGATATATATTTGATGATTGAATGATGTTGTTGATGGATCCAGTCTGAAAATTTATGAAACGTGGTCCTTGGAAGAAAAGAGAAGGTTGTAGCCTTCTACAGGTAGAAGCCTGCGTATTGGTATAAGACTGCACCAGTACAAAAATTTAAACAGAAATTTCTTATTACTAAAAAGAAGAAAAAGACGACAGCAGCATGTGGTTTTCACCCACATTGGGTTTCCACCTTATATCTTGGTGTTCATGTGTGTTTCTTATGTGTGATGCTTTATTCTGTTTTTACTGCACTGTCTAATGAATTCTTGATATACTAGTTAAAGTTCAATGCATGATAATTTGGGTAAATCAAAAGATCTCTGCATATATGCTGGTTGCATTAAGTATAGTTTTGTATACCTGTTATTTAAGCTGAAGTAGCGTATACAAATCAGTTTGAAAATTAAATTATTGATCTGATAATACTGATTCACCCCCCCCACCTCTTAGTATTATTTCCAACACCATTAGTCTTGTCTAGACTTATTATTGACCTTTGAACAAGTACTTCTTTACACCTTTCTTTGTGATTGTTGTAGCGATGATTTTTGTTGCAAGTGGTGGAAGCAAGGGTATCATAATATATTTTTTTGGGATCCCCTTTACTTATTTTCCTTGAATTCTTAGTATACTGTTTTATTCTTCATGACTTCAAATGTTGTTCAAATTCCTAACTTTATTGGCACTAACTACCTTGTTTTGAAGAGGAAGCTAATGGATATTTTCAGGAGTAAAAACTTTCACTGCATAGTTAGTGTGAAAGCAAGAAACCAAATGATGCCAAATATTTAACTATATGGGAGGATCATTGTAAATAGGAAAGAGATTTAATTGGGAACTACTATCTAAGATAATGTTGGCATTATCATGTATGTGTTGTACTTGATGGCAACCCTCCTGTAGCAGAACAACTATCATGTATATGGGAACTAGATGAATCTACGGAAGAGATATCAGATGTGACAAAATGCATGGCATTAGTGTTTACAGATGTGATGAAATGCAGGGCAGCTTCAAGGAATCAGTTCATAAGGCAACTCACTCAGATGAAAGATCACAATATAGCAGGTAAATAATAAAGAATTACATATCAGTGTTCACAGAATGAAGAAAGAGAGGTATACACAGGTTCACCACTAACCAAGCTGTGTATACATGCAGGTTCATTGTATACAAGTCGCGTATACGTACACACGCACTGTCACAGAAGGAAAAGCACGTATACCTTGGAAAAAATAAATGTTTGGTCCGAAGTATTTGGTCCATGGTATTGCTCCAAGGTATCGGGTCCGAGGTATTGACCCTAGGTATTTGGTCAAATGTATTGGTCCTAAGTGGTTTTGGTCCATGGTATTGAGAAAGGCCTACAAACTATAAAAGGAGGAGAAGATCATTAGACCAAGGTGTGCAAGTATCGAATATCTGATGAAGTATGAGATCTAATATGCAGGTTATTGGCTTATGGTGTTGTGCTTGATCTGAACCAAGTATGAACCTTAGCATTTGATGAAGGATAAGATCTAATGATGTATCAGGATCTTAAGGCTTGAAGTGAATTATCTTTATGTGGTTTGATCATGCATCTGAATAATTGGCATCCAATACCATGGACCGAAAACCATCGCATCCAAAACCATGTGCAAAAATCATGCACAAAACCATAGGTGGGTCCGCCCAACCTAACATAGGGTCCAAAACCCCTCAAACCCCCTGTGACCCCACCCCGCTACACAATTGGCACAATGAAGGAGGGGCTCCGCCCCCCCTATAACCCCCCGTTTAACTACGTGGGCTAGTCTTGGAAAGAATATAACACAACCCAACATCAATGCCTTGAGTTTGTAAGAAATTCCTCATTCTTGCTTCCCATATATTAAAGTTCCCATTGAACCATGGAGCCTTCTCAAATTGTTTGTCTTTTATTTTAGTGGTAGAGGGAGACACATCCTTAGGAGGATTTGAGGCTTTTTTCCTTGACTTCACCATTTGTGTTCTAAAGATCAACCTTCAAGCTGTTAGGCTTTGAATGAAGGTACTAGCTCTGATACCAATTGTTGGAAATACTGAGAGGGGGGGTGAATCAGTATTTCATTTTCAACTATTATTTTACCAGTTAAAACATTTATATTCAGAACACAAGATGAACAAGGAGTATCAATGCTTTTATTAATATAATCTTTGCAATAAAATATATATAATATATAAATGGTTGCAATTAGTTGCCAAGCACCAACTTGGACTTTTGTGAGGCTTCAACCTCTTGAGCTCCAGCTCTGTTTCGCCAAGGCAATAATCTTGGACTTAGGAGCACCAACTCCCACAGACTTCTATCCTTCTAGTTTCTGAGACACCAGTCCCAAGGACACTAATCCTTCCTACTTCTGAGGCACAAATCCCAAGGCCTCCCATCCTTCTTACTTCTAAGGCATCAACCCCAAGGACTCCAATCCTTCTTACTTCTAAGTTACCAACCCCAAGGGTTCCAACCCAATCTTGTCAAGGCATGTTTGATAGTAATGTTCTGCTCTCAGAACTCTTCTTTACTGAGTTATGTATGTTTATAGCTTCACTGTAGTCTCCATGCTACAACATCAATGACAACCAATCTTCTTATGAAAGAGTCTTTGCAACTCTTCATACTGTCCACACAGAGTCTCTAATAGATGACCTCTGATAATGTCTCCACATAGCTTTAGTGAGTCTACTATTAGCTGCACTAAGCTCTGCATAAGAACCAGCTTTCAGTTCAAGCATCTGTCCTTACTGCCACAGTAAATGCTTCGGCATGACTGCTTCTCTGCTGACTACTTCTCCCCTTCAACTGTCTCATGTCTTGTTGGTCCTTCGGCCCTTTTTCTGTTCTGTTGGACCCTCTGGCTGCCTCTATTTCTTCCAGCTTATTTCAACAACATTCAACACACTTTGTTCTCTATTTTTCCTGTTTTATACATTCCTGATGCCTCTATCTGTTGTTTTCCTCTTTCCACTTGCTCTTTGGCTTCCTCCTCAGTCGTTGTAGTTTCCTCTGCCTCACTTGATCCTCGGTCATTGTGGCTTCCTCTGCATTGGCTTGCTTCTTTGGCTTCTCGATCCTTTGGCTTCCTCTGTCTATTCAGGTTTACCAATGCTCATAGGACACATTCATTCATAAGAGAGGACCAAATTACACATAGAAAACATGTTCCATGTTAACATTGTAACAACGCTCCTTTTTCATTAATCGTAGACATACGCTGGACTTTACAGTTTAACAGAGAGACTATACTAATCAGGGTGGACCCACATGCCACTTCACAATTGCAATTGCAATCGGCTCTGTTCAGTCCTATTAAACTATGGGAACCGTTATCATAAGACTTTTGGCCTAAAAACCCCGCGCAATACAATTATTTGAATTACATAGGAAATATATGAAAATCCCGACTGAAATGCTAAAGGGCAGACTTCAAAAACATTTTACCCGCATCTATAACTGCTTCGGGTCCATTCTTTATTGCTTCGGGGCTTTTCCTTTGTATTTCGGTTTTTACATCGAAACCCGCCAATACACTGAAAATCCCTTTATGCGCGGAACTCAAAAATTGTACAGTCAGGTTTATAATACCCATCGGATCCAGCTGTGTAATCACAATTGGTAGCAGTGGCTTCCCGATGGCCGATGGCCGATTCACCTGCAGATGTGATATGATATTGAAACAAAACGCAATGTTGCATCGGGCCCGCAACATACATCACAATCGGCGCTTGGGGGTGACACCCCTTAGTATTATTGCGATGGGCAGATGCGATATATCATTAAACCATTGCATAATGTTGTAGCTGGTCCGCACATATCACAGTTATATGATATTTATATATATATATATATATATATATATATATATATATATATATATATAGATATATATATATATATTGCAAATTTGCATGTTTTAACGTGGCAAGACTTAAAGGCCCGCATATATGAAATACACTTAAAACCCGCTTTGAAGCACTTACCCGGACTTCACCTGTTTATACACCCAGACATATATGTCGTCGGGTCTGCACATATATATCGCAATCGGGGGTTTTGGGTAGTGGCACATAACCGAACCGCCGATTACAATATCGCCGATCTCTACATATTTCTCCGCTCCGATAGTGTATTCCTCTATATGTACATGTTTTTGCCTCCGATAGTGTATATAGCCTATATATATGTGTTTGCGCCTCTGATAGTGTATTTGCATGCATATACACTATATTGTTCCCGATAGCTCCCGATAGTGTATTCTTTGGAATTCTTTGCCATACTTTGCTCTGATAGCTCCCGATAGTGTATTTCGCATATACATATATTATATACAACTCCGCTCCTTTTAACTCTTCCGCTCTTCTTTATGCTCCGCTCCTTTAACTCTTCTGCATATATGTGTTTCGCTCTTCTTTGGCTAGCATACGTTATTCCCGATAAGACTCTTTGGCATGTATTACTCTCGATAAGACTCCTCCTGAGCTCCGATAGCTCTATCTTCTCCTCTGATGGCTTTGTCTGCTCTTTGCTCCTTCAATATGCTCTCTGATAGCTTTTCTTTGCTCTCTGCTTCCTCTGATAACTTTGTTTGCTCCATTTGCTCCTCTGTTTGCTCTGTTTACTCCTCTGTTTGCTCTGTTTGCTCCTCTATTTGCTCTGTTTGCTCCTCTTGCTCCAATGTGGCTCCTCTGGCTTGGCAATGTCTTTCAAAGACCTCCTCTAATACCTTCATACCTTGATGGCTTCTGCCTTTTCTGATATGCCTCTCTTGCTCTGATATTCTGCAATATGCCTCTCTTGCTCTGATATTTTGCAATAGCTTTGATATGCCTCCTTTGTTAACTCCTCCATTAAAAGACTCTTGCTTATGGTTTGGCTATCCTGATGGCCTTGCTCCTGTCTCTTCATGGATCTGCTCTGCTTCCCCTTGGCTTCATATCATCATCTAGTATCTAGAAGATTGCCATATTAACATTAATGACAACCTAGGTCAACAGACTCATCCTACCACCAATAGATCCACCTAGATCCCATTGTTGACTCATGCATTTCATGTCCTTCATGTCTAAGTGCTCCTATTCTGATATGCCCCTGACTAAGAATATCTTCTCAAGAATCACCCCATCAATAGAATACCAACTCATAATCTCTCGTCAATCCATCTTGTGGGAAGGATTGAATGCATTAACACTTGTACATGGAACAAGTTCATTATGCCAATGTTGCACCATGCTCAACTCATGTTGTTTTGCTTGGTGAACCCATAATATCCATCTAGAAAATTCTTCCCCTCTCTCTCCAACGTATAGAGGTGGGTTGATAGTGCTACAAGCCATGTCTATGTACTCCTCAAGAGGGTTGTGCTAAAAATCTAGAATATGCTCCCTTGGCTGCCCATTTAGGGATGTTAGCTATTATCCAATGCTAGATAGATTGGTCATTGACTTGGCATACAAAAATCCAAGCTCCTTAAGTTCATTGATATGCTGCAAGATGGTGCTTCAAAGTGTCTAGGTCTTCTTCTTCATTGCTACAAGATCTATCCAAAAATGCTAAATCGTCTCCTGGTGGCTATCATCTAGAAGTTATGTGGCCTTGTTGGATGTCTTTGTGTCTTCTTTCACCTCATCAATGGTTGGCCCTAAAGATGGATGCTCAACTCCCTCGACCACAACTCAAACTTGAGCCTTCAACAAGCTCTCCAAATACGAATCATAATGCACACTATGTATATCATACTTTTCCTATGTTCATGTACCTTTGGGTGCTCTTCTCCTTGGTTTGTTTCACACATGGGAACAATCTATTGGTTACTAGAAGTTTCATTTATCTCCTCCTTGTGCTAACCATTTTTAGCCATCAAATATCATTGGATGCATAGGTGAATTGCTATAAACATATTTACATGATTGTTCATACCCATCAAGGGTAATCTCATGAAAATCAATGGACTCAAGTATAGTAGAAGAAGCCATCTTATTCTCATTAGAATCATTAGAAGGAATCTCCTCTTGTTCTACCCCTATCATACACCATTTTAGTCAAGCATGAGTGATTAGGCTCCCAAGGTCCCTTACACCTGAAGCAAGTATTTTTCCTCCTTAATTCATTTTTGTTTCTGACTTGAACCTTTGCAAAGAAAGCATCATATTCTTTATCAACTCTACTCAAATGGTAAGATGAAAAAATTTGCTCCTTCCTTGTAACTTACATCCTCATCAATTCTTCCTTGGTCAATTGTCTTTTAAACAGTCTCATGTTCTACTCAACCAACCTGTTTGCTAGTTCATAAGTAGCAAGTGAGGCAATTTGTTCCTTTCTACAAATGGCCAACAACTTGGATTTCATCTACTTGCAAATGGAATCATGGTCACCCATAACTAAAGACAAAATAGTTTGCACATTTGTTTTGACATTGTGCGGATGATGTTCCTAAATGTTGGCAAAGTATTGGAACATTTGAAGAATCAAATCATTGCACTCTAGATCATGCATGATGGCATATGATTTGAATCCAACCATGATTTCCAAAATCTTGAGCCTCTTTCCCAAGTTAGGACCCACGGTGTTATCCAACCCTTGAAAGCTTTCTACTATCAGTTGGAAAAGTTTCATCATAATGTCATCATTATAAGTAGGTATAGGTGAATTTAACCTTATGATCTCACTAAGGCATGAGGATATAAGTCTTGCCCCACCACAAGGGTGCTCCAAGAGCTTTTGTTGTATCAAGGCGAGCATTGATGGTTTAAGGATCCAATTTAAACTCATCCAATTATTGCTTCACCTTGGAAAGATGTGAGTCTAATTCCTCCAATTTAAAAAGGGAAGCCACTGACACCTTCATGATCTTTAAGTTTGACCCAAGTGCAAAGAGTCAATATCATATTTCATGTTCTTTCTTCAATATCCATCAAGTGCTCCAACTGTAGAATAGCATGGACTCCTCTTGAGAAGGATTTGTTGTTCTACCTTTTTTTCTGGTTTATAAAAGCATTACAACTCAAAGAAACAACTGATGTATTGAAATGTTGTTGTTTCCTCTCTAATTTATATATGGCATTTGTGAGGCTTTCTAGGGCCTATTTCCATCTAACATCCATTTGAAAATTTTAGATTCCTCTTATGCTAATAACTATTAAAAGGCCATCATGGACATACTAATCCCTTGAATGCAATTTACCACAAAAGAGATATTTTAAAGACTCATAAACCATAAAATTTACTTCATTTTTTACAATGGAAAAACACTAGCTATCAAATAAAAATGTGCAACCCAAAAATGCAGTCATGTAGCTTCTGGCACTATTTTATTAAAGCGGAATTCTTTGGAGACTACTAAGATAGAACCTGATAAAATGTTGGGCAACAATTTATTCGACCTTTTGTCTTGCACAGTTATGATAATTCCAGACTACAGTTGTAGTATGGTCCTTCCTCCTCTACCACTCCTTGGAGTTGCCTCGAAAAATACTACAAGATGGATACATTTCTTAAACCCTTCTTTCACATATGAACATTCACCGCTTACATAAACAATTGAATAACTTATGCACAACAAATTTACTTAATTGATGAGAATCACTTTCAGTAAGAAGCTACAACTAATACACAATGATCACCCATGTTTTCACAATACAACCAACCACATTGTTTTGCAATTATCTCACACCCTCTGAAGATCAATATGAGGTACTCAATTGTAGTGGTCACAACCTCAGACTCTAGGTCATAACTCACTCAGGAATGCAAATCATTTACATATTCTCTTTTATATGCTCTAGTCATTGCAACTCGATCTCACCCTCTACAAACTTCAGTGGTCACAAGGTCTTTAACACTTAGAAAAATAAATCTTTTCACTCATATACTCTGATCCCGTAATAAACACAAAGATCTCTACTTAGTTTTACATGGCTTCGACACCGATACAAAAACATGGAAGCTAGCTACAATAGCCCATTAATTTGGCCTCATATTGCACTGACATTTGCACTATATAGCCTTCATACAATGCCTGCTACAACATACTTATGAAAAAACACTAGTAGCAAACATAATGACAGGGTATTGCAACAACATAAAATTTGTCCTGCATAGCACTTTGATCAAAGCCTCAACATCTCCACAAATATCCTAGCAAGTCGTTCTACACCCACACAGGCTAAATGCACCATCGCACTACATACCCATCCCAATTCACATTACAGGTTTCTACCAATGCACCATGCTAATCGCTTAGCTACAAGTCACACTCATTGATTTGCTTCATCGCACCTTCAAGAATACGCTACAATATTCATTGCGCACATGCACTAATACACAACTCCAATCACACTCCTCCATACAAACTTATATCCATGCACACGTCATATTGATTGCATTGTAATACATCTATAACCTAATATCTAACAATTATACGTTCAACACATTAAAACACATGTGAATACTTCTTTAGGCTCTCATGCACCCAGATCAACTCACGTTGAACCACGAGCCAAGGTACAAACCATCTAGTCTTGACATGGCACAAACATAGAAAGGAATTCCTTCGTTTACAGTGGTTGCAACCCTTCCACGATCTCGAATGAGCCTCAAACTCGAACTATGCTACATCTCTTATGCTCTAGTATACACCAACAACACTAGGTTGTGTATTTTGATAGCAGATCGAGGCCAAGAGCAACCCATGATATCTCAAGGACCTTCATCCTCGGTAAATATTTAGCTTCATCCATAACAAATTTATGTGTTCAGTCTGTCACGAATCCCTATAGTGATCTTGACTTCTGCCTCTGTGCGGGAAACTTGTTTGGTCACTCCATAAGTATGATAATACCTTGATTCTACCTCCAGTCACCTCATGCCAAAACCCACTGCCTTGCATACACATATAATCCAACAACAACTCAAACCACTTTGTAGTATTCTCACAACATTAGAGAAATTTTGAGGTCTACAATGGGTCTCCTAAGGAATATTATAAAACGATAGTGGAAATAATACAATAAGATTAGATTACCTCATCAAGTTTTGGAGGGAAAAAGGAAACAACTATTTTTTCAACTCGTATTTTTAACTTATCTCCCTACGATTTTACCCAAATTTGGAGTAGGAGCACTCATTAGATATGGAATTTAATTTTTCATCTAAGGACTACCCATGTTGCATACTTTCGATAGACCTTACTACACGAAAAATGTGAAATATAGGAAAAAATGTGATTGTAATCATGTTTTTCATGTATTTCACATTTTTTCGTGTAGTAGGGTCTATCGAAAGTATGCAACATGGGTACTCCTTGGATGCAAAATTAAATTCTACATCCAAGGAGTGCTCCTACTCGAAATTTGAGTAGAATCATAAGAAGATAAGTTGAAAATATGAGTTGAAAAAGTTATTTTTTTATTTATTTTTATCTTTTTACCTTTTTGCTCAAAAAGTGGTGACTCATCCCCCATGGTTGACATCATCATATTGAATCCTATTGGTTCTTATAAAGCTTATTTTTGTTGTACATTTTTGTTTTAAGGCCCATTTTTTACCTCAAAATTTCCCTAATGCCACCTGCATGCATGCCAATCCTCTCCGTGTGCAGACAAGTAGTCTCAAACAATAGCTCGTTGAAGAACAAATTGACGCTATAGGTGAGTCGATCTTATTCCTCTTCACCCAATTGTTCGCCCAGTATGCACGAAATCTAAGGGATGTCCCCCCAACATAAAATTTTAGTTTTCTTGCTTAGGGAATCTCAGTTTACAAAGGTTTTGAACTCTAACAAATACAAGCCCTACAATAAATTCAATCCAACAAGTGAACTCGATAATAATCCTTGGTCTAGCGATAATTTGACCTTCAAGAGTACCTGCAATTAAAACCCTTTCCAAAAAATGAACTTGGCCTAGAAAATTAAGAGGGTTCCAGTCTCCTTCGAAATCGATATGTAATAAAAGCCCTCACGTTGGGAGCATGCACAACTTTGATACCACTATAATGTTCCTTTGGGAAATATGGCAACCAATCTAGAAATAAAACTCAGAAATCCACGATAAAAGTTTTAAACAAGACAAAGCCCTCATTATAAATAAAATATTCCAAATGAATAACAAAACAACTAATTATTCTCTTCCAACAATTAGATAAAAATATTGCAATTACAAATAACACGAGAAATAGAAGTAAACTCAACTTTATTTTGTTTACTAGAGCAGGATTACATGTCAATACAAACTATCAATAACTCCCACTAAATGTCATGTTGAGCTAGAAAATAGCTAAGGAGATGACCTCCAAAATAATTATGGTAATACTAATCTTAGCTTCCCAAAACTGTAATTGGAACCAGTAGATGCACCTGTGAATTTTGAATGAATTCACCAAGGATTGGTAGAGATGGGTTTCCATCCAATCTAACCAAGGTACCCAATAGTTTTCATCCCAGGCACAATGAACATGTGAGAACAATTTCCCCAATCTTCACAAAAAACAAATGATTAACTCTAAATGCCCAAAAAAGCTTGTGTTCCCGCCCCCCTCCTCCTTTTAAATAATTGATGGATCTCTCTTCAACCTTCTAGAAGCACTTTTATTTTATTATTTTATTTCTATTCTAAACGTTTCTCCCTTTGAGATTTTATTTTATTATTTTATTTTCATTCTAGAAGCTTCTCCCTTTTATTTTATTTTATTTAAGTCACTTTTAATCTCAAAAAATGATTAGTCTACTCTGTGATTTCTCCAGCCATTAAAAACTACTTTTCATCGTCCCATCATGTAGATCTCTTCATCCTGGTTCCAACGAACTATTACACTAAGGTGTTTCTCCAAACAATCCACTCCAAGTAACACCTTTGGCACACAAAGGTGTTTCTCCAAATAATCCAAGTAACGCCTTTGACATATTTAATTAAAATATACTTGATAATAACCTCATTTTATGGGAATCGTCTAAATGCAACAAAACCAAGTACGAGATTGTGTGAAACTAACCTTGATGATGAAATATGGCAAGCAAACCACGTCGAGCCCCATTAAACTCCTCCAAAACCCTTCGAGCCCACTGATGACGTAATCTCGCTCCTATGACCCAGCTGACACAACCCCTGAAAATCCACCCTAATCCCACCATAAGGGGAACCAAAAATGAGGATATTACAACATCGTTATAACCAAGCCAATCTCTCCAACATTACAAATAAGATCTCCTACCTCGCGACATTACTATCATGCATTGGTAACATCATAAATCAGATAATTATACCAAATTATACCAAGTTATACCATTTCCAATCTCTTCAATAAAGAACAATAACATATTTCACACATCACATCGTTTTGATACAATTTATACTTTTTTTAGATACATCACATTGCACTTTTATACATTTGATGTTTTTGTTGAATTAGGAAAATGCTAATTGTGTTTAGATCATTAATATAATTTATAATCTCTTGGTGGCTTTACAAGAATTGAAACCAGAGTTGTGGTGAATTGGAACAAATTTATATATCAATTAGTTTAAGATGCATCAATCATGAATCACAGAAGCCTACAATCTTAAATACTTTATAATTATTAAATAATATAATTAAAAGATAATATAGAAATTGATTTATACTTTAAAATTATTAAATAATTTAATTTAAAAATGATATAGAAATTGATTTATTTATTAAATCATTTTAGCTTGAAATTATTACAATAATATTTATAAAAAAATTATAATCCAGTATGCCATTAGTGGAGATTTCAACCTAAGTAAAGAAAATAACAGCCATTTTATCAAACCACCCAAAATAAACAAAATTAGTAATTGGAATATTTTCTTATAAATAAATTATTTTAAAGTATTATAATATATATTTTTCACTTCTAAACAGATTAATTAAATATATTATTTATTTATCTTAAATAAAAAATAATTAAATAAATTATTTAAAAAAAATCAATATTAAATATTTATATTTTTAAAACTAAATTTATAATATAAAAGAATATATTTCTTTAATTAAAATGATTCTTACAAAATATGTAAAACTAAGTTTATGGTATAAAAGACTATTTATTTAATTATAATTATTTTTACAAAATATGTAAAAATAAATTTGTAGTATAAAATATATAGTTTTTTACTTATAATGATTGATAGGTGTCAGTATAGTATTTTATTTTGTAAGTTTGGTAAGACTATATTTTCATCATATTTAATTTTAAACTAGTGACTTTACATCAAGGAGTGTCTTCATAATCTATCCAATAATCAAAACTTATGAATACCAATCTATCCAAAACCCATAAACATATACATGTATAATATTAATTTAAAAAATAAAAATAAAAAATTATGTAACAATATAAAAAAAATTGTATACATATTAAATCTTTAATGCATTTTAAAAACGTTTATTAAAACATTTATGAACCTTAAAATTTTAAAATGTTTTAATAAATAAATAAACAAACATTCATTAAATAAAAACATTTATAAAAATTCCTTATAAAAATGCTTTAAACATTTATAAAGTTTATTAACGTATTAAGGTGTTTATTAACATATTAAAATATTTATTAAGCTTCTAAGCTTTCAATAAGATTATTGAAGCTTATCAAACTTTTGAAACAATTAGAATAACGTATATAGACACTTTAAATGCCTAGTGTTTATCAAAGCTAAGATTTATTTAACATTTAAATACTTTTTATTTAATAAACTTTTACAAACACTTTAAAAAAAATTATAAACTCAAAAAAGCTCAAATATAACTTGTAAATTATAAAGTCATATAAGGCTCAAATATAACAGTAAAAATTATGTAACAGTATAAAAATAAATTGTATTAAAAATTAAATGAATACATTTTTTAAATAAATATAATGAGACATAAGGATAGAAAAAATTAAATACATTATTCATTTAAAATCAATAATAGTATCACACAATTTCAATATAGGATAACAAACAAATAATAGTATAACAAAATTTCAATATGTAATACAACAAAAACATTAATTTCTATACTATCATAAATAATTTACCCAGACCTATTTCCAGTTTACCATCCGGCCAACTGATCCTCTGCCACCAATCTAATTCCCCATTAATTTGTTTCAAGTTAGATAATTTTTCTATTCCCTTTGGTAATGTCTTCAACAAAGGGCAATCAATAACTTCCAAGATTTGAAGTTTGGACATTGTTCCTTCATTCCACACGGTAGCAGGATCTGCTATCCTCTCTAACTTGTTTAGTTCATCCAATGTTAGCATCTCCAACATTGGAAAACCATCACTCCCAATGTCCAATTCCATCAATTCATTGCACATACTGATATGCAATTCTTTTAAATAAGGTAGCTTCATTCCTGATGGTAATTTCTTCAATGGGCAATTGATTATCACCAAGAATTGAAGTTTAGACATTGTTCCCTCATTCCAGATCTCAGATGACCCTGCAAGACTTTCCAATTTAAGTAAGTTTCTCAGAACTAATATTTCTAATATTGGAAAAGAGTTACCTGCACTGTCACTCCTCTCATCTGCACTTTCACTCCTATTCTTGTCCAAGGCAGGGAGCGCCTTCAATTGGTAACATGAGTGCAAAAGCAACATCTTCATATTTTGGAATTCACAAATACTGTTGGGTAGAGTTTCCCCCTGATAATTAATCAGATGAAAATTCTGCAACTTCTTCATATGTCCCATCTTTTGGAGAATAACATGCTCAGGTGCTACAGAATCTCTTTCTGCATCTGCATCTGCATCATATTCTAATGTTAAGTTTCTCATCTCCAACCAAGCAACCTCTGTATCCACTTTATTTTCTGATGTTACCACTGCCGTCAACTCTGTTAGATTGGAGAGCTTTGAAAGATCCTCCACACTCACTGCACAAACAGACTCCATTAATGGCAAGATGAGAGTGTTCAATGAAGTGAGTTGAAAAAGATCTTTTGGAAGCTCATTTAGACTGTAGCATGCATCCAATTTGAGATGCTTTAGATTCTTGAGCTTTCCTATCTGACTGGGCAATGAACGCAATGCCAAACAAGAACTAAGATTCAAAACTTGAAGGTTAGATAGAGTGCAAAGACTGTCAGGCAAATCAACAAGTTTGGTGCACCTGGCCAAGTTAAGAAACTTAAGCTGCTGAAGTTGCTGCACTGTGCCTGGCAATGTTCCTATGGATGTGCACGACAAATCCAAAACCTTCAGAGACTTGATGTCTGAGAAAAATCTTTCTGGAATCTCTTCCAACTGGTTATTAGAGGCTAATACCAAACTCTCAAGCTTTGAACATTTCAAATCATTTGGAAGATCCTTAATAGCAGTATGGCCAACCGATATGCGTCTGCAATCCCTCGTGTCTCTTTCACCAGGAAAGTTTTGCAACTTTTGACCTGCTAAAAATAAGCATTTCTCTTGGTCTTGGCTGCCTATGTAAATCGCCATTTCACGGAGAGCTTCATGAATCTTTAAATACTCCACTGTATGATAGTCGTCATCAACAATATACTCCACAGACTCCAGCAAGAACCTACTTACCAGTACTTTTATGCAATGCCGCCCAGCATCCATCAAATAAGGCGTCTCTGCCCCGTCGAGTAACCCCTCAGCGTCCCACATTTGCACCAGCGTCTCCACAGGAATTTCTTTATCTCCAAGAAATGCTGCACAACTTAGAAAACATTTCTGTAGGGAATCAGACAGATCATCAAAACACCATCTTAACTGTTGATAAAGCTCTGCTTCAATGTTCGTCTGGCTCCTTTGGAAGGAAGTATCTGTGCTTTCCATAAACTTCAATGCTTTTTGCCAATCATTCTGAGTCTTTTCGCAACTCATCGTTCCAGCAACTGCATTGATGGCCAACGGCAAGCCTCTGCAGAGCGAGGAAATATTTTTGGCTATAGTCTCTATATTCTCTGCAACAACTTTATCTGCAAAAGCTCCTCTTCTAAATAATTTCCAGCCTTCCTCTGAGGACAAGGGTTTTATTTCCAGGAAGTCCTTTGCCCCCATTTTTTCAACAACTTCTCTGTTGCGGCTGGAGACTAAGAGTTTGCTACCATTATCATCCCCAATATTGACGCCCACTTCATTAAGATCTACTTCATTCGACATGTTGTCTAATATCAGAAGAAATCTCTTTCTCTCCAGAGAATCATTCAAATTCATTTTCCGCGTCTCAGCTGTAGAAATCCCTTCCAGACTTAGATTCAGTGCCTCAGCGATGGAATCCTGCAACTGTTCAATCTCAAGGCTCCTAGAAACTGTAACCCAAATGAAGACATCAAAAAAACCACTGACCTCTTTCTTGTAGTAATTGTAGATGATTTTGAGAAGGGACGTCTTTCCCACTCCCGATCTACCATATACGCCGATTTTGCGACCTTTGCGAGGGCTTTCCTCCAGCCATTTCTGCAGCTGCTCCCAGGCAGATTGAATGGCCCTCCCGACCAAGTCGAAGTCGGGCAGAGCTTGAAGAAGGCGCTGAGACTGAGGCACAATCTGCTCAGTATTGGAGGATATCGAAATGGCCAATTCAAGCTCTTGCAAGAGGGCATCAAATCTGGTTTTCCAAACTCTATTTTTCGAGGAGGAGTTGCGGCGAGGGAGACAACACCCTCGCTCTTGCTGTTGATTGGTGTCATCGATCAGATTCAAGGCCTCTCGCAGGGCAACTTCTATCCTTTGCAAGCATCTTTCCACGGGGTCGGGGAGCCTTTTCTCCCGAGATTGGAACTGGTTGCTAGTCTGGATTAACAAGCCCTTCATTCTGCTAAAGTCAGCGTCCAGAACTTGGAGGCTATTCTCCAACTTATTAACATTTTCTATCGTCAATCTTTCTCTTGCATTATCTTCGTTCAGCACTTTAACAATAATTTTGTTAGGGCCTTCAAGCTCTTGCAGGAGGGCATCAAATCTGGTTTTCCAAACTCTATTTTTCGAAAAGAGGGGGTTGCGGTATGGGAGACGCCACCCTCGCTCTTGCTGTTGATTGCTTTCATCGATCAGATTCAAGGCCTCTCGAAGGGCAGCTTCTATCTTTTGTAAACATCTTTTCACGGGCTCAGGGAGCCTCTCCTCCCGAGATTGGAACTGGATTAACAAGCCCTTCATTCTGCTAAAGTCAGCATTCAGAACCTGGAGGTTCTTCTCCAACTTACTAACATTTTCCACTGTCCATCTTTCTCCTCTTGGATTAACTTCGTTCAGCAGATTAATAATCTTGTTAGTGACTTCAGTGGCCATTAAGTGCAGAATAGCAGAGAGAGAGAGTATGGAATGTATGTGAACACTGAAACGAAGCAAATGGCTGCAAAATATGGGGGGCCAATCCTAAACCTGAGAGAAGGGCACTTCCTCTGAAAGTGAAATTGGATTTGATGACACAATCAGGGAATGAATTTATATATAACAATTGATAACCCATGTGTTTTGTTGTGTTTTGTTTTGAAGCAGAGCATCCTATCCATGGAACTTCATCTAAAAGAAAGGAATAGTAGTTTGGACAATAGTAACTTCATCTAAAAGAAATAGATTGGGCATTTAGTAAATAACAAATAATAAAATGAATTGATATTTTAAAGTCGACTCGATTCTAAAAATATGGTCTATGGGAATAAGAATAAAGCGTCAAGGAAGAGTTTGTCGCAAAGTAAATAACAAATGGAATAACAAATGGAATGAGAATAAAGGTTAATAAATTATAATAATAAAATAATTATAAAAAACCGTGAATCAATTATTAATTTAATGTATTTTTTTTTCATAAAGAAAAATCGTAATTTCCATAATATATAATATTGAAAATTAGATGCGTAATTTCCATAATATATAATATTGAAAATTAGATGTTGTAGATGTTGCAATGGAGCATATCTCAAAAGTACTTGCCATATTTGTCACTTCATCATAAAGTTCATTAAGTAACATACTACATATAAGTAGCTGTAAAATATATATAATAGAGCAAAATAGCATATATAAGTTAACCCCAAAAAATATCAAAAAATGTCCCGACTATAATCCCCAAAGGATCATATGGTCGTTGGATCCTGTGTGTCAATGAAAGGCCTGTGATAGTATTGATAATGATCCTGCTACATCTGCTCATGTATCAACTAAATAAGAATAATCTAAATGAATAATTATTCAACTTATTTAACTAAATAAAATTAGAAAATCTCAATTAATAATTATTCTATTAAATAAGATAAGAATGAACTCAATCAATGATTATTCTACTTTTAAAAAAATAAGTAAAATAAGAATAATCTAAATCAATAATTATTCAACTTATTTAAATAAATAAAATTAGAAAATCTCAATTAACAATTATTCTATTAAATAAAGTAAGAATGAGTTCAATCAATTATTATTCTACTTTTATTTTAACTCTGGTTTATTGTTTTAATTTTAATATTAATTAAAAAAAAAAAGTAAAATAAGAATAATCTCCATTAATAATTATTCAATTTATTTAACTCAGTGAAATAAGAAAATCTCAATCAATAATTATTCTATTAAGTAAAGTAAGAATAAGTTCAATCAATGATAATTCTGAAGTAAAGTAAGAATAAGTTCAATCAATGATAAATCTAAAATAAAGTAAGAATAAGTTCAATCAATGATAATTCTAAAGTAAAGTAAGAATAAGTTCAATCAATGATAATTTTACTTTTATTTTAAGTCCGGTTTAAAGAAGAATAATTAGTTCTACTTTTATTTTAAGTTTAAAGAAGAATAATTAGTTGGTTAAAAGAGACATAATTATTTTACTTTTATTTCAGGTTCGGTTGATAGAGGAATAATTAGGCTGGCGGGAGTAACATAGTTATTATATTTTTATTTTGGATTCAATTTATAGAAGAATAATTAGTATGGTGTAAGGATATGAGGGTTAAAAAGTAATTATTTTGGAGCATCAAAATGATTTATATATACAAATTAATTAATTTAATTATAATATGAGAATTAAAATTTTAGATAATAAATAATAAATATTTATTTTATTTTATATAATCAGAATTATTTATAACTTATTTATATGTATAAAGTATTAATATAGATATTTAAAATAATTAATTTATTTGGAAAATATGAAAATTAAAAGTTTAAATAATAAATTGAGATATTGTATTAATTTTATTTTGTATAATTAAAATGATTTATATGTATGAAATAATCACTTGGGAGATAGTTTTAAATTACAATTAGAAATATGAAATAAAATAATATTTAAAAACTAAGAATAAATATATAATAATAATAAATTATAAGATTTTTTGTGAAAATAATTTTTTTGTTTATTAAGTTGTGCGAGTCTTGAGATGACTGCACATTTAATTTTTGCCTTGAGAACATGCGACTTAGGGTCATCTAAGTCATCAAAATCATACGAGTATGGTACCTAACTTAGGCCACACCAACCCTTAACATGATTGGATTTTTGCCCACAGAGTTTCGAACTAGTAACCTTCACATAAGGAGTGCCTTAATAGTACACCTTATAACCATATATTTTACGCCCTGTGGGAAAAAATAATTCTTAATGCCCATTGCATAGTGATACTCCTTTAGTTTTAATATTAGCACACCTGTGCACAAATTTGTGCACCTTTTGCAGATAAACAACATTGTACTTTTGTGTAACTGCATGTTTGTCAGGACATTGCAAATAGTCAAATGAATCAAATCAAATGAGATACTATACTATCACGTAGGGCACATTGAAAAATATTTATAAGAGATGTTAATGAAACATCCATCTGTATATTCACTCAAACAAGTCTAAAACTTTTTCTTTTTTTTTTTTTCTTTATCTTTTTCTTCTTCTTCTTCTTCTTCTTCTGGAAAAAGGGAAAAAATGTAAGGAAAATATTCAAATATGTGTATGTGTGTGTGTAATAATTATATTACCTTTTGAACAAGAGATAACATGAAAAGCTGAGAAATTTAGATTGGCTGGTCACTAGGGAATCCATCCAAATCCAAAAATAAATACAAGCTAACCTAAGATTGAAGATACAAATACATATATTGAGATTCTGGTCTTTGAGGCCAAGAATAATCATGAAGCTTTTCGAGGAGTTTTTCTTCCTTTCTTCTTATAAATGTCAATCCATCCCATGATGAAGTCTAAAAAATTATCTACAGAGTTAGTGGATGCATTTCCTTGAGACGATCCCATTTTTGTAGCATTTGCAACAATAGTTGCTTCCTCATCATTGTTTGAGTGATCTGATTCATGAAGACATTTGTGCTCATTTGTGGATGGGACCAATGTCATGGTTGTGCCTCTTTCTTTGCAATTTGAGGGATCAAAACAAGAGTGGGGAGATGATGGTAGAAGGGGAGGGACCCTGGAGTCTAAGGGATGACATGGCATTGCATGGGGTTGAGCTGAGGTTGAATGACAATATCTAGTTCCATAAGTTTTTTGTTGATGCATGTTGTCATGCTTGTGAGTTGAGGAATTCTTAAATCCTTTTGGATCTTTTGGGTCTTACTAACCTCGATTCTTTTTCTTAGCATCAAGGGGGGTGAGAGTGCCTTTGAAAAAAATGGCAACCATTCTAGAGATGATCTTGTTGTTGAAAGGACCTATAGCGAAAAGTTGTGTTTTCGTAGTCCACCACTTGCAAAAAGGATAGGCCATTCCAATTTATGATGATTCTATCAGGCATCCCTTTATTGATATCTATTTCAACACAACTGTGTACAAAGGTTATAATACCTCTCTCAAGTTTGTATGTGTCTATCTAAATAAAACAACCAAGAGAGTTTCCTACAAAAGCTAGGATATATGAATTTAACAAATGAATGGCATATTAAGGAGTCTTACCTAGACTAGAGTGGCCAAAGCTGGCATGGATAGGGTGTTGAAAGCAAGAAACCATGGTTGAAAGGAGAGCCTAGAGCTACCCCAAAACTAGGGTCCTTGATCAAAAACCTTTTGACAGTCCCCTTGATTTCTAAAATAAACCACAAAGAAACCCTTCGAATAGAAATATAGATCCATATTAAAGGACCAATTTTAGTGTACCCATTCTTGGAGTGCAAATGCAGACGGCCAAAGCCCATCGGAAAATGATGGAATTTGGCTCATAGTCCATGCAAGAAAAAGCAGATTGGGAGTCTTCCACCTATAGACTTGGAATATCTTCTGCTTGTCCAACAATGAAGGTTGGACCTAAGATATCTTTGGGAGTTAGTTGCAAGATCCTTGGCTTTAAAGTATCCTTAAAGGATCATGAATAAGAAGATGAGGGGGCACCCCAACCTTTGGCTCCTCCATTCAATCATGAAGCTAGGAAGATAAAGGCATCCTCATCTATATAGTAATCTTTAAGTGAATGCCCTTCAAGAAGTTGTCTACCCCCATGTAGAAGTCACATTAAGATGGAAGGGATTCCTATCCATTCATTAATATTAGTTGCAAGTGTAGAGACAAAGTCGACAACTTTCACCTGCATACAGAGGGTACCCTTGAGGTCGGCCTCACAAAAGCTAAAAAACCTCGAGATATCGGGATATATTGCATCACTTTGGAAAGGGGAAGAATCCTGCTAGAAAGGAAAATTCACCTATATTAACAAATTTTCAATAATGACACTAAAATCCCCCAGATACAGGGTCGAGGCTAAATGATTTAGGGTTTTTAGAAGATGACTAGTAAGAATAACCTTGGCACCATTGTGAATAAAGTATTTGATGGTGGGAGAAACAACCCTGATACATGTATCATTGGTGGTGTTTTGATTTTCATCAAAGGGGACATTCAACTTAGCTCGAACAAAAACCCTCTTGCTCTTAAGATCGGGTTCTGTCAAATCCTCAACACTCTTCTTTTCCATGGAGATAATTCCAAGGTTTGCATCACCAAATTACACTGCGATAGTAGAGGCGAGATCATTATAAGAGGTGAATAGGTTGGATGTGGATCTGAATTTGAACCTAAAGCTGACCTCCAGCTGGGGGAGGAGGCAATGGAATAGAGCCGGTGGAGAGGCAAGATCGACCACTATTTGGATCTAATGGCGAGGTGGCCCATGGGAGGACAAGTGACCGATGATGAAACAACTTCCAAATTTGGTATTAGGGCAAATCAACCAAGTGTTGCATCAACTATGGTTGTTGAGGCCATTAGGGTTTCACCTAGAGAGATCTTGTTTTTGAAAGTGTTGTTTTTGAAAATGTTCATATATTCAATTAAATGGATATGTAATTTTATTTTACTATTATAATATTTATTAATTATTAAATATTTTTAGGTGTATATTTATATAACTAGTAAAGCATTGGCATTTATGGACTACAGAAGTGTATATATAGAAATTGGCATGTTGGATTATAGAAGTTTATTTATATTAGAGTTTTATTTTCACTACCTCAAATATTCTTTAAAAGTTCAACAAAGTGGGAGTTTTTTAAAAATATTACGCATTCTTTTCTACTATAAGGTGATTGTGTTGTTTCACAAATATAAGCTAACAAAAAGTGTGCTACCTACTACAGTGATTTTTACCAAATCTATGTAAGCATAAAAACATGAAGGTGTGCTTGGTTCTTGATTGGCCCTTGTGGGCGGATAAACTTGGGGTGATATCCTTTCCATTGAGAGATAAATAATATAGAGAGCTGAACAATGATTTCCAATATAGCTTCTAGTTCCTAATTTTTCCATATGAGGCTACTCAAGAAGACTCATGCCTAAGCCTTCAATCAAATAAACAATCGATTTGAGAATGGATGTCCCATCCATCCATTAAGGCAATGGCATTGCTATTTGTTATTACAACAATAAATGATTCCTTATTTCCCTAAGCTAAAAGGGTCACCTTAGTAGTGATAATGAGTGATGGTTCACCAAGGGCTCACATTACCACAATCCTCATTTAAGGTGTTTTAGATTCGGGTGAAAGTAACATTTACAACAATGGTGAACCATTTTCTTAGTTAGGTGGAGGAGAAAGCCCAATTTTAGTTCCCAAATTAAAAAAAGGGAGAGCTAGAAAGAGTGACCAAAAAATTCACAACAAACCAGCGCGAAGGTGTTTGGTTCAATTCTTACAAGTAGATATGGTATCTTTCTAGTGTTGATGGGGCGGCTTTATGCCAAGGGAATTATTGTTTGGATAGAGATCAAATAAGAACCCACCTATGTAGGCCTAGGGAGAATTCTCTCCACTGCATGCAAAGTGTTCAAAAGAAGAGGGATGACAAGAAGTAAAACACCTTTCCATTTTTCAGGACAAGACCACGACAACAAGTGACACAGGGTTGAGCAAAAGAACCCTCCTTAATAACCTCTTGATGTAATGGGGATGGGTGGAGCTTTCCTGCTCATGTGCTTGAAAAAACTTTGGAGCCTTCACAAGGTGTCTCAACCCAATAATCCATAATTAATAGTTTTTTATCATGGAGAAAAAATATGGGTTGGGACCTCCCTGCTTCCAATGACATGAAGAAGGCCCTCGACAAAAGTAGGCCCTCCATTTTCCATTTAATCCACTATTTCATTATTGAAGCAAGGTATTTTAAATATGGCTTCCCATTCAAAAATTTGAAGGAAAGTAAACGACCTTGTATTGCTCATTTTTTAAGATTTTTGATGATGAGGAATTTGTTTTGTGCTAGTAGCGAACAAATAATTATGACCTTCAAAATAACCATCTCCTCACCAAATCCTCTGCCATGGCTCCAAAATGGAGGGATATCTTCTTGTGCCAACAGGGTCACCTCACTTGTCATTGTGTAGACTCTTTCATCCTCATCCCATTGACTTGTGTTGACTACCCCTTTCAATAGTTTAAGTGGTTTATCTGCTAATAAACGATGCTACATCGAGGGTACGAGTAGTTTCCATTACCTCAATCTCTCTTCTCCCTTTGAATTCCAAAGAGATAGATCTCAGAGACCCTCCACTTGCAACCAAGGGTGGAAATATAAATTTATCGGAGAGTGATTATTTCCTTGGGACTTTGTGGTTACAAATGCTAATAGACATTCCATTACCGATCTTCCATGAAATATTGTCCTTAATGAGGTTGATTGGCATTTTGGAGATGAAAAATCTAAACGCATGGTTCTTCAAATAGAGGAGAATATAAGTAGATTTTCCTCAGAACGCTCTATAGGTATTTGATATGAATTCTTTCTTTCGACCATTCCTCTTTTCCTTTTACCAACTATCATGCTAATTTATCTCCAAATAGCTATATTCATCATGGTGCATGATGGCTAGTCATCCATCTACATAGGGGAATTTGATTATTTTCCATCTAAGGGGGCGTGATTTTTATTTTTCATTTTTCCCTCCTTGCCTTATGATTTCTTTGATGACATGTCCCAAAGATTGTAGGGCGTATATAGGAGCCAACAAAAAGAAGTAAATAAATAGACATTGAAGATAGAACATATTTGATCAGAACTAACCTACAATACGTGTTTATAGTTCTTTCTCTCCAAGGCAACATCCTCTATTTGATTTTGTAGGTAATAGAATTCCATATAGCCTAAATAAGGTGAGAACTAGATATTGGAATACCCAAGTACTTGATGGACTTATAATTCACTTCAAGGGTAAATTCCATTAGAGGCACCTGTTGAGTCCCAAACTTGCATCTTCCCTATATACCTTTTCAGCCTTCTTTTCCATTTACTTGACCCACCAAGCTATCAAATCATTGCATATTAGTTTAAAAAGAGCTTATAAAATGGTTTCCTAACTATGTTTGTGACTGTTATTTGATTTAGATTTTTGTTCAATCAGCTGCGGAAACTTGTCACTTTCCGCAGCCAGCTCAAGTTTCCGTAGCCATTTTGTTGAAGACTATGTTACAGGTGTCCAATGGAGAATCCGGCCACATGGGCAAGCTGCAAATGACATGTACATGGAGCGTGTCCCCTTGGTTCAGCCAAATCACTCACAAACAGCCATGGTCAAAGACGGTCAAAGGAGTGGTCAAACCAAGAGTTTTGCGGTGGCACGGCTCTGTTTTGCCCACGTGAAGTTTTGCGTGGCAAGATCCTCAATCTCTGGAGGTGTGCTAACACCTGTGGATCAATCCGTGAACCAAATCGAACAACCACCACTCCATAGATTTATTTGTCATGATTACCATACTGCTAGATCTCAGGACGTGGAAATTTACGTGTCTGGTTGGCAGCGTAGAATTTAGGAATCAGTTATATCATTTTCACTTATAAATAACGCGTTATCATACGCTTGATAGCTAGCTTTTACATGTAATCTTGACTGTGTTTACGAGCCCACTGTGCCGTGCTCTATTTCTATGTTTTGACTGCACTTTAATATATGAGAAGACAACATTCTTAAGTTCAATTTGTGACTGAGTATTGATTGGCCGAGGTTGCAGAGGGCCCCTGTACACCAAGGCTCCATATCTACTGTATAGTTTCTTACTTGCTTTCATTATGTTACTACTTTTATAATCATTTGCTTGTATATATTACGATGTCCTGATATTTATACTAATTGTTGTTCATCTTTTCTTTTATGCTTTCTCATGATTGCTAGCTGATCAGTATTTGTCTTTCAGGTTCTTGTAGGCAGCGCGGGAAAATTACATAGTTTTAATAACTAATGACATGAGATCATCTTGTCCTTTCTGCTGATTCATTTACTGAGTTTTAATTCCAACATTGTCATTTCTTTTAGTTTTGCTTTGCTTATTTACTTTTCTGCAACTTAGATATCATATTACTCATTTGTTTATGATTTCCTTCCTATAGCCAAGCGACTCAAATAGTGAGGAATCATAATATTACTTGATGTAGTATGATTTAGTTTACTTTCCTGCAAGTTAGTGATTAAATTATTTATTTCATTTTCAGGAATTGAAATATGAATGAGTAGTTAAATCTTAGTTTCATTTTATGCAATTTCATTTCCTGCAATTTAGATATCATATTACTCAACTTGTTTATGATTGCTTCCTATAGCCAGAGTGAGTCGAAAGGTGAAGGGTCAGTATATGGGTTGAAGTAGTGTGATTTAGTTTGCTTTGCTTTCAGTCTTTGAATTGCTTTGAGTTCAATTTTTATTTTCTTTTTATACAATAGTAAGGATACTGGGCTTCATTGTCACTAGTTCACTGTTTTGGTACATTTTTATTTTCTTTTGAGAATTGTTTTGAGAATTGATTTCATCACAGCCAATTTGGAACCTTCTTTTTGAGAACTTTAAAGTTTGGAAAATCATTGTAGAAATCACCATTGCCATCCATACTTGACCTTCAATTCTGCCATCTCACATTAGGGAATCCACAAAAGATAAACCCAAAAACAAACCAAAAACTCAAAAACAACAAAGAACTAAGAAATCGATTATCTTGCATATACAGTGCACTTCACTTCAGCAGTTTACGACTCTCGGATTGACATTTTAAATAGAAATTTAGGACACACTAAATTGACCAAACATTTTGGTGCCGTTGCCGGGGAAGTGAAACTAGGTAGCCAATTTCTTAAAAAAAAAAAACAAGAAAATTTCAAGGAAGGAAAAATTGATAACTTCTCAAAGTATGCTCTCCTCTTGCACCTAGTGTGATCTGGAGGATCAGAAAAGAGAGAGTTATTGGTTTAATAATTTCTTGAGTATGCTCTCTTCTTGCACCTAGAGTGGCCTGGAAGATCAGAAAGAGAATTATTAGCCCAACTTGAAGAAAAATAAAAAAAAAATGACATGCATAGAGCAAGAGATTCTAGGGGAAGGTTTTTAGCTAGGGCCAAGAGTTCGATTTTTACAACTCCATCTACTTCAAGGAATAGACAAGAGACACCTCCATCATCTCCAACTCACACTCCTAGCCTTAGGATTCCTGGAATTCAAGAGGCAGTAGTTGAATTAGGAGACTCTCCCACACCATCCATCGAATCTGAACTAGGAAAAGACCCTTTCTTTACTTCTACAGGAAAACACATTTTAATTGAAGAAGTAGAATCACCTGAAGAAGAAGAGGGGGAAATTCCTCCTCGTTCGCCATTAGTAGAGGAGCCAGAGGACTCTAAAGTCTGTGAGGAAACTATCATGACAGAGGAAGTAGTAAACGGATTTGGTAGAGGTAGAGGTAGAGGAGGAGGAGGAAACAATGGAGGAGGTAGAGGTAACAATGGGGGAAATAGGGATGGAGATAACTCATTCGGATTTCCTATAGTTGATGAGGATTCTCGAGCAACAATGAAAAACATCTCACCATCTGTCCTCCCAAACTTTCATGGGTTAAGAAATGAAGACCCTGAAACATTTCTATTTGAGTTTGAAGTCGTGTGTCGAACTTATGATTATCTGGAAGACTCTCAAAAACTTAAATTGTTTCCTTCAACATTGAAAGGAGCTGCTTTGAAATGGTTCATGGGATTAGTCACTCAATCCATTAGGACTTGGAATGATATGAAACAAACATTTTTGGATAGATACCTGGACTATTGTATGCCCACCAATCACAAGGATGAGGTATTCAAAATGGTGCAAAGAGAAGATGAAAACTTGGAGGATTTACTTGAAAGATTCCAATACAACCTAAAAAGAGCAAAAATGAATAACTTAGATGAGGAAACCTTGAAAGCCCTTCTATTAAAAGCCATTAGAGATGAATGGATAGATATTTTGAACATGATGGGAAAAGGAGATATATCTCAACTTCCACTTCATGATATAGCAGAGCTATGTGTCCATCTCTCAAGGGGAAAATATAAAACTGGAAAAGGGCCTAGAGATCCTTCTCTCATTAGAGCAAACAAATCTGCAACTGGATCAGTAAGTAGGGCTGAAATTGGCAACATGCTTGATGAATTCAAAACTGATATCTTAGGGAGTCTTAGTGAGCAACTAGACACCCTTAAAATACAAAACAAGCAGAAAGCAGAAGCTGAAGCTTTGGCCATCTTTTGCCCAAAATGTAGAAGAAACATGCTCTAAGGGAATGCCCCTTGGATGCAAAAGTTGTAGAAACATGTGTGATTTGTTCAAAAAACCATGAAACCAAGGATTGTCGTCCAATTCCTGGGCTCAAAGCTGTCTTTCAAGAAGATCCAAATTCAATTGAGTCTCTCTGTTTTGTTGCAAGGAGACCTTGGCAGGGGCAACAAAATCAAGGGTTTAATAACTCTATGAACTTTCAACCCCCACCAAATTGGAATCCTTGGCAACAACCTTGGTCCCAACCTCAAAATCCTTTTCAATCATGGGTACAAGGTATGCAAAATCCTTATGGGAGATTTGCTCAATTTTATCAATATCCTCCATCTTTTCAAAATCAACAAGCTCCACAACTTCCAAATCAAAATCCACAACTATCATTGCCATTTCCACAACAACAACAACGTTCTCAACAGAATCCAAATTCTCAACTCTTGCTTCCATTCCAACAGAAGACAAATCAACTACCTTCCCAGCCATTGCCGAACCCCAACAATAAAAACCCTCAAAATGCTTACATGGTAGAATGACAGCAATTTCCTACCTATATGATTGTTCCTCTCAATGATGTACAACTCAGATCTGGTAGAGTTTTAGATAAGCCTTCTATAGATGTTCAAAAGCAAAGCATTTCTGAGGAAGATTCTCTTGAAGCCAATAAAGGTTCTGAAGCATCTCTTCAAAACCCAAGCACTCAAAAAGAAAAAGAAAAAGAGTCAACCCCCAGAACTCCTATAGTTGAGCAACCTGCATCTTCATCCACACCTCCTTTTCCTGAAAGATTACAAATTGACAAAGGGGTGGAAAAACAAATCTTGTTGCCTGACTATGATTTTCTAGATGAATTAAAGAATGTCTGTATCAAGATTCCCTTGCTACAAGCCATTAGAGAGATTCCTATTCTAGTAAAAACAATAAAGGAGTTGAGTCTTAAAAGACCAGGAAGGAAACCAAGAGATACAAGAAGAATCCACCTGGTAGGAAAAATTGCAGATATCATGATGGGAAAAATTACTATGCAGAAGTATGTAGATCCCGGTAGTCCAATTGTCAAAACACATATCAATGGGGTAGAAATTCCAAATACTTTGATTGATTTAGGGTCTGCTATCAACATTATGAGTAGACAGACTATGGAACAACTAAAACTTCCTAATCTTCTTTTTACACCTACTTTACTACAACTTGCAGATCGATCCATTATCAAACCAGATGGTGTATTAGAAGACATTTCGGTCTCCTTAGACTCTTGGGAATATCCAGTAGATTTCATGATTTTAACTCCCAAGAGTAATTTAGGAAGACACCCTCTCATCTTAAGAAGACCTTGGCTAGCCACAACTGATGCTTTTATCAGTTGTAGATCTGGGGATATGTATATTCCTGATGGTAATTCGACAAAGAAATTCAATCTATATCCTCCAGCAAAAGTAATTACAGAAATAGGAGATAATGAGTGGGTTGATGATGAGGATACTATACAACCTGTCTTTACCATTTCTGAAATCAGTGAAGATAGTCAAATTCTGAACACATTAGAAAACTTTGAAACATCTTCAGAATATGACCACACACAATTTCAGTTTGATTCTGACATTGAGTATCTATCATCTAGACAAATGTCTTTTCTCTATGGAAGAGTTTGGTAGTTCCGCCATTGAGATCTTTCCAGGTAAAACATTGAATATCAACAAAAACTTGGAAAAATCACAACAGGGAGAGCTAACCAAAATCTTGCAAAAACATTCTACTGCATTTGCATGGGAGTATACCGATATGAAAGGTATTGACCCTAATACTTGCATCCATCACATCTATATCGAGGAAAATAGTAGACCAATCAGACAACCTCAGAGAAGGATGAATCCAAACCATAGGGAGATAGTGAAAGAAGAGCTTCAAAAACTACTCAATGTCAACTTCATTTATCCAATTTCAGATAGCCGATGGGTTTCTCCTTTGGTTATAGTACCTAAAAAGAATGGTAAATGGAGGGTATGCATTGATTACAGTGAATTGAACAAATCAACTTTGAAGGATCACTTTCCTTTACCCTTTATCGATCAAGTATTAGATACTTTAGCAGGCAAAAAGTACTTTTCATTTTTGGATGGTTTTAGTGGCTATAATCAAATTCAGGTAGCACTTGAAGATCAAGATAAGACCACATTTACCTGTCCATGGGGAACTTTTGCTTACCGAGTACTTCCTTTTGGATTATGTAATGCACCCGCAACATTTCGAAGGGCAGTACTAGGAATCTTTTCTGATCTAATCCATGATTGTGTAGAGGTTTATATGGATGATTTTACAGTTTATGGTAATTCATTTGAAGAGGCATTAGAGAATTTGGAAAAAGTCCTTATAAGGTGTAAAGAAACAAACCTTTCATTAAGTCATGAAAAATGCTTTATGATGTTTACTGAAGGTATTGTTTTGGGACATCATATTTCGGGGGATGGGATTAAAGTTGATAGATCAAAAGTTGAAGTCATCTCCAAGTTGCCTATTCCAAATTGTCAAAAAGATGTTAGAAGTTTTCTTGGATTTACTGGATACTATAGAATATTTATCGAAAACTTCACCAAAATAGCATCTCCACTCTTCAAATTACTTACAAAAGACTGTGAATTCAAATGGGATCCTGATTGTCAATCTGCATTTGAAACTTTGAAAACAAAAATATCTTAAGCACCCATTTTGAGAGGGCCAAATTGGAAACTTCCTTTCCATATTTCTACAGATGCTTCAGATACAGCTCTAGGAGCTGTGTTGGGTCAAAAGGATTTAGTTCCTTATGCCATTTACTACACCAGTAAAAATTTAACTCCCACCGAGTTGAACTATACTGTGACTGAAAAAAGAGTTCTTAGCTGTTGTTCATGCAATCAATAAGTTTAGACATTATATAACAGGCTATGAAACTTTTGTCCATATTGATCATTCTGCATTTAGATATCTAATGAACAAACATGTTACTAATGGCAGAGTTACAAGATGGCTCTTACTTTTACAAGAATTCAATATTATTGTGTTGGATAGACCAGGGAAACAAAATACAGTAGTTGATTTCTTGTCTAGGATCCAAAATACTAACGAAGATTCTCCTGTAGAGGATAAGTTTCCAGATGAATATTTATTTGCAGTAACTGCTAAGACTCCTTGGTATGCAGATATTGCTAACTATTTGGTTATAGGGAAGCTACCTCCACATTTATTTCCTAGTGAAAAAAGAAGAATTATTCAGGAGAGTTCGAATTATTCATGGATTTCTAACAAATTGTTTAAAACAGGGCTAGATTGTGTGATCAGAAGATGTGTTCGGGAAGATGAAATTCCTGACATCCTCAAGGCATGTCATGATGAACCATGCGGTGGACACTTTGCTGACAAAAGGACGGCCTATAAAATCCTTTCTTTAGGATATTATTGGCCTTCCCTTTTCAAAGATACAAAACAATATGTCAGAAGGTGTGACAGCTGCCAAAGAGTTGGGAGACCGAATCTTTCAAATGAAATGCCATTACAACCACAGGTACTCATTGAACCCTTTGAAAAATGGGCTTTAGATTTCATTGGACCCATTAATCCACCATCTAAACAGAAGAAGTATATATTGGTATGCACTGATTATGTCACTAAATGGGTAGAAGCCAAAGCATTGCCTTCTGCCACTGAAAATTCAGTTGTTAATTTTCTTTATGAGGATATTTTTACTCGTTTTGGTGTCCCAAGAGAAATTGTGACAGATCAGGGAAGTCAATTTACATCTAACTTGATGGAGAAGCTGATGGAAGAATACAAAATCAAGCACAGAAAATCTACTCCTTACCATCCACAAGCAAATGGCCAAGTGGAGTCTACAAACACAGTTCTTGAGAGCATCATCACCAAAACTGTTCATCTACACAGAAGAGATTGGGCAGAAAGGCTTCCTGAAGCCTTGTGGGCCTACAGAACTACATGGAGGAATACAACAGGACATTCTCCCTATGAACTTGTTTATGGGAAAGAAGTCCTGCTCCCCATTGAATTTCAAGTCAAGACTTTCAAGATGGCAGTTCAGTTGGGGATGAATCTATCAGAAGCCCAAAATCACAAAATGGGGCAACTGAATGAGCTAGATGAGATCAGACAAGAAGCAATTTTAAGAACTGATCTAGTTCAACATCAAAGAGCTAAGTGGCATGACAGATACATCAAAGAGAAAAAGTTTCAAGAGGGAGATTGGGCATTACTGTTTGATTCCAAGTTTAAAGACTTCAAAGGTAAATTTCAGACCCATTGGCTTGGGCCATATGAGATTGAAAAAGTCTTTAGCAATGGAGCGGTAAGAATCAAGACCATTGATGAATTTCAAACTCCTCTCATTGTGAATGGCCACCGATTAAAAATTTATCATAAGCCACTCTCAAAAGAGGAATTTGTCAAAATGTTTCAAGAGAATTCTGCAATAAGGCTGGTGAAGAAGAATCCTTCTTCCCCACCAGCCTAGCCTTTGTTTCTTTCAGTTAAAAATAAATAAATAAATAAAATTGTATAAGACTGAAAACCAATCACAGATTGGCGGTCTTATACAGAAAATGTAGAGTGAAAATCAGGGACACCTGACACTCTATATTTTCCAAAAAAAAAAAAAAAATCTTCTCTCCTTCTTCTTCCATCTTCACTCCACCTCATTTGCCATTCCACTCCATCTCCATCTCATTTTCATTTCACTTCACTTTGCTTCATCTCACTCCATTTCATTCATTTCATTCCATTTCATCAATAAATGTCCCTTTCAGGACCATTTTCACTCAGTTAGTTATTATCTAACTATCTTTGTTCAGCTAAGTGGGTACTGTGTCAGTTTCCGTAGCTGGTAGCAGTTTCCGCAGCCAGAAGCAGTTTCCACAGCCAAAAGCAGTTTCCGCAGCCACCACTCTGTTTTTCAAATCCACAGTCAAAATGTTAGTGCAATAATCATGAAAATGCAGGTGTGATTGAGCATATGCTATGAAGACATGGAGCATCTCCAGACATCAATGAAGAGCAGTTGGTTAAAAGCTAATGAGCAACAAATGACAAGGGTTCCAAAGGTATGATGAGTCCCAAACTTGCATCTTCCCTATATACCTTTTCAGCCTTCTTTTCCATTTACTTGACCCACCAAGCTGTCAAATCATTGCATATTAGTTTAAAAAGAGCTTATAAAATGGTTTCCTAACTATGTTTGTGACTGCTGTTTGATTTAGATTTTTGTTCAATCAGCTGCGGAAACTTGTCACTTTCCGCAGCCAGCTCAAGTTTCCGCAGCCATTTTGTTGAAGACTATGTTACAGGTGTCCAATGGAGAATCCGGCCACATGGGCAAGCTGCAAATGACATGTACATGGAGCGTGTCCCCTTGGTTCAGCCAAATCACTCACAAACAGCCATGGTCAAAGACGGTCAAAGGAGTGGTCAAACCAAGAGTTTTGCGGTGGCACGGCTCTGTTTTTCCCACGTGAAGTTTTGCGTGGCAAGATCCTCAATCTCCGGAGGTGTGCTAACACCTGTGGATCAATCCGTGAACCAAATCGAACAGCCACCACTCCATAGATTTATTTGTCATGATTACCATACTGCTAGATCTCAGGACGTGGAGATTTACGTGTCTGTTTGGCAGCGTAGAATTTAGGAATCAGTTATAGCATTTTCACTTATAAATAACACGTTATCATACGCTTGATAGCTAGCTTTTACATGTAGTCTTGACTGTATTTACGAGCCCACTGTGCCGTGCTCTATTTCTATGTTTTGACTGCACTTTAATATATGAGAAGACAACATTCTTAAGTTCAATTTGTGACTGAGTATTGATTGGCCGAGGTTGCAGAGGGCCCTTGTACACCAAGGATCCGTATCTATTGTATAGTTTCTTACTTGCTTTCATTATGTTACTGCTTTTATAATCATTTTCTTGTATATATTACGTTGTCCTTATATTTATACTAACTGTTGTTCATCTTTTCTTTTATGCTTTCTCATGATTGCTAGTTGATCAGTATTTTTCTTTCAGGTTCTTGTAGGTAGCCCGAGCAAATTACATAGTTTTAATGACTAATGACATGAGATCATCTTGTCCTTTCTGCTGATTCATTTACTGAGTTTTAATTCCAGCATTGTCATTTCTTTCAGTTTTGCTTTGCTTATTTACTTTTCTGCAACTTAGATATCATATTACTCATTTGTTTATGATTTCCTTCCTATAGCCAAGTGACTCAAATAGTGAGGAATCAGAATATTACTTGATGTAGTATGATTTAGTTTACTTTCCTGCAAGTTAGTGATTAAATTACTTATGTCATTTTCAGGAATTGAAATATGAATGAGTAGTTAAATCTTAGTTTCATTTTATGCAATTTCATTTCCTGCAATTTAGATATCATATTACTCAACTTGTTTATGATTACTTCCTATAGCCAGAGCGAGTCGAAAGGTGAAGGGTCAGAATATGGGTTGAAGTAGTGTGATTTAGTTTGCTTTGCTTTCAGTCTTTGAATTGCTTTGAGTTCAGTTTTTATTTTCTTTTTATACAGCAGTAAGGATACTGGGCTTCATTGTCACTAGTTCACTGTTTTGGTACATTTTTATTTTCTTTTGAGAATTGATTTCATCACAGTCAGTTTGGAACCTTCTTTTTGAGAACTTTAAAGTTTGGAAATCATTGTAGAAATCACCATTGCCATCCATACTTGACCTTCAATTCTGCCATCTCACATTAGGGAATCCACAGAAGATAAACCCAAAAACAAACCAAAAACTCAAAAACGACAAAGAACTAAGAAATCGGTTATCTTGCATATACAGTGCACTTCACTTCAACAGTTTACGACTCTCGGATTGACATTTTAAATAGCAATTTAGGACACACTAAATTGACCAAACAGCACCAAGGTGTTTCTATAGGATATACTTGAATGTCTATACAATGGTGAGGGAGTCCCTGTTGGTTAGGAGAGTACCATCAACAAGACATGTGTGGTTGATAACATTAATTACTCCAGTTATGTTGACTTGAGAGAATCATCATGTCTTCCTTTCCTTGTCTATAGTACCACCTATTTTTTTTGCTCTTAATATCTATGTGAAAGGAGAGAGGGGGAAACCTTGCCTTACTCCCCTTTAGTCATGGAAGTAGGTTGTCAATATTCCATTTACTAATGGTGCTATCAAAGGATCCCCACACATGTCCTTATTTAGTTGATGTAGAAGGAGATAGAGAATTCAAACTCTTAAATAAATTCAAAAGGGAAGTTTTATCATACTTGGTTAAATTTGTTGACCATGTCCACTTTAACATCATTCCTTTATCATAGATTGATTGAGTGGATACTTTCCTATACGAGGATGATATTTTCATAAATTAAACTGATGGCCTTATACAAAACCTACTTTCTTTGGAAATATTAGATATGACAATAAGCAATTGATTCGATTGGATAGGATTTCTATTAATAACTTATATGAGTCATTGCAAATAGAGATTGGGTGGAACCTATTGTGAGAAGCTAGATTATTGGCCCTTTGGATAACTTCCATGAAAGATGAGATAATAACTCTTCTAATTCCTCTGTTTTTCCTCAAGTATTCTAGTATTTGCTTTAGATTCTCTTTAATGATATTTCGGTAGGTTTTATAAAGATGAGTCGAGAATCCATCAAGCCTAGAGGACATGTCAAATTCCATTTCCTAAATTGATTTTTCCATCTCTTCATTTGTGATTTGGTTTAGGAGGCATTCATTACTTTCCTTGGAAACGAATTGAGGAATTACTGATATAATCTCATATGTCACTAGCGTTGACATTGGGCTAAGGAAGGGAGGTTGAAGGCTTTTGATTTATATAACTAATAGCTACAAACCTATTTTGAGAGTACAACATATTATACTTGTGGTCTTCCAACATCTTGGGTGGACTTGGGGCCTACTTTTTACCTTTATCATGCTTCGATGAATTTAGCATTGCTAACCTTTTCATGTTATTTGGTAAATCCTTGGAGAAATGGCCATGTTATAGTAATTGATGCATTTGAAGGGAAGTTACTCATAATCCAATACTTGTTGTGCATGTGTTATCTTATTAGCACAGTTAGAATAATGCATGATTCACATATGCAAGGCACAACAAGGGGGGGCAGGGGGGAGTTTGTTGGGGGCCAGAGTCATCAAGAAAAAATATGGGTAGTTTTTTGGATTTGTTTTTAGCAATTTTTAGTACAATTTTCACTTTTAGTAATTTTGTGGCATATGCTGGTTCAACCCATGCTTCTTTAATTTTAGTTAAGGAATTATGGTTGTAATCTAATCCAGGTTAAATGGTTTAGGTGTTTGTGAATGCCACGATATATACATATTTTATTGTAATATTGTAAAGAAATGATATACTGAAAAATATTTATGGTTGTTGCAGTTTGGATTTCTAGGGTGAAATCTCTATTTTAGATGTGTGTATGTGTCACTGCAGATTTTTCTAATATTTATTAAAAATATGTTCGCAATAATTAACTGCACAAGATTAAAAACAAAAATACTTGGATCTACAACCAATTATCGATGTTGAATCTTACCATTTCTATGTTTTCTTTTGAGAGTTTCATTTCTACACAAATCCTTCCACTTGCGTGAAGCCCATTATAGGGAGAAGACCTTTCCATGTGTTGATCAATATTATTTCTTAATTCTACTAGTGATTTGTGTAACCACCTCTCCCACATTTACCTAGTTTCACTGGCCTACAAGGGTAAACATGAGACAAAGAGTTACTACGACATGACCTGACCTCCTAGATTCATTTATGGAAGTAGAGTCAACAACTAACCACATACTCACATCCTACAGGGGCTAAAAGTCACTGAGGGGATGAAAAACCACCCCATGTGGCCAAACCTTGAGTTGGACCCCATTTTTTTTACCCTGGGTCCACAACAACACGCACAACAAGGCCTCCATGCAATTGGAGGCCTCCAACCACATGCACAACACTACATCCATGCGATTGTAGCCTAATTTCTCCAATTTTGAGCATGTGGTCTCGGGATTAGTGCCACCTTTTCAGGCCTACCTCTAAACCACTTCCCAAAATTTCTTGAGACTTTCCAGAATCATATCTAACATGGAAAAAAAGCTAAACATTCAATATCAACTCAAAATTTAACCTAGACTGACCATAACATACTAGGCATTTCGTCAAACATATGGAAAACATGTAAGATACAGGTCATGAATGCATATATGATCATAAAAGTCTGAGATTCATCTAAGAATCGGTTAGAAGGCCCTATGCTCTCTCCATATAGTTGCAATAACATTGATTAGTCCATAAATTCATCAATTTATCAATAACTAAACAATTCATGACAAGAGTCATAGAAGATACACATCACATGAACAACATATAACCAAAAAAAAACCAGCGTAGAAACCATGGAAACTCAACCATAATATCGCCAACATAATTACTAAAAATATACATGAATCCAAGTAGAGAAATAGCTCTTATTAATAGACGAAAATACCAATCAAGTCAGGGACTTCCACGTACCACCCAACCATAGATTGGGTTGAGCTATATCTCTCTTTCATCCAATCACCCTCGCACCATATTCCAAGCATGAATGTGAGATCTCATGGAATAAACCAAGAAAAACCAAACACAGGCTTCCAAAGGCCAAAACACCTCAATCATCAACTATTGATTCCACCTCACGGTCGGACATCAATAACACCAACCAAATTAGTCTCTCCCCATATTGTCCAGGGCTCCAGGAACTAGTAACTCAACCCATAGCCTTGTAGGGCTTCAAAGCGTTTTTCCAACCTAGCTCTAGGACTAATAACTCAACCCACCAAGGGCTATAAATTGTTTTTCCAACCTAGGCTCCAAGACTAGTAACTCAATCCAAGATGTTACAAGGCATCCAAAGTGTTTGTTCCAACCCACATCCATAAGGAATTATGAGCACCAACCAGAAAACAATCAAGTGGAAAAACCTAAAACACCATGGTTATCCAGGAAATGGCAATGCAAGGCTAACTCCATTGTCAATCCAAGCAATCCTCCTTTCTAATGACTAGACATAACCAGATAACCACATATATATATCATTCATCCATAAATCAACAAGGAGATCGTACATGCAACTTGTTACTTACAAAGAAATCTGGCTGTAGTTGTTGATCGTGTTGTCCCCTTGAGCTTTCCTGCTTTCCTTTGCCTTCTTTCTCCAATCCAAGTGAAACTAGAGTGCTCCAATCATGCTCCAAGATTCTCTAAGTGTGCAAGAGTGTGATAGAATGACATAATAGAAGATAGATCCAAGCTAAAATTGACAAAATCTATGAATTGATCCTCATAAGCCTTTTATTATTGAGGCCTCTATTTTCTTCAATTTCCTTCATTTTTCCTTCAATTTCCTCTCATGAAAATCTATGACCTTTCATCTCCCTTTTCTCCTATTTCCTTTATTTTCATAAATAAAATGCCAATTATTGCCACTTTTCCTTTGCCAATTTCCATAGCCATTTATTAATCACAAGCGATACCCATCACTATGATTTTACCCAACATTAAGCTTGGAATACGTGTCCCAAGACTTTGGTCTTATTTTATTTATTTATTTGCATAGTAAATAAACCAGGGGTTGTTACAAACCCCTCCCCCTTGGGAGAACATTGTCCTCGATGTTCAATGACACTTATAAATCAACAAAACATATATTTCCCATGGAGCTTTATAACACAAGTCGTTGCAATATTTACATCATATCATACTCCTAAATACATAACCAACATATCATGAACACCATACTGCTTATTAGAGCTTTATAACATAGCTCGATGTAGTATTTACATACCTATGCATACATATAGACATAACCAAAACACAACATCACACACATATATTAGAATGCATCTGCTCAACCAGTGAATATACAAGGATACATAGCCTACATATGATCAACCATCTCCGATGTAGCTTAATCAAGCCCAAAGTGCTTCCACTTCACTTTAACTTACTCGATTGCTCGATTTTGGGGCAAGAGCATCTTTCGTTGCAAAATGCACTGAGGTTTTGGTTGGAATTCTCCTTCTGGTTCCACCTGCAATACAGACCAATCAATCACATGATTAATATCTTCCACATAATTCTTAAGCAATGACACATGGAAAACATCCAGGACTTTCACTATCGGAGGTTGTGCAAGTCAGTAGGCCACTAGTCCAATCCTCTCAAGGATCTCGAAAGGCCCACAATACTGAGGTGCCATCTTGGCACTTAACCTAATCCTCAAGGAATTCCTCTTGGGCTTGACACACAAGTACACATGTTCCCCAACCTGAAACTCCTTAAATATGTTGCGTTGATATGCATAACTCTTCTTCCTATCCTGTGTTGTCTTAATATTCTTCTTGATAACCCGCATTTCTTGTTCCATCTCTTCCAACATGTCTGATCCAATCAATACCCTATTCAATGGATCACTCCATCTGATGGGATTATTACAACTCCACCCTTAAAGTGCCTCAAATGGACTCATCTTCAAAGATTATTGATACCCATTATTGTATGCAAACTCTACCAGTGGAAGATATTGTTCCCACTTTCGTTTTTGATGCATGACATACATCCTCAACATGCCCTCAAGGATCTTGTTGAAATTTTTTGTCTGTCCATCTATCTGCAGATGATAAGTTGTATTGAAGGCCAACTATGTCCCCAATACTGCAAACAACTCCTTCCAAAACCTAGAAATTTACTTGGCATCTCTACTTGACACAATATTCCTAGGAATACTATGTAACCTCACTATCTCCCTGATGAAGACCTGTGCTACCTCACTAACTGAATTCGTAGACTTAAATGGAATCAAGTGAGCTACCTTAGTCAACCTTTTAACCAAAACCATAATAGAATAATGTTGCTTAGATGTCCTCAGAAAACCTATAATGAAATCCATGGAAATGACCTCTGATTTCCACTCTAGAATCAGAATCAGCTGTAATAAACCACTTGGATGCTTGCACTCTAATTTTACCTATTGGAAATCCAAACATACCACAACAAACTCAACCACCTATTTCTTCAAGTTCAGTCAATGGTAAAACTTCTTAACCGTTGTCAATGTCTTTTGATATTTTGGGTGACCTGAATATGACTTAGCATGAAATTCCCACAAGATAATCTTCTTGAGATCACTATTGTCCAACACATAGATCTTGTCTCGAAATATGAAAAAAATATCTGTCGTGAGGAGATAATCCACTCCTACTCACTTGTACCCTGTTATTGTAACCTGAGCATAAGCTACTGGTACTTGTCATCCTGTTGTCCTTCTTGTAAGATCCAATCCTGTAAATTTGTTTGATATGAAATCATAATTGCAATGTGATTTACATGTACTCTTCCATAAGAGCATTTTCAACCTTATTCTCTTTACACTTAATGTACTTGATCTCAAATTCAAACTCACTGAGCGTATCCAACCACCTACCTTGCATGGCATTCATATTAGGTTGGTCAAACAAGTACCTCAGCCCACTATGATCACTCATCAAAATTAACCTCTTACCAAGAAGATAGTGTCTCCACATCTTCAATGCACGAATGATTATTACCAACTCAAAATCATGTGTCATGTAGTTTTGCTCATGTTCATTCAATTTCCTTGACTCATAGCATACTACCTGTCCTTCCTGCATCAAGACTCCACCAAGTCTTCTCTTGAAAGCATTTGTATATACCACAAACTCTTTTTCTGGATCTGCAATCTTCAAAATCGGAGCATTTGTAAGCAACTACTCAAAACTAACTACACACTCCTCTGTCCATTCAAACTTGTTTCCTTTCCTCTGCAAAGACATAATAGGATAGTCAATCTGTAAGAAGCTCCTGATGAACCTCTTGTAATAACCTGTTAGTCCCATGAATGATCTGACCTCATCCACATTCCTAGGAGTTTCCCATTCCAGATAGCCCTGATGTTTTCTGGGTCCACTGTTATACCTTCCTTGGAAACCACATGCCCCAAGTAATGAAATTTTGTCTAAAAGAAATTGCATTTACTAAGTTTGGATACAATTAATGCTCTCTTAGCAATTTCAAGATTGTTGCTAGATGTTATGCATGCTCTTCCTCTTTCTTAGAATATATCAATATGTCATCAATGAATAATATCACAAACTTGTCCAGATAAGGACGCAACACACTATTCATCAAATACATGAAAGTAGATGGATCATTGGTCAAACCAAAAGGAACACAATAGACTCATAATGACCATACTTGGTCCAGAAAGTAGTGTTGTAGATGTCCTCTTCTTTGATGTGTACCTGATGATATCCTGATCTCAAATCAATCTTTGAGAACAATGCTTCTCCCTTCAACTAATCAAACAAATCATCAATCCTTGGCAAAGGGTACCTTTTCTTAATCGTCACCTTGTTCAACATCCTATAGTCAATACACAACCTGAGAGTACCATCTTTCTTCTTCACAAATAATATTGGTGCACCCCAAGGTGATACACTTGTCCTAATGTATCCCTTATCCAGCATTTCCTTCAACTGCAACTTCAGTTCCACCAACTCTAGAGTGCTCATCTTATAAAGTGCCTTAGATGCTATTGCTACTTGCGGCATAAACTCAATAGAAAATTCCACTTCCCTATGAGGTGGTAACCCTAATATCTCTACTTGGAATACATCCTAAAACTACTGTAAGACCATATACCTCTTCAAGACTTCAACATCATCAACATCCTT